>CALNHX010002227.1:0-187788 GCA_940337035.1 Agriotes lineatus | reverse complement strand
TTGGACCTTTTGTCGAACTCTTCTTGAGTCTTTTGTTGATAGTGAAGCAAGTGTTTAGGTGAGTTGCTTTCGTGATGAATGCGTGAGTCTTCTTTACTTTTTCGAAGTGTGTCTTTCTGACAATGGAGTTAGTTGTAAAAGAGTTTCTAGACCTGCACGATTTACTTAGGGTGGTTGGTTGGCCATGCAGGGTCGGTCTCTTTTTTGGGAAACTTTTCCATCAAATATTTTATTATTTCCTTTCCCCATCTCGCTTCACGAGATATTTCCCAAGCGTCAGGTCGACATTATTAGGTTCTTTAGTGGCCTGTATTGCTTGTGGTACACACGAGTTAACGTTTATATTTCATTTTTTGATAATTTTTCCTCCATACTTTTGCTATTGGGTTACCTTGGTTTTGGGGTGAGTATTAATGATGCGGTTCGAGTTTTTCGGATTTTTGCGAGTTCTTCGAATATTTGTAGTAGGGTGGATTGTGTCCTATGTGATGCAGTCGGTTTTTGCTGTGTTTAGCAGTTTTTTAGGCGTCTGTCCGATTTAGACAGAACGTCTATTTTCTAGAGTGGTATCCTATGTGGTGCCAGAGTTATTTTTTTCTCGAAAGAGGATTTTCTAGGACGTTTGGTGGCATCCTCGATCTCACTCTCTAATTCCTTGGTTTCCTGCATCTTTTCATGTCCCATACTTTAAACTTTTTTATGGTTTTTAGGGCTTTTTTGTCCTGGGTTTTACCCGAATTTTTCGTCGTAGTATTTTCACTTCTGCGATGTTTCATACAGGAGTAAGTTTTTGTGACTTATCTCCGGTGTTTCGCTGTGTGTTAGTTCACACGGTGTTTTAGTGTGCAGTCGTTCCTGGACTGTTCACTTTTCCTTGACCAGCAGGGTGTAGGGTTTTCTGCTTCGGCGCTCTTCTTCACAGTCGCTTACATTCGCGGTGATCACTACGGGGGCCCGCGCTGAGTGTCTGTGATTGACAGCGTCCTCACCTTTTGTTAATTTCTCATTTCACTGCAATAGCTTCTTTCAAACAGCCCTGCGTTGACTGACTGACTGACGGACATCGGACTTATCCCTTCCAAATCCCTCTTCATTATACTATCTTCCTTTATTATACTCTTTTAATACCCAAGTATCCCTTTTTCCGATTTCTTTTCTTCTCTACCTTATTGGCTAATTCCAAATCCCATTTTTTAAGTTCCATGCCAATTTCCGGCTGCTGCCACAGCCGTTGGCTAAATCTCAGCAACTTTTCAGTACGCTGACTTGGTCCATGTGTGTATTCTGCCAGTACACATTTAAGGTAACCTTCTGATTAGTTCGTTTTCCGTTGGCTATGGTACGGAGCTAAGCGTCTAACTTATCCACCGACGCGCCTTTTTCATCTAGCGCGACGGATCGGTTTAGCACTTTGCTCACGACTATTCCCTCCGTAAAACTTTCTATCCCTTCTTCTTTTCTTAACTTTACTCTTTTATTTCCCATCTATTTCCCTATTTTCCTTTCGCCTTCTTTTGACTGACGATGACCTTTCAATTGCTTTAGCATAATCATACCTCAGGTATTTCTCTTGGCCGTGGGGAGTGAAACAAATCTTTAGCTCCTGCTATTTGTTTCGCCATTTATTTATTCTTTTCCGGGCCAGCCTGTACATTCCCACTTGAATTATTTTCGCTGTATTTCGAATAATATCAAGTTTTGTCCGCGCGAAGGCGCTAGATTTGGTTTTCCCGAATTCACTTGTTATCGCTTTACGCCAGCGAACAGCGATTCGATTATTTTGGGCCATTTGATTTTCGCTTTCTGTCGAAGTAACTTGCTTCTTCGAAAGTATTCCCACGTGCTACAGCACTAATTAATAATTAATTTCGTTAGTGAGCTGATAACTAAATCAGGTATGTTTACGCTAATTGCTTGTTATCCATTTTAGTAATTTCTCTTTCTTATCAGCTTTTAGTTACCGCTTTTAGTTACCACTTTCGAGTAACTCTTTTAAACGCCGTTTTTGAGCGACTGGTTATGCTATTTGGCATCATAATTGGTAATCTTGGACCCCTCACAACTTCCTCTGGAATGCCATTTTGGGGGCTTGCCGTCTGTAACACCGAGTGCCTGTCCTTTTATCAACTTTGGCCACGAGGTCTGCGCTGTTGGTGATTGTTACATTAAGATAATCCTGGACCAATTCAACGCATGCCACCGGCGTTTCTTTCAATCCAGGTTAGTCTTATTTCAACGCCCACGAATTATTGGCTGAATCGATTTTTTTCACAACGCTTCAAGTTTATAATTTACTAATTTAAAACTACGCCTTATAAATCTAAAACATAATGTATCAATTGTTCCCTAATTTACAATTTACAAATTTATAATTTTACTAATTGAATACATATTAAGAATTTTGTAAAAAAAGTGCTTCACGCTATTTTATTATCATTACCGAGATAACGGATAATACACACAGACAGTGATAAGCTTATCCCTTCAGTGAATTGCATTCAAATTCAATCTAAGAGCCTAAAGGAGGTTCACATATTTCCGCTGTGCGTGTTGCATTTTCAGCACGTATAATTTATTGTATTCAGGTTATTTAATATTGTGATAAACAATTTTCCGACGCATTATTGATGTTGCCACCAAACATGATCTGCTGATTAATAAACTTAATTGTTTGTTATTTTTTTTATTTATTTCTTGAAATCTGTGATTTCTGGCGCCCTGTGTTTTTTCCTATTATTAAAAGAGCTTGCAGCAGCTCAGCTGATGATAGAAATCTGCGACCCAAGGCCATCGACTTTGACGCTAGCTAGGCCATTGCGGTAAGTAAGAAACATTTCAGAGCTACCGTGGTGTATAAATGATAAGGGGGTTGATCTGCGATTGTACTACCATTGGTTATTATTAGTAATCAATCGCAGGTTGGCTTTTTTATTGTTTCAGGTTATCTTCCATATTTTAATTATACCAAAAATTAATTTACTACATTTATCAGTTTGTTATTTTTGTCTACCGAAACAAATTTCCTAACTACATTATTTTGCTTTTTATGCCTTCTAGTCTAATATGTATTTGAGTTAAACCTACTTAATTTTATCTTATTTCGAAATTAACATTTGTCATTGATTTTTAACTGTATTTTAACAAATTTTATTTTTAATTTAAATCCACCTGTAATTTTCAAATAGCTACGTTTTTGATAGAAATCTGCTTTATCCCTGCATAAATCCAAACCATTGTAATATCCCATTTTTTAAAAATTTTAATTCAAACCATATTCAGCTTGTATCATTACATAATATTTCTAGTTTTGAAACCATTTTGCTGTAATTCCTCTTTTATCAATTCTATTGGCACTGTCGGGTGTAAGTGCCTTATAACTACGCGATATGCTCTTTGCTGTTTAAATTGATATGTGTGACGCTTAATTTCGTTATCCTGCAAAAATTTAGATAATTTACGATAATTTATTATCCGAAGTTTTTACGTTTATTTTTACTTCGTTATCGAACATTGATTTTGAGCTGTATTCTCTGTATGAATGATTGTGTTTAAACTTTTTACCATATCGGGGTAATTTTTAACACCTTGGATAAATATTGGAGGAGGCTTCGGAATTGTTTCTGCAGATTTTCTGCATTGTTGTCTTTGTCTTCTATTGTATGGCTAGATATGTAAGGCAGCAAATCTGTTTGATTGTGATGTAGTGTTTACAGATACGGTATTTTCCTGCTTATTTGCTATTACTTGTTTCTTAGACTGAATTTGTGTTGCGCGTTTACATTTATTTCTACGCAAAAGTTGTTACGTTGCAACGCATTATTTTTGAATCTTCAATTCATGTTTATCGAAATTTTTAAATTTTTTATATAGAAAAACACTAGTTACTATATTTTTCACCACTTGAATGTTTCCAAATAATTATTTTACATTTTATATACCTCATCGTGCTTAAATATAAAACAGTATAACGGAGTTTTCTGCTCCTTTGTACTTTGACGTGGCCCGCGATAACTACTTCACTGTATTGTGATTTGCTGATAGATCTGCGATAGACGTTGTAATATTATGAGATTGTTGAAAAAGCAATATTTTAATAGATTATAAAACCACTATACTTTGATACTGACATTATACCAGATCCGCACTCGATTGTTGTAAATGTTGGTATAATTCCGCTTATTCAGAGTTTATCACAAGGAGCTCAAAAAATGCGCCTTACGACATGGAAAGTAAAGCGAAAATTTTAAATTCCTAAAATGGCCACTAGAAAAGTAGCTATATCCTGAAGTTATTTGACGTTTTCCAGAAGAGGAATGTGAATAATTGTGAATTCCAAAATTACCAAACAATATACATATATTGTAATAATGAAATATAAATTAAATTTTTATGCCGAACACATATTGTTTTGTTCTCTGAATGTCATTTTTGGCAGTGGTCTATTATGATATGTTTTTCGGACTTTTTCCACTGTCTAGGGTGTAAATCACACAACGTTTCAGGGGTTTTGATCTACTCCCGTCTTCAGGTGTTCCTGGTTAGTCTTGAGAAGGACTGATATTTTACGTTTTTCAACGTAAATTTGTGCCTCACCCGGGGTTTGAACCCGGGACCGCTGATCGCTGTGATTACTACTCTGCCACTCTAACCACTAGGCCACCCTGGTTACGTTGAAAAACGTACAACATCAGTCCTTCTCAGGACTAACCAGGAACACCTGAAGACGGGAGTAGATCAAAACTCCCGAAACGTTGTGTGATTTACACCCAATAGTGGAAAAAGTCCGAAAAACATAACATATTGTTTGTTTATTGGTTAATTAACTACCCAGATATTAGGTCCTTTTCATAAATTTATGATTAGAATTACTAGCTCTGAGAACATACAAAACTTAAATTGGATCTCTATAAAATTGGTCCCGTGACACCTTTGGTAAATAAAATTAGGTCAGATATAAACCACAGATATTCGATATCAATATAATCTCAAATTAAATGCATATGTCCGCTGTCATAAAAACCTTCACAAACAAATTTATATAACTACGCATAATCTAATTTCATATTTAAAAATCAGGTAAAGAACAATCATCATCAAAATCCAACGTCGTTAACGACGTGTGGTGACCATTATATGTCGTCATTTTCTTGGTCTAGACGCCTTATAACTTGTGCGACAGTGAGACGCCATCTATCGCGATTTTTGCCTTCTTGTATTGCTATTTGCAGACCGGATCCCGTCAGCTTTACCATGTCTGTCCAACGAGTAGGCGAGCGTCCACGGCGTCGTTTCCCTTCAGGCATACCCTGTACTATTAGTCTTTCCATATTGTCATGACGTGATATGTGCCCAAAGAATTTCAAGATACTAGATGACACTATGCTATAGAGATACGATTGCTGGGCTTAATCTCATCAAGAATGGACACGTTGCCTTGCGGTCCATGGTATTCGTAGAAGTCTACGCCAACACCACATTTCAAAGGCGTCAATCCTCCGTCGGTCAGCCATCTTTATCCTCCATGTCTCAGATGCGTACAAGAACACAGAGAACACCAGCGTGTTGACCAACCGTATTTTTGTTTTTAGAGATATGTTGCGGTCTTTCCAGATCTTGGTTAGTTGACTCATCGCTGTGCTCCCCAATTGTATCCTACGCCGAATCTCCAATTTGCTGCTTCCGTTGTTCTGCAGAAATGATCCCAGGTAAAGAAGGTCACTTACAACTTCGCAATTTCCGACAAAGGCGGGTATTGGTAATCCTTTGTTTTCTCTGTCGATTATCATTATCTTGGATTTGCTATAATTAATCTTCAGTCTATATTCTATGCTCACCGCTTTTAGTTTTTCTAAGATTTCCTCAATTTCTTCTCTGGAATTGGCTATTAGTAGAGTATCATGGGCGTAGCGTAAGTTATTTATTTCTTTGCCGTTAATTTTAAAACCTCCTCTCCAGTTGTCGAGAACCGATCTCATCAGATGGTCAGAGTATGCATTATACAGTAGAGGAGACAGTACGCAGCCTTGTCTCACACCCTTACTGATTTTGCAGGTACTTGAAAAAGTGTCGTCTATCTTGACTGTAGCAGAGCTATCCTCGTATAAGTTGCAAATAAGCGTTACTAGATGTAGGGGTGTTCCCATTTCTATGAGTATTGAGTTTTGGCCATTGAACATTGTCAACATGTAATTATATCAAACCTTCTAAATGTTTTGGCAACAGTAGCTACCAATTCAGCCAACTGGGGACAATAGGCTTTCTGCATTCAAACAAAGCAAGATACATGGTCTCCGTCACGCCCCCGTCACCAGTGTTGAATTCAAACTGTTTACTCCGAGGGGGGGGAGGATGAAACTTCTGGTGGGTATTTTTACCTAATTCCACGCAATTCACCCATTCTTTTATAGGTAAAAGAAAATATGAATATAATGTGGTAACGTTTCCGAGAGGGAATTCTGTACTGTCCGGGGGAGAATTTCCCTCCCTGTCACTCCCCTGGAATCAACACTGCCCGTCACCTACTGCAAGTCTCTGTCCGCGTCTTATGACTTCTCCGGATGCGACTCCGATATGGCCCCAAACTCCTACCGCAGCAACAATGTCTCCACTGGTAAAAATAGGATGCTCCAAACCAACTCCTAGCGAAGTGTCCAGGACGGATAGTGTCCCAAATAATTCCAAATTACTAGCATGCACACTCGTAGGGTGGAACGAAAAAAACGAGTTTTGATTTTTAATTTGTAATAGCGCGGAAAAGTTGCCTTTTGGTGTAGATAAGATTAAAAAAATATATGAAAAATATTGGAGCACGTCTTGAGGTGCCGCAAGGACGATAAAGTTTCATAAAATTGCAATTTTCGCTACAGCTTTTTTAAGAAGTTGTCAAATATTTTTTTTCAAATACTGTCAAAAAAGCAGTTTTTATATCAAAAAAGACATACAATTTTTTCAAAAACTTTTTGGATTATGCCTTGATGTGCCGCAAGAGCGGTAAAGTTTTATAAAAGCACACTTTTTGCTACTTTTTTATGTGTCTCGATTAGGCAGTAAAAAGTTTCAAATGGGCATTTTAATATGAATAGAAATATAAAATAAACTATTGCATTGGCATCCTGGAGCATGAGTCATGGCCGGGAGGAGCTTTACAGGACTTGGGTGTAATGACAGGGGAAGACAAAACCAAAGTAATAGACAGGATAAAAATTAAACGAACAAGATAAAAAAATCGAAGAGATCTCATTAATGACAGTTTTTATGATCAGATAACCGACAATAGAGAATCGTTTTTTGATGGAAAAACAGACAAAATAATTGTTCAAGAAAAGAAAAGAACTAAGTTGTACAAAAAAGTTATTTAGAAGAGCACGTTTCACTAATAGAGGAACTCAAAGTTTTTGGGCCACGTAACACCTAAATCTGGCACTGGAAAAGACATAGCAGACAGTATACTGAAGTTTCTTGAAAATAGAAAACACAACGAACAACTTTTGAACTTTACTGCTATTGGGTGTGATGGAATCCTTGTAAATACTGGACATAATAATGGAGTGATTTCTTTGATGGAAAATGAAATAGGAAGACCTTTACAATGGTTAGTTTGTTTGTTCCATGGAAATGAGCTAGATTTGGGAGATCTTTTTTATAATTTAGATGGTAAAACGAAGAGACCCAATGAGTTTAAAGGCGAAATAGCTAGCAGCTGGAAAACTATGCGAATTTTTCTGTGGTTACTTCCTTGCCAATTGAAAATAACCTTCCTCTTTTGGAGAACATAAATGACAGATCAGAAGTATTTATTGGATGTGTATATCGCTGTATCAAGTGGAAATTGTCAGCTAGATTTAACTTTAAGATCCTTGGAAAACTTTATCACTCCAGGTGGCTTACATTAGCAAACCGTATACTTGATTGTTTGTGGTAACTAAAAATCTAACTGAAAATCTTAAGACTCTGGCTGGGTACATTGTTAAAGTGTATGCACCTGTGTGGTTTAACATTAAGTTAAAACCTTCATGTACTTATGGTTCCAAACATCTGTTTAAGCTTATCTCATATTCACGTTATCTCTCTGATGATTTCAAGAACATTCTAGACCCGGTTATTCAAAAGAATGGGTACTTTGCTGCTGCAGAAATCTCCTTTTGTCCATGCTATGTGATGAAAACAAACATGTAAGAGAACTTGGTTTATGACTTGTTTTAAAAGCACGAACAGAAAGTAGAGGCGGAGTCAGTAAGTTTAAAGTTTCACAGATAAACTTTGACGCAAAGGATTGCATCGACATGATCTCATGGGCTGAAAATGATGTCACTGAACCCCCCTTGGAAAAACATATTTCCAGTGACTCTCTCAAAGACTTTATAAGGAAGATATCTGAAGCTCAATCAAATAGTAAAGTGGATCCGCTTATCGACTTTCCCTGGCTTTCTTGTCACACGCAAGCAGTGGAAAGAGCTGTGAAACTGGTGACCGAATCGGCTCAAAATGTATGTGGTTTAATCGCAAGAGAAGGATATATGAGAGCAAAAATTGACTCACGTGAGAACATGCCAAAATTTGATATAAAAGAACAGTTTAATGTGTCAACATTTTGCAGCTGTAACATGTCTAATTATTAAGGCTTTTTTAAATCATAAAACAGGAACATTCAATATTTTTAAAAGTGTATTATGATATTTTCGCGTGTGCTCTAATAAAAAAATATATAATTGATTTAACGACCTTTTATTTAAACCTTATTTGCAACTATTTGCAACAACAAAAATAGTTCACAGAAGTTCCAAAATTAGTAAAAATTCAAACCTTTTGACATACATTTTTTTTAAATTATTATTATATTTTGCAATTAATAATTTTTCCAATTCTAATGCTTATATATGTATTTACAACTATCTTTTGTAACATTATATGTAAGACACAACCGTAAAAAATAATTTATCAAAGTTTATAATTTTTCAATTTTTCAATTTTTTTTAGAAACTTTAAGCTCTTTGTGGCACCTCAAGATGTTGTAGTATAGCAACCACATTTTTTTTCTTCTTTTTGAACCTAAAGGGCAATTTTAGCCCACTATTATAAAACTAAAATTTAAAAAAAAATAAATAAAGACTGTTTTCGTTCCACCCTATGAACACTCAAATCGGCTCAATTCCATGTCAACATCACTCAACACAATAGATCAACGGTTATGAGCAATCTTAAATGTAATTAGTGGTACTTTCTTTACAAAACCTAGCACCCAAACACTAAATTTGCTTAATGGTGCACAAGAACAAAATTTATTATTTTGTACTTTTAATTTATCCCCTATTTAAATCAACTATATTTCATAACTACCAACTCGAATTCTAAATTATCATTTTAATAACTGACACTTCAAACGAAGCACCTTTTCCGAACACATTGTTAGTCTACATTCACATGTTCCACCTCCGTATCAGCCATAGTTTTTTTATTTTGTTGCTACGTTTGATTGTGCCTTCTGCACATATTTACATGCGATTTTGAGAATATATCTTACCATCATAACGTATTGCAAATGGATACTAAATTTAGTCTGTCTTTATACTGTTCACACATCTCTAAAAAGTCATATCATAATAGATTTAAGTTAAATGATAATTCTATGTCATACTTAAGTTAGTTAAATGTAAAATCATCTTAAATTAAACCAATACTAATCCGAAACTATTAGATTTTAGAGCATGACATCTCAAGGTATCTTGTTATTATTACTATTATTATTATTATTATTATTATATTTGGATAATGGCTGAGGACATAAGTCCTTTGGCAGCCTAAAAGATAAAAAAAATACAGAATAGTCCAGTAAACACAATTGGAAAATTAGTAAGGGTATATATGTTGCGACCCAAGCCTGAAATTTATCTTTATTGGCCGTAGGCATTTCGCGTATTTCCAGAGCAATGAACATGAATGGCCTAAGCCTAAACTGGAAATGCCCGATTTCGGGTTTATCCCGCAGCATATACACTATGTATGTACCACGAAAAATGTTCATCAAGTCTGTTTTTAAAAATGTTAACAGATATCGCAGAGATGACGTCGGCGTCAAGGTTATTCCACAATGCGAATACTCGATCACCAAGAAGAATTATCTGTTCTTAGTTTTGAAATTTTCCTTTTTCAGCTCTAGCTCTTGTCCACGCAAGCGTGGGTCCACATTTAACTGAAAAATGTCCCTGAGGTTGCCATAATTGTATTTTAAAATTCTAAAAGTTAGAATTAAGTCTCCTCGAAGTCTCCGGCCAAGAAAGGTTGGTATGTTGACTAACTGTAGTCTTTCCGAGTAGGATGGAGGAGTACGACCGAAAGGCATTCGAGTTGTCCGTAGCTGGACATTTTCCAGGTCGCGTATCAGCACTGGACACCACACTGCACCCGCGTACTCAAGTAATGGTCTGACGTAGGTATGATAAATTTTTGTGAACGACTGGGGTGTTATGTTGATGAATGTCTTTCGTAGTTGATATATCAGAGAGTTGGCGCGCTTGCATGTTTTGATGATATGTTCAGACCAAGCAAGATGGAATATTACGGTAACACCTAAGTCTATGTGTGAAGTCACTTTTGCCAAAGTGTATCCGGATATAGAGTAACGGAAACGGTTGTTTTTACCGACGTGCATCACAACGCACTTTTCAATATTTAGCGGAAGCATCCAGTCAGAACACCACACACTGATCGCGATTAAGGCGTTTTCAACACTATGATAGTCTACTAAGGGATTCGCATAACTTTTGGCGTCATCCGCATAAAATGATTTACTAACTCGAATGTGGTAAGGCAGGTCACTAGAATAGATTAAGAAAAGAAGAGGGCCGAGGATTGACCCTTGCGGAACTCCGCTTGTGACCGGTTTATCCGATGAGTACGAACGGCCAACCTTGACTCGAAAGCTTCTATTCGTTAGATAGTTCTTAATCCACAAAAGAAATTTACCACGAATCCCAAAATATTCGAGTTTGTGCTGCATTCTAATGAAAGGAACCTTGTCGAAAGCTTTTGCGAAGTCAAGGTACACTATATCTAGTGGTAACTTAGCGTCGAGAGCACGAGGCCAGTCGTCCATGCAGCACAACAGGTTGGTCGTAGTGGATCTTCCTTTAACAAAGCTGTTGTTCCGGTGGTATCACGTGATGTTTCATGCAGAACTCACTCATCAGGTCTACTATAATGCTTTCCATTATCTTTGAAAGTACAGATAATAGGCTTATCGGCCTATAGTTTTCGGGATCCATCTTGTCCCCCTTTTTGTATATTGCTGTGACGGAGGCGATCTTTCAAGCTGGCAAAGTGGATGTCTCGAAAGACTGTCATAATAGTGGAGAGAGGGTGACATAATATCTCCACGTTCTGCTTTAAAAAGAGACTGCTTAATCCATCGAGTCCTGGTGAGGCGTGATTTTTTAGTTGCGATATTTTATTTTTTACCACTTCTGGGCTGAAAATTGCTTCAACCAGACTGTCGCGTGTTTTTGTGGTGAGTATATCTGGCAGTTGGTCAACTTCTGGTTCACTTGTAAAAACAGAAGAAAAGGTGTTGGCCAAAACTTCGGCTGTGCCTAGGTTGGTGGTACGCAATGTGGAGTCCGGATGACGAAGAAGCGGTACTCCTACTTTAGAGCATAGACTAGACCGTACATACTTGTAAAATTTGTTGTGATTTTCTGAGTTAACTATCTGTTCTTCGTATTCCTTTCTGGCTGTACGAAGAGAGGTTCTCAAAGAATTGGAGAAACGTGTATGCGTCTGAAAGTCATGCCCACTTTTTGAAGTGCAATATTTCTTCCAAAGGCGCCGTTTGTGCTGAATTAAAGAGATGACTTCGGCTCCTATCCAGGGCTTTAAAGGTTTATTACAAAGTACCTTTGTACTGGAGTTTTTTTCAATGATTTCGTTTAAACTATTGATAAACTTGTTCCGCAACTCGTTTGGATTGTTTAGTGAATTAAAGAGATCCGAGAACTTAACCGATTGTAAATCTTGAGATACCGCTTCGTAGTTGGTTATCCTGTACACATCATAATCTTGAGTATTTGCGTTTTCAACATTTATTTGAATTTCAGCCCTTATTACCACGTGGTCGGAAATACCAATCGGAGGGAGATACTTAGGTTCTGTGACAAGTTGTTCATCATTTGTAAAGATGAGGTCTAAGGTTGATGGTTCATTGTTAGTACGAAATCTGGTAGGTTCCTGTATTAGTTGAACAAGATTAGAATCTATGACAAACTGCGTGAAATTACTTGTTGCAGTGGATGTATTAGGAAAGCGGATTATTGGCCAAGAGATGACCGGAAAATTAAAATTTCCGACTATAATAACATTTTGTAAATTTGAGACATAATTTAGTTTCTATGTGAGTAGATTGTTAGATTCGTCGCTAGTGTCACTTGGTCTGTAGATGCAGGCAAGGTTAATGTTAACAGAAGCCTTGGACATTTTTAGACATATGGTTTCAATTTCTGGTATTGCCATGGTATCCATTGTTATTGAAAAGTTTTGAGTTATTTCTTCATGAAGATAAATGCAGACACCCCCTCCTGTGCGCAGCAATCTGTCAGATCTGAATATTGCGTACCCTTTGATATTAACCAGCGTGTTTGAATCTGTCGGCTTAATCCAAGTTCCAATAATGAAAATTATGTGTGGTTTAAGGTCCTGAATATTTCCGAATAATTCAACAAATTTAGCTTTAAGAGAATTTAAGTTCGTGTACAGAAATGACCAAGTGGTGAGAAACGAGCATTTAGTCTCGAAAGTTAGGGTTACTGATTATTTTAGGTGTTCCATGTATATATTTTATAGGTAAAGTTGCTTCCCCATTCTTTTTTCTATCTTCCAATTCGGTCCGCAGCTCTTTTAGTACGTTAGCTTGGTTAGGAGTTTGGTCACTGATTATGGATTTTTGTTTTGTTTCATTTCTTAGTTGTGAATGTTCTGTTCAACACTCATAGTACGATTATTAGAACTTTTAAATTCTTGTTTTTTGGTCAGCAAGTCCTTTGCTATAATTTTAATCATTTCTTTTTTATATTTAATTATTTGACGTTTTTGTATAACTAAACAGAACTGCTGCGGGTATAGCATCATAGCAATATATAGGCAACCCACATACCTCATTGTAAAACCAAAACATGAGCGTAAAAAGGATGCATTCAAATTACAAATTGCCGATGATACTATAGAAATGGAGGAAGATAGGAAAAATATTTTAAGATGGTAGCAAAATTAGGTAATTGTGAGAACTTTCTGTTTAATATAATTTCTTGAGTTAGGTATATTACTTTTATGGAACTTAATAGTGTATAAACAATACACTTCGATTTAATTGGGCGAAATTTTAGAGTAAAATATAAAAATTTCACACAAATTAAACGGTATAAAAATGAATAGGGACCTGTTTAGTTCTTATAAAGCGCCAGTGGATTTCAGCTTGAGACCTATGATGATTGTAAGTAACCTGTTGGGTCATTTTATTTTGCTCTAAAACTAATCTTCTACAAAAAGTGCCATAAATTTGTATAGCATTCGCAATTATTTGGTTTAGAGCTTCGAATGAGCAATAGTTAAAATGTCATCCATTACGGGGAAGCCCAAATATTTAGCCCAAAGATCTTGACAGGAGACTACAAAATAGTAAGAAATTGTATTAAGACGTCAAAGAGTGATTTTATATGTTGTTACATTTATATCGCAGTCTAATAATCTTTCTGGGACTAATATTTTTGTGGTAAACAAAATTCTGTTTTAAACAGTTTTATTAAACCTGAAACTAATTGTTGCTGTTTATACTTTGTACTTCGTTTATGGGTCAAACAGTAAATGAGTGTTGCGTTATTATTAGAAAATACAAACACTATTTCAAAAAATAACTATATCAAAGCCTTAAATCAATTTCCATATTCTATACATTTAAGTATTTACTAGCGATAAAATAAAATCAATTTATTTGCTTTATATTAAAAATATACAACAACATTATTTTTTATGACAAGGACGAATTCTATCAGAAATTAAATGTCAAACTTATTGCTAGAACTAAAGTTAAAGTTAAATTAACCTTATGCGTAATTATTCAAATTATACAAAATCATCTATTGCCTGAGCAAGGCGGAACATGCACTCAGTACTTTCAGCATATGCACTTGTTTTTTACCGATCTTGTAACAATGGGTTAAAATGCACACAAACCTTTGCAGCTGACAAGCTGGCAGAAGTCACTAACTGATTAACTTCTATCTATAGACGGTGACAATGTCTAGATATCTTATTGAGGGATGAAGAAGTATCTCTTTCTTTATGAAGACATTTAAGCTACCTGTAAAACGACACAAATTAAACAGACACACAATAACTCCGTTAATAATCCAACAAGCACGGAACCGAAAATTGTATCAGAAAAATGTTGAACATATTTGTTACATTAAATTATATCAAATTTGATTACGTATCTGATTATATTGATCTAGTATTATATCAGATTTTATGTGTACCTCATGTAATGCCACGAACCCATCATGATCATTATTTGCTAGTATCCTTGCTTCGGACAGAGCTGACTGTACCTCTACATGACCTTCGTCAACCGCAAGTCGAAAAGGTGTAAGACTTTTCTTGGTCTTTGCTTCTAGATTAGCTCCACGCGCTAATAACTCCTTTACTGCATCTACGTGTCCCATATAAGCTGCCCAGTGCAAAGCGGTCCGCAGTTCTATGTCTTCAGCTTCGATATCTGAATTTTGGTCCAAAAGAAACGATAAAACATCGGGATGGCCCTTTCTTGCTGCCCAGTGTAGGGCAGTCCAATGTTTAATGTCCGCTGCTCTCACGTCCGCCCCATATGATACCAAAAGTTTTAGGATATCAACATGTCCATTTTGAGCCGCTAGAATTACAGCAGTTCTACCGTACCGCTGGTCTCTAGCTTTTACATCTGATTTTCCGTCCAATAAAAACTTTACAGCGTTGGTGTGTCCATTCGTAGCTGCCCAATGCAAAGCAGTTAAGCCCCAGCTATCAGCAAGCTCCATATCCTTTCCATACCGCACCAATAGCTCCATGCTTCTCAGATGTCCTTTCTCAGAAGCGTAATGCAGAGGGGCAATGCCATCGTTATCCTTTGTTGACAGGGCTTTTTGTAATATAAGTTCGCTTCCACTCTCAAGCAGCAATTTCAATGCGTTGGTTATGTTATAATGTACAGCGTAGTGCAAGGGAGTCTTTCCCTCACTATCCGCAATAGAAATATTTGCTTTTGTATCCAATAATAATCTTATAATATCCATTTGATGGTCTTTAAAGGCAATGAGAGCATAATGAAGAGGTGTTCTAGATTTATCATCTTCTACATCTACAAGAGCACGATTAGACAAAAGCCAGGAGACACAGGCTGTTGAACCTATTGCCGATGCCGAGTGTAGGGTAGTCTTGCCGGTGCGGTCTTTTTCGTTTATAATTTTAACCAAGTGGGAAGAGCTATTATCACGAAACTTTCCAGAAATGACTGATACATGGAGCGGTGTAAATCTGCATTCAACGACTTTTTCTAAACTTACGTTAAATGCAGACACTACAGATTGTCTTAATAACAGGGGTGCTAAAGAACCATAAGAAAAGCATTCCATATAGCGTTTGATATACCTTGTATCCGCAGTAGCACTAAAGATGCAGTCTTGGAAATCTTCTAGCCTGGAGGAAATTTCATCGGCTACGAATAATGATCCTGTATCAATGGCGTAATCTAAAGGAGTATAGTCTAAAAGCTTGTCTCGTCTGTTATGCAAGACGTTTGCCTTATTGACTATTAATTTCAGAATCTTCACCATTTCATCTTTTGGAACCACTTTTCGAAAATGATCGAGTTCCGAGTTAGATTGAAAAAATGTACGAGGGTGTTGCACCCCCCACGCAGCTACCAAGTGCAATAGTGATCTTCCGACGTTATCAATTTGATTTAAAGCTTCTTTATCGCAATTGATTATCCTTTCCACTTGCTCCACTTCGCGACTGATGACAGCAGTGAGTAACGGGCAATTTTTCGCAAGAATGCGGTCGAACATACTCCGCGTAAACGCCAAACCAGGATGAAAAGTTGCCTTTAGTAGCTTTTTTACAGTATCTTTATATTCTCCATTTATATTGTCGGACAACCATTTAGCTACAAGATATTCAGCGAATGTTCTGTGAGCAAAGTTTACGTTAGAGGCGTTTTCAAACACGATAATACCATCTGCCTGCAGCAAAAGCAGAAACGCTGGATCACTATTTTTCATACTTGTCTCAGCTATTAAAGATTCGATATCTTTTGGATTGAATAGCAATTTCAGGGCATAATCCAGACGGACCCTCTCATAAAGGTTTAAGACGTTGATAACCGCAGGCCCACATTTCTCACAGGCTATCTTAGTTTTACTCTGGATAAATTTCTGATACAAGTCTATTAAATTAAAATGTTCATTTTTAAAGTCATGACCTTGCAAATATTCTTTACACTTCTTCACCAAGGCGTCCGCTAGCATCCGTGTGTGTAATGGTATTCCTGTGTATTGCTGGTCGCCGTTCAGATTTTTATCTGTATAACGCAATAGTTTCACAGCAAATTCTTTTACACGGTTCGGAGTACTGAAAGCTGTTTCTTCGTTAAAGTATTTAACAAGAAAAGATTCTCGATCCACTTCAGTAAATGGATTTAATGTAATTGCCAATGTATCAAGCAGTTTCTCCAGTTGTATCTTTATTATGGGACGAGTTGTTATGCACATCATATATCCATAAGCACGAATTGCTTTTATGATTTGTATTGCCTTTTTTTGTAAGTTACTTGAAATCTCATCGAAACCATCGAGAAGCATCAAAACGCTTGTAGCCTTTAAGTGACACTGGAACACAGCTGAAGCAATGTCTTTATGGCAGTTTGATTTTTCTAGTTGCTTATTGCTGAAGCACTCCAAGTGTTCTTGAATGTCTAAATTCAAAAAATCGTCGTAATATTTAAAATATTCGCCTAAATTTACTCTCACAACCCAAATGTTATCAGGAACATTAAGTGCTATGAAGTCCATTAACACTGATTTTCCCATCCCTGGATAAGCACTGATCAACAATGGAACAGCATTCTCTAAATTTATGGAAGTAGTTCCTGAAGCGTTAGATTTTTGGGTCCCATATTTAGATTTTCGCACATAACTTGAAACATTTTTGATTGAAGCGTAAGAGCTTAACCATTCGAGATCTTCTATCTCATGCAAAAATAGATAATGGTAATCAGCTATTCGAAGTTTAAATAAGTTATATTCAAGTGGAACGATAATCACCTTAAATTTTAAATGCTGCTCCGGAAGGTTTTGGTTATTATTCAAATAGAGAATTTGTTCTTCTGCAATGTTTATTTGGTACTTTTTTAAAAACATTCCAAATTCCGACTTAGATTTACATTTTATTACGAAAAGTTCCGAAGGGACCTCCAAAACTTTGGCTTTAAGCCAAATTTTTTCTAGCGATCTCTGAATGAAAAAACTTGTTAGAGGCTTAAAGCGATTACCTATATTAAATTTGCAACTTAAAATATGGATTATATGTTGTACCTTAAGAGATTTAATCGAATCTCTAACAGAATATTGCCCTAGTGTTACTGTCGACTTTCGGCCTTGCAGCGTTACTGGACAAGCTTTAATTTTCTGCTGGAGATTATCAGTTAAATCCTTAAACGTCACTAAATGTGTTGTCTCAGAACTAATATTTTTTATTTTATCTTCACATTTGTTCAGTATAACAATTTTAAAGAACCTCCCGCACAGCTGAAGAATGCTTTTGATCTTTATTATTTCGCCTTCATCATTCACTTGCAGTATTAATGGTTGCCGTCGAGTTTTCCATAGGTATTCGTAAGCACATGGCAAGCTAGTGCTTTCCGATTTTGTTAGCGATTTATGGATATCTTTTCTCATAGCATTTAAATCCATTGACTCAAAAGATTTCGCATATTTTTGTACTTCAGTATAAATGTGAGCATTTAGAAACTGCTCTACTATATCATCTGAATCGATAACTATTATTGAGAACTTCTCCAACATTTCGTTCCAAATATCAAATCCCTTATAGCAGGAAGTTGAATCTGGTCTTGAAGGTTTAAAGATGTATTGATTAAACAAAATTTCTCCCAGAACTTGCAATATTACTTCTTTATTAAGGCGGTAAAAACCACCCAATTCTCCTTTGGACCATTCGACAACAAAATACACAAAACGTTCAGAAATATTATACAATTCATATGAAGACAGTTCAAGTGGACTAGTTACGTTTTTGAGTTGTTCAGAAACAACCCGCTTAAGTTCATCTCCTACAGAGACCTGCCCTGAAAGCAAAAACATGTTCCTGCAGTATGTTTTGATCTCATCGCTTTTGAGTTCCTCAGGCAGTTCGTCGTAGTCAAACTGAAATATATCGTCGCTTGTACTGAGAAACTTGAGTTTTTCTCGACTAACGTAATGGTCTGGTTCTTTCAAAAGGCCACACTTAGCTACTGTTCTGTTTGTAAAGAGTATATATGTTGCATTTTCCAAATCTAGTGTTTCATTTATCGTCTTCATGCTGTCGAAGTATTTCTTCAATTCAAACTTTTCCCCTTTCCTCGTGTACTCAAAACATTGTATCTTTGCCCGGGTTTGCTTGTATTTCAACTGAATTAGGTATGTAATGTTGTGGTTGCTTTTGTCTTTTCTGTACAAAACTATGTCGTCAAAGTCTTTGTATCCATCAGCATTCATCTCGAGCCACATCTCGTGCGTAGTTTCGGTTACACTACGTAAGCACAGCAGTGCAGCAATGTAGACTTCAAAATCCTTACCACGATCTCTAGTCCCTGGTCGGACACGAAACAACTGAAAGCACATTCATTGCATTATAAACCGACAACATTAAAATTTATAAAGGTTTTGTCAAGGTAAGAGCTAGACTCCTTTGTTGTCCTTTCAAAATTTACAATTTCGTAATCTGTTGGCTATGAATGCTGGACCTAAAATATAATTTTAATATTGTCAGTTGAACGGTTTGAAGTAAAACAAAAAGCCTAGGTTGACTCGTACGGAACCACAAACTAAACTGGGTAACAAAAAAATTAATGTACGTAAATGGGTAACAGTAATGGCAAAGTTAACTAATTACAAAGCATACACGGAGGATATTGCATGTGTGGCAATTTAGTATAAAGAGATATTTAAAATATAAAGGGTACTAGAATTAACATCTAAGACATGCTAGAAACGCTTGCAGTGTTGCACTATAAATATGTACAAATAGAGAAATCATAGTGAAACAACGATAAGCTATTGGCATTATATTTTTAAAGAATAAGAAGAGCATAATCCAACTTGCTCGTTTTATTTAAAAAGCAAGCTCGATATAAAATATTATTTTGAAGAAAACAATAAGATTTATAGAAAGCAAGTTTTCGCCATATGTTCAGATTGTCATAAAGCTGATACACAGCGTGATTTATAACGGGCGGACCAAACTTCAACAGTTTGTTGAGGTCATTTTGAGTAAAAAATCTTAGATGAACATAGGTCGTATTCCATTTAGTTACCTAACTACAAGAGATCAAAGTTTTATTAAGGGGCGGATAAAGGTAAACCCGCTCAAAATAGCCATTGTCTCATGCGTCATAATTACTACGTACAGTTGCGGCCCCTACAAACTCAGACACCGACTTTTGACACATTCTGTGATGGACAAGAAATTTAGGCCGGCCTGTCATTCGCTTGGCACTGTTTATGTTGGTGGCAGTGTAAGTCTATGTCAAATCCGAGATTAACAGGTTAGGTTTTGCGTCAGTTTGTGTCAAAACTGACGCAAAACCTAACCTACTAACTTCGAATTTGATATAAACTAACCGTGCCAGCAACATAAACATAAAGAGTGTTAAGCGAATGACAGGCCGGCCTAAATTTATTGTCCATCACAGAATGTGTCAAAAGTCGGTTTCTGAGTTTGTAGGGGCCGCAACTGTACGTAGTGATTATGACGCATGAAACATTGGCTATTTTTAGCGGGTTTACCTTTACCTGCCCCTTAATAAAACTTTGATCTCTTGTAGTTAGGTAACTAAATGGAATACGACCTATGTTCATCTAAGATTTTCTACTCAAAATGACCTCCCCAACAAACTGTTGAAGTTTGGTAGCCCGTTATAAATCACCCTATATCAGCTTTATGACAATCTGAAAATATGGCTAAAACTTACTTTCTATAAATGTTATTGTTTTCTTCAAAATAACATTTTATATTGAGCTTGCTTTTTAAATAAGACGAGTGTCTGAGTTTGTAGGGAGCGCAACTCTACGAGTATGTGGGCTTGTGGGCCAATCAAAACAAACTTTTTTTTTGTATCATATCCTGTAGATTTATCTGTCAAACGCTTTTGTCAAAAACGAAACATAAATTCTGCTTACGCCAATGTCCTAGACTTCTTAATATCCAGTGAATGAGGTAATTTCATACAAATCGTACAAATGTAACTTGACTTTTTCAAACTTATTTTTGACATTTTTTCAGAATTTATTCTATTTCTTATCTCATATACTAGAATAGTGAAAAACAATAATTTTGATATAAAAAAGACTAAGATTGGACAAACCGTTTGGGAGAAAAACTCTTTGGAGATAAATTGCAAGGTGTTTTTAATAGTAGATTATGCAATGAGGGAGAGAAATGCGTTATTTTGCTGAGGTGCAATTTGTGACCCGAGGACGAAGCCCGAGAATCACATAGCACTGAAGCAAAATAGCAGTCTCTCCGAATTGCATATACTATTTTTTTCACGTTGCAGGAAGATTTAAAACTACAAACCTGTTTTTTTCACTACTTTCTTTGTAAGTGATCCTTACACTGTTAAGTTTGAGAGATGTAGCCTACATTTACAAAAATTGTTACAGTTTCCATGACAATGTACTTACTTCCCTAGAGAAGTGAATTACTTACATCCCGCATGTATTACATGTCTGCTCCATGTCTGCCACTTGGTTAACACGAAGAAAACTATTGTCGTTCGTACTATTATCCATTTTTAATCAGAATACAAGCACAAAGCTCACAAAACAGCATTTGCAATCGTATTCCCGCATTTTTTCCAAGAATTTTTCACAGTGCGTTTATAACTGTCAAACAAAACGTCACGGCGCTATAAGGCTACTATAATTTAGCGAATGCCATAATTTTACGCCAGGTTATTACCTACCATTTACTTTACAAAAGGAGGAAGGAAACGGGACCCCGCCTCAATTACTCTGTCCCATGAACACATCTATGATGACTTCGCTCATTGCCAAATTATCCGGAAGCAAAACAGGCTCTCCACTCGGATTTCCGGGGAGAGCTGTTACGGTATAATCTTAATGAATCGACATTGCATGTATTCAACGTCAAAGAGCGGGTTAGGTTTAGAAGGGTTTGCCGGTTTCCTAAAGGACACAGATCTAAAAATGTCTCGAAGCAGATGCTCGGCTTCTGTTACCCTCAACTAGCTTACTCGGGAAGGCGTGATTCGACAAACTTAACGAAACCGACAGGGGTTATCCTATTCTAATCCCTAACAATTCAATTCATAAATGGGGAAAATGCTCGGAGCGCCACTTGTTTTTAAACAGAGAATTGCTAACGCAGCGAAAACAAGAAATACCACGTAGCTATGAAGAAGTCCTCCAGGTTGCTTTACACCACTCCAGCGTCACTCGTCAGCTGCACCGACGCCGGATGCAAACGTAGGGTGGCCACAAAAATCGAAGTCACTTACCTTCGATGGCCACCGCTCTGGAAGCTAATAACAAAATACAAAACACCCCTGATCTTAAGGGCTTACGCGTTCTATCGCATGCTCTGGTCTTTACATGAAATTACACTCGGCTAAAGCCGTCTTTAGTTGAAGACTCAATAGGTTCACACATTTAAATCAAACCAATAATTAATTTAGCCAATAATGAAATTTAATGATTTAAATTTTAGTACATCAAGCCAAAAGTCGGCTATCAAAAAGGTAACACCCTAGCTGAGGTCAAAAGGGGATCCCACGCAAGAACTAACTTAGTCTAAACAGAGTTACAAAGAATAAACAACTAAAATATTGGCAGGAGTAAAGCTTCCGCCTTCAATGATCAACTGACATAATTAAAATACAAAGACGTACGCAATGTTCGTTACTCCGCACACTGCGCAACAACAAATGATAATAACACACCCGGCACTGGATAAGCGTAACAGAAATAGTTAACAATGTACAATTTTACCTTAGCCCAGGCATGGTAGACTATGGGAAATCCAAGCCTCGGTGATGCTGCAAAGGACGCTGGGAAGTGGTGATTGCTTCCTGCAGTGTAGAACAAGGTAGACCCAAGGGTTGTGGAACGGTAGACAGCGGTCCAAAAGAGGGCAGAGGAAATTCACAATGAATGCGGTCCCCCCCCCCCCCGGGAACGAAAGAAAACTCGAGATCGGCTGAACGTAGCAAAATTTGCAAAAAGCAGACGTTTCCCCACTCACTATGGGAAAACTACGTGGGCTTCATAGGGCGTCTTGTACTAGATGTGCAACCATGTGCAAAATAACTCCGTTCCCGACTCTTGGGTTGAGTTAAACAAACATTAAGACGCCGCCCGAAAAAATACGTCCGCCCAACACACAACGTCCCGCGGTAGGGCTCGTTGCTAAGATCACCCGTTAACTTCGAAGGTTTTAGCAACACTCTCACACAATTTACTCGGCGCCACGCGCCCACAAAGGCTCTTAAAAGATTACGCACATAGTTCTAATAACAGGGTCCCCGACTGCAACGGGATTTGCCGCAATCGGGGCCCGCGAATTTTCACATGTGAACTGGCCGGTGGCTCGCTACTAATTGATTTTTAAAATCGCGGAGCTTACTGATTGCTCCCGCGCTAACGAAGAGTCCATCTCACTTTTACTAATCCAAACTGAATCTTTCGTCTCCTGGTGGCAACACGGAAGGAAACACTGCATCATGAACTCGGGGGGAGGGAAACCCCGATTAAAACAAAGCACAAAGAAGGTCTCACATACTTGTAACTGCCAAGTAAGGAGAGTCCAGGGGTATCAAATGTCTTAAATTCAGAAGTTAAATTAATCGAAAAGAAGGTTTGGGCTTTACAGAACGTGACCATATTACTTGGGCACAACAGATTAATCAAAACTAATTTCCAAAGAGCTTGCAGTGTACTACGGAAGGCGAGGCGTTTAAGTTGCCTTATCGCTAAACTGAAACAAAGCTGCCTTTGAAAAGGAAAGCAGTATTAAGGTCTAAAGTCAGAAATATAATGCACAGAATAACAAGAGCTCTACTAAAATTTTCTTCCTTTTGACAATTTGTTCGCGAGACCGAATAGTATCAAAAGTCCCTAACGGCGTTAAGAATTCTACGAAAGAAAGCAGCTGAGCTGCGTGCGAGTATAGATTACGTCACCCTGAACAGAAATAAGCCTGACCTGATAAAAAAAATTTCGACGGATATGTAAGTTGTAAATGATTTACAATGAATTGCAAGGTCCCAAAGAAACTAAATAGGCTCGTGAGAAACAATGCAATACAAACAAGCCCGGGCAATTCGCTGCCGCAGCTTGAATGACTTTAAATTACACGATCGGTTTTAAAGCAGGGCCGGTTTTAGGGCAGAACCGGCTTCAGAAATTAACGAGGTCGAAAATGATCTAACAGAGCGACATTGAGACAAGTCGCCAATCAACGTAACTACATTACAACGAAAGATGAACTTCACGTAGGAGCATGGAACACACGAGGTCTACTCAGACCGGAAAATTGTTTATTGTCGAAAACGAATTAGAAAGATACAATATCCAAATAACTGGCATATCAGAAACCCACTGGAGGGGCCAGGGTCATTTTAAGACATAAAAAAATAATATAGTGTATTTCTCTGGACACAAAACACAAAGTAGAATCGGGGTTGCCTTTATAGTTGCAAACAATACTAATAAATACTTATAGGTTATAACCCTATAGAATGATCTCCATCAAGCTGAATGCTAAACCCTTTGTGCTGAACGTAATACAAGTCTATGCGCCAACTAGTGAAGCGGGTGAAGAATATATAGAGGATTTCTATGACACCTTAGAACTAACCATAAAATCAATACCCAAAAAAGAAGTAACAATAATTACTGATGACTTCAACGCCAAAATAGGATCAACCATACAAGACAACCACATCAGAAATATAGTGGGAAAGTTCGGTATTGGCGTAAGAAACGAACGAGGAGAACGGTTTATTGAATTCTGTATAAACAACGATCTAACAATTACCAACAGTATGTTCCAACAACATATAAGACGTCTATATACATGGGAATCTCCAAATGGCCACCGTAACCAAATCGATTATATTCTAGTGAATGCGCGATGGAAAACATCAATAAAAATTACAAAAACCTACCCAAGGGCTGTATGTGGAAGTGACCATCAATTACTCATAACTAAATTTCGATTGACACTAGCAACACGAAAAAACACCATCAAACCAAAACCGTTGCAAGTAAATCACAAAGACAAGTTTACACAAAACATCCGACAAAGACTCAACACTGAGGCTGCATTGCATAACAACAATGTTTCACCCAACACAAAATGGACAAAAATGAAAAACCATATTCTAAACTCAATTCAAAAGTCAGACTGCTCCACATGTGTAGAAAAGAAAAAGCCCTGGATAACCAATGCTACATTAGATATTATAAAACAAAGAAGGCTGCTCAAAATATCTGGCTTAAATACTCAACCTAAGACCGATAGATATAAGCAAATGCAGCGTGATATTCAGAAAGCATATAACAAGGACAAAAATGAATATCTAAAAAACTTACGTGCAACGTTACAAGTACACGCAGACCAAAATAACACCAAGGATTTATTTAAAACAATTAAACAAATAACCGAAAAATTCATGTCAAAATCGTAGGCTATAGAGAACACGAAGAATACCGAAATTGAAAACGTCTTAGAAGTTTGGAGAAACTACTGCGAACAACTATATAATGATGACGAAACACAACAAACATTAATCAATGAAGAAATTGTAGAAAGGGAACCTAATATACTAAGGGATGAAGTAACAAACGCCATGAGAAAAAATAAGAAGTGGCAAATCACCAGGGCTCGACAGAATAACTATAGAAGTGTTAAAGGAAATAGATGAAATATGTATTGACGCAATTCATAACATATGTCAAGCAATATGGACGACCGCGATTTGGCCGATTGACTGGACAACTTCCACCCTAATACTACTCCACAAAAAGGGTTCGAAAACCAAATGCGATAATTACAGACTAATTGCCTTGATATATCATACCAGCAAAATAATGCTCCACATAATTAACGAAAGGCTAAAGGGATATCTAGCCTGGCAAATCCCCGACGAACAGACAGGGTTTGTAAAGCGAAAAGGAACCCGCGAGCAAATCTTGAACATTCGACAATTAATAGAGAAAGCAAGAGAACATAACCTACCGCTATATTTATGCTTTGTCGATTACAAAAAAGCGTTTGACAGTATAACATGGGACAAGCTGTGGGTAATCTTAACAGAAATGGTGGTACCCAAACACCTGATTATTTTGATCAACAACCTTTATAGAAACAGTAAAGCAATCGTAAAGATGGATAACCACATATCTAAACCCTGCGCCATTAAAAAGGGCTTTAGGCAAGGCTGCATACTGTCACCCTTGCTGTTTAATATCTATGGCGAGCATATAATGAAAATAGTTATGGACCAATGGGAAGGTGGTTTCACAATCGGCGGAACCAAAATTACTAACCTACGGTACGCGGACGACAAAACGATCTTAGCAAACTCAGAAACGGAAATAAAAGAAATAACAAGAAGACTAGAAGACATAAGCCGTGAATATGGTCTAGAGATAAATCGCCACAAAACGAAAGTTATGATCGTTGATCGTAAGAGAAATAATCGTCCAGATCTGAGAGTCATTGGAGACTTTAGGGTTGTCAACAACTTTGTATTCCTGGGATCCCTCATAAGTAATGAAGGCAGCTGCGAACTAGAAATTAGAAAACGAATTCAGATGGGCCGGAACGCAATGACGAAATTACAAAAGCTATGGAAGCAGATCACGATTAACACAAAGAAGACAATAGTAAAGACGTTGGTATTTCCAATTATGACGTATGGTTCCGAGACTTGGACCATAAAAGCAGCTGACAGAAACAGGATAGATGCCTTTGAAATGTGGTGTTGGAGGAGTCTGCTGCAAATTCCATGGACAGCACACAGAACCAATGTATCTGTACTGGACGAAATCAAGAGCACTCACCGTCTTTCCAGCAGAATATATGAGAAAATAATGGCATACTTCGGTCACGTAACCAGAAGAAGCAGCACTAACCTAGAACGCTTGATCGTCCAAGAAAGATTAGAAGGCACCAGGCCAAGAGGAAGGTTGCCGAAACGATGGTCTGACCAAATAAGAAACCTAACGGGAAAATCCCTATGCCAAGCGAACAGATCGGCTAATAATAGAGGAAGACGGCGCGAGATTACACGACGCGTCCGCGATAGAACTCTTACATGACGAGGATTCATAGTGCCACTATTCATCTGTCAAGAAGAGAACGCATGAAGAGAGAGACATTACAAAAGCAAATATTGGTAGTAAAAAAAATTATGTACTTTACACAGGATGTAGGAAGATTTACAGTACCTCGAACCTTACTACCTTCGTTCGCTTCGCTCACTCGGGCATCAAACGGTCCTCGGTAGTGTAAATCTTACCTACATCCCTTGTAAAGTAATATACTATTTTTTAAACGTAATTTATTGACATTTTTAAATATTAAAGTTGGTGGCACTGTAAGTTCATGTGAAATTCGAGATTATCAGGTTAGGTTTTGCATCAGTTTTAACACAGACTGACGCAAAACCTAACCCGCTAACCTCGAATTTGACATAATTGTTGTGTCAGTCATAATGAAAACTCCCTAGGTAAATTTCTCTTCTCTAGGAAATAATTCATTGTTTCTGTAACAATTTTGGTATCGTAGAAACCGTGTTTTTCCCAGACGTGAAAATAGTATATTACTTTACAAGGGATGTAGGTAAGATTTACACTACCAAGTACCGTTTGATGCCTGAGTGAGCGAAGCGAACGAGGGTAGCAAGGTTCGAGGTACTGTAAATCTTCCTACATCCTGTGTAAAGTAGTACATAATTTTTTTCACTACCAATATTTCCTTTAATAAAGTAAATGGTAGGTAATCCCCTAGCGTAAAATTATGACATTTGCTAAACTATAGTAGCCTTATAACGCGGTGACGTTTTGTTTGACAGTTATAAACGCACTGTGAAAAATTCTTGGAAAAAATGCGGGAATACGATTACAAATGCTGTTTTGCGAAATGTCAATGACTGTTAAAAAATACAGGTGTTTCGTTTTAAATCGTCCTGCAACGTGAAAAAAATAGTATATGCAACTCGGAGACAATGCTATTTTGCTTCAGTGCAAATTCTTACTCTCGGTCTTCGCTCTCGAGTCAGAAATTTCACCTCAGCAAAATAGCACATTTCTCTCCCTCATTGCATAATCTACTATTTTTTAATGACCTTCTTACCAATCAATTGCCATGAGATCCATATCGTTTGACATACGTAGGAGATATGACGCTTGAAACATTGGCTACTTTGAGCGGTTTTACCTTGACCCGCCCCTTAGTAAAACTTTGATCTCTTCTAGTTAGGTAACTAAATGGAATATGACATATGTTTATATAACATTTTTTACTCAAAATGACCTCCCCAACATACTGTTGAAGTTTGGTCCGCCCGTTATAAATCACCCTGTATGTGGTTTGGAATAGATTTTCATGAAATATTATAGCTTTAATCACTCGAGTTTACTCCTGCACGTAGACAACTCATCATACAGTCAGACATTAATAGATGAATTTACGTTCTATTCGATTTAAGATGTTATCAGATGAGAAGATTCAAATTATGTTTTGATGTATTTTTAAAGTTTTATAATAACTATTGAAATTTGTGTAGCTACATTCGTTAATAAGAAGAATTACGTTAGTTTTTAAAATGGGTTAAGTGTGGTTTTAATGCCAAATCAATATTAAGCAATTGATGCTTCATACCTTATTAACTACACATTTTGAGTAGCATTGTTTATTTTTATTATATTTGTAAACAACTAGAAAACATAATTTACTCCTATTAAAAACAACCCAAAACGGGATTAAAGAAAAATTTTTAAACACATTATTTACCTGGCTATCCTGTAAACTCGCCATTTATTAAGTGTTTACCATCTCTTCATTTTCGTGTTCTTCGTATCCGAAGATCGTGATTTTGTGCGATGTTTAGTCTGTAGCTTGTATAATTTTCTTCCAGTGCTTTCTGTCCTGAGCGTTTCTTGTGTTTTCTTCCATTATCTTTCACTATCAACGGAATGTTTTTTTGACAACTTCCACAGCGGAACATGTTATGGGCACACTAGCATCTTTTTCGAATTCACATCTTTAATCAGTTTCACAATTTTCTGTTGAAAGGGACGTTGTACATACATGATAAAGAAAGATTCATGGCGTAATACTGAATGATTGAGGTGCAAAATCGAACGGAATGCGATAGCAGTGTTATCACTTATCAGTTAAGTATAGAAAGTGGTTGTACAGATCCGACTTCAGTGAATTTGTAGAATAGGTATTGTTATAGCTCTGACTGTTTTGCAATGGTATTTATGTATGTAAATGGTTTTTATGTTATAACAATATTTATTATAAACGGGGCTGAGCGCGCTATTGCGCGGTCCATCCTATTCAATTCATCACCATCTTTAGGCCTATTACGTTGGACCATTCCGTTCTGTTACACACCCCGCCCCTGCCTCCCCCTGCCGCCCCCTGACCAAAGACGGGGGCCCTCGGGGTTTCGCCCTCTCCAAGAGGGCCCCGCCGGGGCTCCGCCTTTCTCCAAGGGGTCCCTCAGTGCTTCGCCCTTTTCCAAGAGTGCCCTCGGGGCTCCGCCCCGGTCGCGAAATCGAGGCGACGCCGACGGCGAAATGCATGCAAACGCAGATGGGGGACATAGAGTCAAATTATCTCGCGAAATTGTGAAGTTTTTGTTGACATCAATTTGTTAAAGACTCCTTTTTAAGAGGCAACATTCTTATTAATTCACGTAAATAGTCAGTCATTTGACCTTTCTTGGTAAGCCCCTATGAATCCACAAAATAAATACAAAGTGGTGGTTTGTGATTAGTAAATTCACAATTTTTATTAAATTTTATATTTATGAACCCTGAGATTCAAAGTTTTATTTAATGAGTGTCACGCTAGATCATCATAAAGTTGTGATAAGGTAAATAATTTATACTTGTAATATCTCAGGTAACAAAGCTTCGCCCAATATTTTTATTGAGCATTTACAGTTAAATACGGCAAGTATAGTTCATATTATATCTATAGCAGTAAACTCTTCAGCACTTATCGTTAGTTTTATGCAGTCACTATCTGTAGATAAGAGTTTAGCTAGTTATTCGGTGATGAGTAGTAAGTAAAAAAGTAAAGGAGGGATATTCACGGCAATATATTGTTTGGTAATTTTTGAATTTACAATTGCCATTCCTCTTCTTGAAAACTTCGAATAACTACAGGATATAGCTATTTTTCTAGTAGCCATTTTAAGAATATTAAATTTTCACTTTAGTTTCTATGCCATAAGGACGCATTTTTGGAGATCCTGGTGGTAAATGCTTAATTAGCCGATTTCAGTATCAAAGTATAGTGCCTTTATAAGCTAATGACATATTACTTTTTATTTTGTTAGCTCATTTCTTTCAACACTTTGAAAGGCATATCTCTCAAAACAGATCATGCTCATAATATTACGTCTATCGCAGCTCCACGTCAGCAATCATACGTCTTCTAAAAGTTGCGTAACTGTCTCGGGTGACATCCTATCATAGAGGATCAGAAAACTGCGTTATACTGTTTTATATTTATGATTTTCTCACTTTGCTGCCGGGGTGAGTATACTATAAAATGTAAAATAATTATTTGGAAACATTCAAACGGTGAAAAATATAGTAACTAGTGCTTTTCCATATGAAAACTGTTAGGTTAAAATTTTTATAAAAATTTATTGAAAGTTCAAAAATAATGTGTTGCAGCGCAATAACTTTGCAAATCAATAACAGCGGTGATATGAAACCTAAGTACTGATTAGATATACACAATATGCAATTATCGTTGCGAGTTGACTAGAATATATGTATAGTGTTTCCTTTATCGGATGTTGCTGCTGTCCACAAATATATTTTGTCGAAATCAAATTGTATGATAAATTCTCGAACGAGTTGTACAAAGTTAAAAAGTCTTCGGTTAATTATTCTAAAACTGCCAGAGAAGAGGAAATTTGCACTGACCGAGGTAAACTTAAACACGATTTTTATTAAATCACTATTGGGTTAGAGTTAAAACAGGCATTTAAATCTTATAAAATTTGTTTTACTAATACCTGCAAATGTATAGATATAATAATTTGCAATCACGATATCGGCCTTATAATTTTTAGATTAGGTTTGCCACTGGAATGTAATAAATAATTAAATTGCTTAAATGATTTATATTCTGATTAGAACCTAATTCAATAAGTTATGACAACAACAACAGTGATGACAGCTAACGAATTCTAAAGCTTGCTGTTGACATTACTTTTATTTTCCATGGCCAGCCCTTATGTAATTTTCTTTTTGAACACATGGTATTATTTTGATATCTGAGACATATTAAAGAAAAAATGTTGAAGTTTGTAATATGCAATTTATTAATCATTGAAAATTACTTCTTTCAATTGAACCATTCATGACACCTTTCAATAAAGTTGTCAATTACTTTGCGTAATAAATCGGCCAATGGCTTCAGTATCAACTCGAATTGCATTTTTAAGTTCTTACAGCTTGCGTGATGTTTTTAATAATCACATTGGTATTTAACCATTAGTCCGGTAAACATAAAATTCAACTGTATTTCTTACATTGTAGTACTTAGATCAAATCGTATTGTGTATTTAAAACCTGCAACGAATACTCTGCGAGCTCGAATAGTGAAGTGCCAACCAGCGGAATACTGATCCGGGTGCTATTATTACTACTACTACATGCGATGGAGTGACGTAACGGTTTGGTAAAACTTGGCGCGATGAAGGAAGTGGGAGGCAGCCGCTTGCCAATAAGCGAGATGTGCGTGTCGCCCGAAACAAAAGGGACGCCACGCAAAGTATTATAAATTGCCAGTTTGGGGAAGCATATCCGAGATACAGCAGTTTATAGCCAGAAGCTGCTACAGCTGCAATTCGAGTTTCGAGAAAGCCAGCCAGCCTACTTTGCTAACATCAAAAGCTTGGGGAAGCAACTACCAAAATCTTGAAGCTGAATTTTTTGTTATCTTGCAACAAGGTAAAAGCAAATTAGCATAAATAAAACACACGTTTGAATGCTCGGAACGTGAAACTTGGAGCCGAACCATAATCCATTTCACGAAGGAATTGCAGCAAATTACGCAATAGCTTCAACAAGCGTGCTTCTAATTCAGCAAACCAGAACACAGCTCTGGCATCATCTTCTTGACACATTGCTTCAGGTGATTTCAAGCTACTGGAGTCAGTGCCGTATTCGGTAAATTCGAATCAGGAATTATATATTACCTTTGGCATATTCTTTTTTATGTATTTCCATGCATGTATGTTTCCTTTGCAAAATATATATCTTTTCATGTAAACTGTTTGGTTTGTATTTCTGACAGTATTCGCATGTACAATTACAGAACTATAGGTGATCATGAGCAGTTTGCAATGAGCAATATTGACATTTCTTAGCTGCACCGAGGTAAGAGCGAATCTTGTGCTTTTACGATTGAGCTAACTATAATACAAAGGGCAATATAAATTCACAGTAGAGTATAGTATAGGGCACGGAAAAAGCCACATTCAACTTCTGCTTGAGAAAATTATAGGTCAAGTTATATTATGTCCAAAAACCAAAGAAGGTAGAAAACTACATGTTGATATCATGTCAATTTCTGATTGTTACGAGATACGAAAAGCGTATATAATTCATCTGTTTCAAGGTAGTTGGCCCAAAATGGGCAAAACGGCAACTCAAACGTGACATAACTTAGCAGCAACTAAACTGAAATAAGAAGCAGGCTGTTATTTTAAAACTGTGATAATGTAACAACACTGACGTACTCCCGCAAATTACCTGAAATGTGCAGGGACGTAATAAGATATAATGTCTGCAGCAAAAGTAGTTAGTGGTTGATTGAAACGTAATTTTCAGTTTGTTTAATTTTTGTGAATGTTTTGTTTTATTAAGTATCTCCTAAAATAATAGAACCTTTTTCAAGTTCTAAAATTCTTAATGTCACAAACAAAACTAAGTATTTCTTTATTTCTTCTTCCTTGTTGTCTGGTATAGGTCTCTCGCATATAATATGTTTTCATATTTCTCGGTTTTTGTAACACGTTGTACTAGTTAAAGTCACTTAGTATTAGTTAGTAGATCACTTCCTCATCATTGTTGTGGACTTCTCATGATTGTCCAGTTTTCACAACAACGCGTTTCAGCGGATTGTCACCGAGTTGTGTTTCGTTTTATCACGACTGTAATGAGCTTTTGGCGTCAGCCTGGTGAGCTGTACGATTACCAGTCGTAGTTTTGCCGAGAAGCTTTCCACGGGCGTGATTCGTACGGCTGTTGCAAGGACCTGCTGTCTAAGCAATTTCTTACCCCGTGTTTTTCCGTTGTGCAATATTGCAACAGAAAGTTTAGAAGCTGCGGGGGTAATATAGAAACGTCGCAAATGTCAGAGTTATCAAAGTAGAGAAGCACCAATTACCACTAATTTGAGTTAAGTTTTTGCTCAGAGTACGGAACACTTACAGACGAAAACTTGGTCAAAGCCACACGTTTTTTGATTTCTACCGCCCCGGGTGTTGAGTTAGTTAGACTGCTTACAGAGTTGATATAGGGATTTGAGCCCATAAAGTACCGAATCGTCGTAGATTTATATCATTTGGAGTAATATTTCGGATATATAAGATGGCTTTAAGTCCAGGTATTTATTAGAATAACTCATATCTGAAGAATACTTCGTAAATACAGATTAAAAGTTAGAAACTTGAGTCGATATTGTAGTGATTATCAAAGAACCCGAAGTGAATCGTTTGTATCAAGGACAATACTCGTGGGGTCCTAGCCTGATGTTAGCCAATCTTGGTTTGGCACGACGCATGGCTGTTTGAATCAGCTGTTAGTTCCATAGGACAGGTTTTTATGCAACACCAACCCTCTCACAGCTGCTCAGCTCTTCTAAGTTAACGTAACACAATGTATTCCCAATTTGTAAATTGCTTTTTTTTGTGCGTGGCGCTATTTTAAGTAAACATTTGTTTGCGTTACCAAATTGAACGAAGTCAAAGCAATTCTATGTGTAAACGTTTGTACAAGTTGGCAATGCCCGTCGCGTGAGCGTTTGTGCCTTAATTTTGTCCAATTAACAACATGTTTATGTATAGATTATGGTTGAGGACTGTGCAATTAACAATAGTCATGCTGACTTGTACCTAGCGAGTCGAAGTATCTTAGGCTTCATAGTCTAACTTCGTTTCTTGTATTATTTTTATGCCTAGGGGGTCTCGCATTTATATGTGTTTATGTTGTATTCTACGTTTTTGAATATGTATGGAGTATGTATAGGTTTACTGTATTCGTTTCATAAAGTCCATTCATTTTGATACTAGAACACATCAGATTTGCCAAGTTATTCTTGTGTTTCGTTTAGCATAAGTCAATTTCTAACAAACATAAGGAAGCACGCTCTTCAAGCGTCTACATTTCATAGGCATTAACTATACAAAAAATTTGTAAAAAAGGGTTGAACAGCTTTTTCCAAGGCATTTAGGTTCTTGGCTAATAAATATTTAGCAAGCAAATAGACCCCTACGTAAGTATTTTCAGCATGACCGGGGGTAGGCTAGATTTTAAACAAGTAACAGCTAGATAAACCCTCGGTGGCACCTGGCATCTCACTATTTCGATCATCCCGTAACAGGACCGGACTTTACAAGTACCGTGGACCACACACACGCGCGAGATACCTTTGAACAATAAGGGGGCTTTACTGCCGTTGCCTCCCAACGAAAACTGATCTGTGGTAAGTGCAGTCCGGTGTTATTGTAAAATCCACATTTTGCTGTAACATCCTTATGTTCAATATATACTCCAATGTAAGTCTACTTCGTGGAAATTATTAGTAATATAATGGTGCAGTCGTTTTGTGATAGCTGGGTTGTTTATTAAACAACCTTCATAAGGTGGTCGATTTGGTTGTGAGTTTTCACGTCCTAAAGGTTCGTGTCCAAATTGTAGTATATAATGTTCTGAAAATTTTAATTTCATTGGTTATACAATTCCTAAAACTCTTCGCTACTCCCCAAGAATTTTTCATAAATTGTTGCATATTTGCAAAAAGCTAGTTTGATGATTCAAAGTCTGTTACTAGCGTTGCTCGTCTGATTAATAATAAGAATGGCACTAGCATAACAACCGTTCTTATCACTTGCACTGACTAGCTGTTTTATATACTTGCTCTTTTTTAGTTATTCTCTTAACGATTTGGGTTGTGTTTCAACTTACTCATTTGCAAATATTTAATGAGCAATTTTGGATTTTTTTAGCTTATTAGCCAGCGTTTTACTGAACATTTACAAACTTTGACCTATTCATTAATATGTGCTTAAATGCGTGCATTACCAGAAAAAAGTAATGGGTTATATACAACTAGTAGCTGTTTACCCATCCCTATGCGCAATCTGCTTCTGCCATATTTATCTTTTTCTGCTAATGCTTGCTTTATCATGTTATTTGTGATGCCTCTACTTCCAGATTTTTTAAGCTTTCCTCGGTGGTGCTCATCTATAGACTCTTTGTGGCCTCTTGAATAAATTCAAATGATGTGGTCAAACATCTTCGTCCAATTCTGTCTATTAGTGGTTTCTCCGCTTTTATTCTTGCTTGAACCGCATCATTTCCAATGTGCTACATCCATGACATTTATGCACTTCTCCTAAAGTAGTCCATCTCTGTAGCTTCCAACTCCCTTTTCATTTCTACTGTTAGTATCGAAATTTCGCTACCATAGCACAACACAGACTACTATGGTATTTCCAATATTTTTCTTGGCATTTCTATAATATGTTTCTATTCCACTAACGTCCATTCAAGCAACTTATTTTCTGTCAGCTTTGTACAATTTCGTTGATAGCTTTTGTTCTACCAAACCTATCTCTTGTTGAAAGTACTACCAAATATTTGCACTGTTTTACTTGTGCTGTGTTTTGAAACTATGCTTTAGAATTTATCATTGTGTAATGTATTCTGTTTTGCCATATTAACCACAATTCTTGACGTTCTTGGTAGCACGTATACATACGTTCGAAACTCATTGTCAAACCTGTATTGAGGACAACTATGTATTTGTCATTTGCGAAACTAATCGTGAATATATAGGGTGATTTTTAAGTTGATTCTTTCCGTTTACTAGGATATAAAGCTAAAAAATAAGCATTTTTTCCATTTAGCACGTTCGCGAAATATCAAAAACTAACAGAGGTACAGGGTGTTAAAAGTTTCAAATTAAGAGCTAAAATTGCTTAACTTAAAGTGTAAAGCCTGACCTATGTGAAAATTACACCTTTCATCTATTTTTCAAGTTAACTCAAAAATAAACAAAACTTTTTTTAAGCTGCTTAGCCTGTATATATTTGTCTGAAATTTTTCGTTTTTTATACCAGGTGAACATATAATTAGCAACGAGGAGATAAGAAGACCAGCAGAAGTAGTTATAGATATCGTAACTCCCATAGAAGCGAAACGGTTAATGTGGTACGGCCACATGAAAGGAATGGGAGAAGAAAGATGGCCCAGAAAGATATGGGAGTGGATACCACCCCGAAGAAGACGACGTGGCCGACCAAAACAAACATGGGAAAAAGGCGTGAAAGTTGCCATGGAAAAGAGACATTTAAATGAAGATGACTGGGAAGACAAGAAAGTTTGGAGATTGGAATGCGGAAGACGTCAACAATGATGTAAAAATCCGCAATATATAATATACATATAATCTGCATGCAAAGTATCGTCATCCTCCAACAAATAGTTTTTGAGTTATACCGCCAACAGACAGACAGACAGACAGACAGACAGACAAACAGACAGACAAACAGACAGACAAACAGACAGACAGACAGACAAACAGACAGACAAACAGACAGACTGAAAGACATACAGATAGACAGACAGACAGACAGATAGAGAGACAGAAAGACAGACAGACAGATAGACAGACAGAGGCCCTGAAACGTAAAGATCTGAAGAAATCTGGGAAGATGATTTTTTTCGCGATTACAATACTTCCTTCGTCTTTTCCAAATTAGTGGGGATTACATCAACTTTTGGTGACTTGTGAAATAAAGATGTTAACCGGGCATCCCTCTCCAGATGTAAACCCACTCTGCTCCTCACATACGTGTATATACCATATCTAGTAACTTGTTCTTAATCTTTTTTTCCATATATCCTACTTAACGCACCCGTCAAACTTATACTTTTCAAATTATTTGTGCCTTTTTTAGATCCTTTTTTAATACTACATGAGGTTTTATATTCTGAAGAGATAAGTCAGTGTTTTCATATTTATGTATTATTTATATTTATCATTTTTCAACGTATTTCTTCATATGTATTTATTTATTACACGATGATTTTATAACTTGCACAACAAACACGTATTTACTTATTTTTAATTAAAGTATGATGCATTAGTGCGCTAAATATCTATTGTGTATAGAGGTAGTCAAACAGAACCTGATGTGATCATCTAATAGTCTTTGATGTTTCGGTTCGCGTTTCAACATAATGCCAGTATCAGGCTGATACACTTTTTGCTATTGACATAGCTGAGATAGCTTGAGACCGCGGCAGCTTTGTTCGCTTGTGATCTTACCTCTTGATTGGTGTTTCTGTTACGGCGTATTTCAACGTTCCAATATTTGTAGCCCATGACTTAAGTAACGACACCTGCAACACATTAGCTTTTCAAAGATTGTCATCGACGTCGTCTTTTCCACCGACCCTCCTTCCTAGCACAGAATTGTAAGCTGATGATTTGATTGAAAAAGTATATTATATGAGGTAAGACTGATACCGTCTCTAATGCCGAGTTATATAGACAGCTCTGGAATGTTAAGTTATTTTCCTTGTAATATGATGTGTTCATACATATTTAGTTCTTTCTTATTTTTTCGCGTCTTTTTAAATATGGGGAAAGTTATATAGTATACTACCTGATCTCTGCTAAGGTTGTGATTTATTGTGCAAGCTTTCGAGTTTCCTATTTTTTTCATTTTCTATTTTTGAGATTTTTAATCTACTTTCTCTAAGGAAACGTCTATACTAATCGGAGATTGATTGGGAAGAGCAAATCAAGTTCAGTATTGTATTACAACACCTATCACAGCTCATCCCCAAGCATTGTCTTCTAAAAACCGTACAGTACCGAACCTGCAAACAGAAACCGTAAATACAGTTTATGAATGTCATAGAACCATGTTTAAATATTGCTTTTAGCAGTAATGAAAGAATTCGTTTTGCTAAAAGGGATGTCTTGAGGAATAATTTACATATTTAGCCCATTAGACAATTTACATCATCTATGCCGACATAGCAATCATCTAAGCTCGACAGCCTTTGCTGACAAGCTGAGTATATTATGATACGTCTGTCGTTTTTTCAATCCATCCAAATGTTAGAAACCATTGGATATGAGTATTTCGAAATAAAATATTCTAAAGTATTTTGTTGACATTTCAATGAATGTATTTTCGGCTCATAAACAATGTGTTACATGATATAACTGTAAATCACTAACCTTCGTGATAAGCAAGCTGATTAGAATTGAGTGTAAATTTTCTTATTTCTTTTTCTCTTGCATCCTCTAGACAAATATTCCGATCCCATTGGTAAGATATGCGACTTATCTATTCGAAAGATAGTGCTCAGTCGCTTTTGCAGACAAAATAGCATGTTTGAAGATCGACTATAATACATATTGTTTTTGTAGGCTGTTGGTCATTTTCAATGTACATTGCCGAAATCAAATTTATTGCGGAACAACTGCTAGAGGACGGAAAAGTACTGGTTAAGGTAAAACTTTCCATATTTTTTTGAATATTCTGAAAAGCGATGTTTTTGTATTAATATTAGATTTATGATAAGGAACTATTCAAATCTAATAAGTGATTATATTAATATCTTCAAATATCTAAATATAATAATAAGCATAATAATAACTAGTTTTCTTTGTAGTTACTCAAATCATGACAGAATTATATATTTCGGGTGCATGCTGTGAAATACAAGAAAACAATGAAATGCAAAGTACTCCAGATGCAATGGAACCTTCTCCCACTGGATTCATCCAATTTGAAGTAAAAAATAGTTTTAACCGCAATACAAGACAAACAAAAATACAGCGCCGTACTGATAGGGGTAAGAATCTGATGGAAGAAGATTGATATGAAATTTTTATAAATAAAATATCTGGCGTTTGCTTTACACATTTTGCTTCATACAATCATATAATCCCTAAGATTATAGCTTCCCCACACATCGTTTCAAAAAATCCAAAAGACTTCTGCCAACAAATCATAACGGGCTTTATAGTTTATTCTTCAGCGTATCCTGGCCCTGCTGGACTTTCGCCTTTCGTAATATTTTCCAAGTTCTTCGATCTTCACCTACCAGAACCAGTCACGTACAGCGGTTGCTTTGATGTCAACGAGCTATTTTTTAGATCTTTTGTTCACTTCGTTGGCTTCGGCATTCAGTAGTAACTTTAAATGTCCATTTGAGCTTTGCTACTTGCTTAACTGCATCTACTACTCGTGTTTGTCTGCGAACGGCCTCATTGTGGATTATTTGTTTCAGGTTTCCACCTAGCATCGCTCTTTTTATAACTCGATGTGTTAGACGGGGCCGATTTGCGCTCTTAGCGGTTAAAGTCGTTGTTTCTATTCTATGCGTTATTACAGAAAAACACAGGCATCCTACACTTTTCTTTTAAGATCTAGTGGAAGCTCTTTATTCTTCATAATATGCTTGAGTTTGTTGAATGAATTTCAACTTTTGCATCATATGTTCCGTTACACATGTTCAAGCAATCGTTCTTTTATAAATTACTCAAATTGACAAGAACACAGGTCTGCAGCTGAAGCTCATTCCATTCCAAATGACCAGCTATTGCCTTATAAATCCGCCAAAAGGCAGGGTAAAAGGTCACTTAAACACTAAGATATGGGCTATAGGACACACATGTTAAGCAGATAATTTTGAGATGTCAATCGAAACGCTCGTTAGGCTATTAAAAAGACGGTAAAGGTCATCTTAAGATTGATATATGAGCATGAAACTAACACGTGTTCAGCAGTAAATTCCTTCTCGCACAAAATCAGTCATCCTATCTCCCGAGTAGCGCCTCAGTCTACCGCATTGCCGAATGAAGGGCATGCCCCACTTTCAACCGATAGTTGCAAACATCTAATTGTTTTCCCGCCACAACGCTTTCAGATCTTTTAAAAAGGGTCTTGGACGCTATCCTGCGGGAGACAGTTCCTTCAGTTGCCGCATCGAAGCAAGTTGGTGCTGAGTTCTTTGCGTGTTTTGACCACGACGGTTCTAATTTTCGGAGATATTTTCTCAATCTGCTCTGCGGTATTTCATTTACGAAACCGCATCGATTTGAGTCAAGTTACCTGGAGTGTTTATCGGATTTTCGTCTCGTCATATCGGCACTCCCGAATTTTCCTGCACAAGGGACCAGACACGAAGACCAAGTTCTCGCACTGCATCATCCATCGCTTGCATTCCATGTAATAAGATTTGCAAAAGCTGTGCATGATAACCAAATTCTTTTTATTTTTGCAGTCTGGTTTCCCTTGCTAAATCAGGTGGTACGACCAAGATATGCATATTTATCAACATTTTGTGATAGTGTATTCCCAATGCACACTCTGACATTTTTCCTTAAACAAGTTCGTTACCAGATCTATGCTTCTAGCATCACTTTCAGCTCATCTATAGATTTATCTCTGCTAATTAAGATTATGTTGTCTAGAAGTTGCAGATGGGCCAGGTAGAATACGTTCATATTTATCCCTTCTCTTTCCCAAATTAGGTTTTTAAATACATTTTCTAGAGTGAATAGTTTTGATGATATCTGGTCTCCTTCTTTATCATCTCCGTCATAGTTTCATCATCAATACGTGCATACATAATAGCTTCATTGTATAGGCCTTTTATGAGGGATAAGTATGTACTTTGAGCATATTTTGGCATGCTCCAAAGTTCTCAAAAATGTTGATTAAAAAGCCCTTTGATAAGGCAAGACTCGTTAGAGCAAGACATTATACCTTATTGCAATTTCTATTCACACGATAATTATCTGGAGGTGTTAAATTGTGTGATATATCCTTTTTTGAAATCTGGCTGCTCTATTGGTTGATGGAAATTGAGCTTCTTGGTTAGTCTGCTACATATTATTCTCGTGAACAGTTTATAAACAAATTAAAGTGGTAGCGTTGTAGTTCTCAATACTTCTATTCATTTGAAATGTTGTCTTCTTGAACACATTCGGCCGGTAGAATATTTAGAGCTTGTTCAATAGTCTGTCGGTTCGGTGCTTTTTTGCGTTTCGTCTATTTCACCACAGTTCCAGTTTCGTTCACTGTTATACCCAGTATTTTCTCAGAACTAATGTTTAAAACAATTTGCTTAGGCAGCGCCTGGTTTGGCTTTGTAATTAGTACAAATATAATCTCATTTAGATGTAAACATTGTTATTCAGTTCAACACTGATTTTACATATAAACTCTTCTAAATTGTTGAATATTTTCTTTGAAAATAGTGTATCCACATATCAAGAATTTAATATTTAACAACTTTACAGAAGTTGCCAATACGTTATCTGTCATATTTTCTGCTAAATAACTGTAATTTAATTTAAACGCTAGAATATTTTTTATTGAATTTCTGAAATTGTCCGTACGTTAACTTTACAGAAATGGTTTGGCAATCGCATAGCCGTGTAGCAACCCAGAGTACCAACCCTAGAGACGATAGGCTTTATAATGATTCAGGTAATGTGAAATTAATTCCCTAAAAATACCTACTTTACCCTTTATTATTCAGGAGGAATTAGGCAATAAACATACCTAACCATAGAAAGGGTTGCTTTGTTATATTTCCCTTACATTTTAAAAATTATAATAAACGTTTTCATTAACAAAACATTCTTACTATTGCAGCAATGGATGTGCACTTTCAAGAACGTGCTACAAAACACAGTGGAAATCCTAGAAACCATCGTCGATATACCAGCTCAGGTACGCTATTTATTTAGTTAAATTCATAATGGTCGTTGTCAACCTTGTTATTGCATCCCTACTGCTATGGAATCGGTCATTCCGGTTTATGCCTTAAGTCCCCACGGTGACCAAAGCCGGAAAGCCGGATTGGGGAATCGCAGTGAAGTGGGCATAAGGATTTTGTGACTATTGAAATCAGTGGGATCCGAGTCCATATTTTCCGGTCTAGAATCAAAGGCTCTACCTATAAGCCACTTTCGCTGATTTTGTTAGAATAGTAGTAGTAGCATTTGTTGAGAGACCCATGTCTAGCAAGTAGGGCTTCATAGGACATTTTTTCCAACCCCACGGACAAGGTCTAGACATGCAGAGTACCAGGTACCTTAGTCCTACTTAAAATTTTACCGAGACTAAGGAGTTCCAACACTAGCAAGGAATCGTTTGCATGCTACACATCGCAGTAACTAAGGTTAAGGTTATACTTCAAAGGTAAAGGTAAAGGTTCAGGATTATTTCAATTCCTTCAGCTGTGGGCGGGCTGCTATAGGGACCTTGCGCCCCTCTTCAGCCAAGAACGGGAATTATAGGATGTATGAGAAAAAGGAGGGTGGAGAATGGGAGAGAGGTCAGGAAAGGTGGAGAAATACTGCCCCGGTATTCGCCTCAGAGCAGGTACTTTGTTGACTCAGGAAAACCACCGAAAAACCTGAATCAGAGCAGACGGCCAGGAAAATCAAACCCGCCACCTCCCGAATGCTAAGCAGATGTGATAACCACTACTCTACAGAGCTAAATAAAAACTTTAAATACATACTGTAGGTATTTATACGTTATCCGTTACAAAATTGAATAAACTCGTATGAGAATTAGAATTTCCATTTGCAAAATATGGTTTCTAATTTAATAGAAGATGGTATGTAGGTAAATATTTTTTGTTTAAAAGTGGATACCGAATCATTAATAGATCAACTTAGCAAAATAGTTCAGGACGTAGTTATTTCTGAAAATATTCTACCAAGAATTTCAGCACATCTGGCTGCTCACAAAATGACCTTTATCTTTGTACAACACCGGTTTCTCTTAATATCTTTGCTTATTTCTTTACACTCTCTAACAAAAGAAATTACAATTCTTCAATTTTTTTTATATCTTTGTCGACATGTTTCCTCGTCTTTTCTCGCGTACTTCATTTTATTGCTTCTCCATATTTACTTCAGTTTTACACCGCAGCCCATTCTAGCTTCAAACTTGTTACTCTGTGCTTCTGCACGGTTTTGGTAGAATCGTTCTTTTTTTCGTTTTGGCTCCTCTCTAATTTTTTAAGCTGCACTTTTAATGCTTGTGACAGTGTTTATCCATATGTCGTTTTTGTTCTTATTGGCGTTTACTATTGTACATTATTTGTATTTTTTTTCTTTTTATATTTCTAATTTACAATTTTTTGTTTGCAGTCTTCAGACATCTAGAAATGTCTCACTTTTGTTTTATTCCCAACATAAAATGGCTTGTATCCCGCAACACGAAGCCTTTTTATTAGTTTTGCCATTTTATGTTGTCAGCTAGCACAATATCAATTACCTCCTTTTCTTGTTTGCCTCAGTTCATAGCTAAGGAAATCCCTTTTTGATAGTGCGAAGCTGTAAATGTTATAGCGCTAAAAACGTAATAAAATAAAAGGCCAATCTACTTACACATAGATAAGTAACAGTTATATGCACTATACTATAATTAAGTACTAAACAACGAAGCGGACAGCTTTCTCTACCATGCGTTTACGATAACAGTCTAATACGCACTTTTTATTTAAAATACACACAAAATTATAGAAAACTGGGAGCTCAAGTGGCTGCTCGTGAATCACATAATCTGGCGTTAATTATTTACCTTAAGTGATTATTGTCGAATTTCAGTTCTGTAGTAACCTGGATCTGACCCTCGCATGTATTCACTTATACTATTACACCACTTGAGGTCAAATGAGAATGAGATAATTAATACCGAAAATAAGGAACTACAAACCGGAACGAAAAGAAGAAAAAATAAAAGAAGCAATGGAAAAGAGCAGTAAAGTGTAGTGGAAAAGTGAGTGGAAAAATAGTGCCAAAGTGGAATTAACAAAATCGTTTTCCCCACAGTGACGGCAAGGTTAAAGATAAAAATTCCATCTTCACCAAGCGTGACAATAATACTTAATGGACATGGTCGTCTAAAAAGCTAGTTCTTTCGATTGAAAATAAGTGATGACCCAATGTGCGTATGTAATTTAAACGAACAAACAGAACATTTAATTAATAAGTGCCCTATACTAGAACCAAGCAGACTAACCTTAAAAAATCAAATATTAAGAAACGGTGACATTTGGCCTGCCGCGAAAACATTATTAATTGAAAAGTGTCTTAACAAATTCCGCGAATTTGTAAAAAGTATAGATTGGAATAGTAGTTTGACCTAAAACAACTATTGTTACTTCCATAGTTATTATTAGTTAATTAATATATTGGAATAAACTACATTAAACCGCTAAAAGAAAATAGAGCAGTAAGATAAATTATAAGTGTAAACGATATGCTTAAGTTAATAATTAAGTAGCATATAGTATCATCTGTATTGATGGAGCATGCTTGAATAAATATGTAAAGAAAACCGTTTCAAGACCTAGAAACTTTCTTTTTCGGTTTCAACTGGACGTCAGAACTCTCTATAAGGATAAAAATTCTTCTTAAACTTTTAGAGGCAAAATTGCTTTGATCTGGGAGACGCCTTCGAACGCAATTCCATATCTTTTCTCTTGATTTTTCTATCGTACTGAAAGCACCAAAACTCGTTACCAGTAGAAACTGAATCCTGGAAATATGGGTCACTGTCCACCGTTAGGGGGTCAAGTTCTGCTGGACGAATTTGGCACATACCTTGCTGTCTTCCAAATCCTTCCCCAACATGGTTCTAATGGTTTCACCGCTAATTGCCAGTTCATGTTCCATTATTTTTAATGCCAGTCGTCGGTTAGCAGCCACAAGTTCTCGGACTTTTTCGAACGTTTCGGAGTTTCTAACTGTGACGAGAAAGATTCTCCGGACCTTCATGAAACCGGGCAAATCATTTGAAAACACGACGTCTCGACGCCGCGCCGTACAAAGTTTTTAACATTTTGAATGTTGACTGTTTTCCCAGTTTGAAGGAAATGTTCGCTCTCTGTTCCATATCGGTCTTGTGTATCACGTGACGCCTATACTATCTTGTGAATGCACAAATTCTGAGGGGACACCGCTTTAACTGTGTAGGCAAAAGTTTCAGTTACAATTTGCGTATTATTCGGGAATATGCAGTTTCTTGTCGCGTACGCAGTGGTACCAGTCCCGTTTTATATTTGCTCCATCACGTATATTCCAAGCATAGATAATTCTTTCGCATTTTGAGTCACCATTCAGTTATCTTTAGACAAAAAAGCAAGACCAGTTGTAACCGTCACTGTGACTGTAAAGGAGTTCTCAGCCAGAGGAGGTCGTGGGTTGTACAAGACTCAAAAGCTTCAGCTGAAAAATAAAAATATGGGTTCCAAGTAGCAAATAACCCAGCACTTTTCTAATCACACAAAAGGGCATACAATGAAATGCGCTACTTCCTGAAAAGAGAGATAACGACAAGAGTACAAATAAAATACGCTGGCATAGGTAACGATTCAGTATAATGAATAATAATAATAAGAGTGCTCTATAATATACACATAAAACATCACACGGAAAACCAGTACAAAATTAAGGAGATAAGATCACAGTAGTAAAGAGTCTTATTAAAACTCACCAGAATAATTGCACATAATTTAAATAATACTTAAAGCATAATTGAAATATGGACGTAACTTAATTAAACAGATTAATGTAAGTGAAATATGCATAAGGAGATTACAGATTGACTATCCAAAATGTCTAAATGCACTACTAAAAAGTTGTCGATAGCACAATGACTATGCCACATATATTACAGGTTAAATTTGGAATGACTAGTTGAATTCAACTATTTACCCACTATGCAAGAGCCTGCTTTTCGTTTACCATAAATAACATTATCGCTCTTACAGACCCAAGATCTTGTTTCTTATTATAAGGCGCTTCGTAAACGGGAATGTGACTTATGGTTAATTTCCATCAGATTTCAAAGTGTCGTCAGATAATATTACGCAAAATTCTTGCAAATGCGGGGATACCCTAAAGTTGGATTCAACCGAGTTCTATTTCACTAGCGTGACGTGAAGGTCGAGAGCGGATTAGATTTATCTTGAAGAAAGCCGTACAGTTTCCGATATTACAATCACGTAGGCGGTGCGTGAAGCGCATCTAGCATTTGATCTGAAATAGTGAAAATGAACTACCGCAATAATTTCGTCACAACAAAAACAATGGTAAAATGAATCATGTATATTGCTTTAAATAGTTATCTAGATTGCTTCAAATAGGTGAGTAATCACGCTTAGGATACATAATACAAGCAATCTAACGTTTGCCGGATACAAGATAGCACAGCCACGAAAACATACTAAAACGGGTCCCACATTTCGACTCAGTCCGAGTGGCCCAGAGCAAATATTAGCATAATTACAACCAACCTTCAATGCTGGTCCTCCAAGTTACAGCAGGCGCAAAAGGAAAGCTCGATAAGCATAAGGGCGACCCGATAAATGCAACATGCCTAACCAAGGTTTGTGTGAAGGCTAACGAACTGCAGGTGAGTGCTTCGTAAAAGGGGTTGCACGAGAGCTTCTGCCTTCGCTTTATGTTGTAGACATGGAATTTTTACACACGCAATACTCAAGGCAACAGATGGGGCCAAACTTCGCCAGTTAACCAGGGACCAAAATCGTTCGCTCCGGAACAAAGGAGACTCGCGCCGGGACGATTATCCTAGGGCCACGAAAGGAGCTAAAAGAGCGTCACACAATAGAATCTAACTAATTAGCACCAAAATAAACTTACCCTTAGGTGTTTTTGGCTCCGTTTTGCCAAAAGGGTGCATGCGCACTGCTCAGATAAATGTCCAAACTAAGTTTGAGCCTGGAAAATTGCAAAACAACCCTCACGAAGTCTGCTTTAACAATTCCGGAAGGTCCAAAATACAGCAAGATTAATTTCCCGGGCAAGATGCCTGTGACGAAACTCAATTAAGGCACGTTTCAAAACATAGTCTCACAAAGCAACTTTTCTGAAGCAGCACATCATGGAAAATGGCCGAAATGGCTGATAAAAAGCCAAAATTTTAAAATAGAGGGAGATGCAACCAGACTAACACCGATGCATCAAAAGAGGCCCAACCTAACGCAAATTAATTAAGAATATAAATGTCTGAGGATTCGAAGCTTGTAGTAGTAGATAATATTTAGATTTATTGAAAATAGGGCAAATAATTAAATGAATAACTATAAATGGCTTTTGAACCGTAACACAGTATACCGTAGCACTTATAACGGAAACAGGTAATTCTATAAAGCTTTCATTAAGCAGACCTTGCGACAGTAACTTTATCATCTTGCGATTACAATTTAGAAAACATAAAAGTTAAAAGAACTCGGTTCTTTTACTATACAAACTGACTTGAAGAGCCAACGTTTTTTATTTTAGATTTAAAAACGTTCACTTTTTTGTTACGGGCAAAAATCGGCATATATCCAGCTAGAGTCTTTTGTCGAAGTTTTAGAATCGTCTGCGCCGTCGTTCTGATTTTGTTCGCCTTTGTCACGACTAGCGCTTGTTCTCTGTTAGCCCGATTTTGACCGTTGCGCGTAAGTCGCACGTGGTCATTTGATCCTGCTTTCTTATTCCTGCCAAAGTGGTTTAACGTTTCGGGGTTTTTCTATCTATTTCTACTAGTCATGTTTCTGTAGCGAGATATTTTGACCCCTCACAAATGTTTCAGTACCATCATGTTCTCGACCAGTGTCGTACAAGTGCTGTCCAGTTTCCCCTTTTTGAATGCATGAGTTTTCTCGGTCTTCATTCCCGGCGAATCGCAGCTGATGATGCGTCCTTTACCTCAATCACGGTATTAGACATTTCCCTGTCACCAAGAGCAAAGATTATAATCAGGAGCAGGGATTAATCTCACCGATGGAGTAACAGTTTCAATTTTTCCTTTTATTAACTGTTGACGTGCAAATTCTGGGGCGAAGTGCAACCGCAGCTCGAGCCAAATCTTTCGTATTGCTCGTGCAGTTTAAATTGCGTAAATTGAGGTTAATTCTTGTGCCCATTTGCCAGCGGCCTCAATAGAATTTAATTACTTTTTTAAATGTTAACTTATTTGTTAATACTTTTTGCTTTTTAATATCATTTGAATTTCTACAAGTAAATCAAAGTATTAGTTTAGCCCATTTGAAAATATTTTCATATAATTAAAATTTTGAACCAACATAATCTTTATTTTTAGATAACTCACATCGAATTTGTTAATTGTCGTGACCAGGCATAAATAATTTGTTCTGCATAATATGTGCTATTTAAACCAAACTTTAGGGAGCGTTAATTCCTCCCTTTAGAAATGTTTGTTTAGTCTCATTTTTAGCTTTTCCAAGGTAAGATTTTGTTATCAAACAACCACATGCTTAATAAGTTTTCTAACCTATTTCTCTCATTTCCAGGATCAATTTTGCTATTACTTAATATGATCTTCTTAATATGAATATTTCATGATGAATCTGAAGAAGTTTGCTATGCAAACGGATCGTACGTTTTTAAATTAAAAACCTTGGATGTTTTATTGAAAAAATGTTGGCTGCATTTATTATACAATTCTTTAAAATAATCATAATATAATAACAATGATTATTACACACAACTGTCACATGACTGATATCAACCAATGAAAACCATGCATTTTTTAAAAATCGACCAATCCCGAACTGATTACCTGATAAGCGCCCGTGGGCTGCTTACCAAGCGATAAGCGCCCTAGGGATGATTATCGACTCCGTGGATGGTGTCATAATTAGAAATAGAAATGCAAGAAACAAGCAATTTGAGTTTTTTGGCATTGTTAGATCAATTTTAAATCATAATTCGTATACAGGTTTCGCGTAATAATCTCTAAAATATAAACGCGGGCAACACACTTACATATAATTTTGCCCGTGCCAAGAGTCGTCGTGCTGGTTGCCCTTAGAAAACTGCCCTCGGGCAAGCCCTCGGGACAGTTTTCATTGCAACCAGCACTCGAACCTTGGCGTGTGCAAAATTATCGGTAAGTATGTCTCGCCTTGTTATATTACTAGTGAACACAAAATTGAGTGTCCGTATCAGAAATATACTCGATACCTTTCATTCAAGTACTCACACATCCCATAAATGGATCAAACCTCATTTCTAAATTATATTTCAAAAAAGCATATTTTCGCATTCCTATAACACCCGAAGATACAGATAAAACGACGATAATATAACACCCCTTGGCAGGTTTAAAGCTTTAACAATGACCTTCGGTCTCCGTAATACCCAAAGTAACTGGTCTTGCTTGATGTCAGACGATATCTTAGATTTAACCTCGAACAGTAATCAACATCTTCAACATGTAGAAGAAGTATTTAATAAACTGGCCCAGATGTTGAGAACTAAAGTTGTGGTCAGTTTCTCAACGTTAGTTGGATATATTGGGGACACTAAATAAAAGCAACGGGCTTCATGAAACAAATATATTCACTTATAACACCATGAGTAGTCAAAGTTATGTCGACTGTTTTTATGGTGGTATCACGAATGTTCATTGCGCTTCGGTACGATTAAGACGAGTGCGCTAGCACGAATCCTAATCCCAAGCGCAATGGGCATGAGTAGTGATACCACAGCAAAAACAATCTACTTAACTTTGACTACGAATGGTATTTGAGAGACTATTCATTGAACCAAACTAGTTTTTCAAATTGATTTTCAGTAAATCTAGAAACGAACTACTCAATTTCTATAGTAACAGAACATTAATATTGAGTTCTTCTAATAAAAATCACATTTGTTTAAAATAGTCACTTGAATACCTTCTAGGAAGATATATTCGCTGATCTTTTTATGTGATTGGTCAAGAAACGTCAAATTCTGGATTTTCATTGGTCACTTCTTGACAGATGACAGATGAATTGAATAGTCAAGTTAATTATTTTTTGCTTGCTCCGTGGCCTTAACGGCAACTCAATGACGACGCTATCACAATGCCTTAGTGAGTTTACGAATTCTCGCAAGCTTATAGATATTGGTTGCATAAAAAGTAATTTTACTACATTTTACTATTAATTAATTACTAAAAACCACACGCCGTCTTCACTGTAGCTAGTCCGCCCTCAGATATCCCCATATAGCATGAACGGTCGTTTGGTACGATTTGAAACTGGCAAGAGTAACTGAAAAAATGTATTCAGGACTGACTCTAGCTTAGTACTTGCTTTTGGAAGTACAGGAAATCGTTTACATTAATTATAAAAAATTGTTCCAGTTTTATTCTTTTAAAGGAAAAAACTGTTTTTATATAAAGAGAAGAATTGTGGCAATAAGAATAACCATATAGAATGTTGTTTTCTATCCTTAATTTTAAAAATTATAATGTGGAAGCCATCTCATTAATAAAGCGTTCTCCGATTTAATTTAATATACACTTCAAGAAGCGTTTTACTTTTTATTTTTATTATTACAGCAATGACTTCGCAGTTACAAAAACAGGATGTCAAACAGAGTGAGAACCCTAGAGACCAGCGTCATCGTAATTGCGGTACAGGTATGCTGCCCGATTAATTAAAATATTAACATCAAGCTTAAAATGTATACTATAAGGGTATATACTTTATTCATAATCATTTTTTATAGTATGCAATTAGATAAGTCTATTATTAGAATTTCAATTTCTACTGGAAAAGTATGGTTCTTTTTTAAAAATCACATGGTTTTACCCTAGAAATAAGTATTTTTTCCTTTAGAAGTTAATGTTTGTTCTTTAAAAACAGTTTAGTCTCATAAGTAAGGTAATTCAACACGTAGTTACGTAAAAATATAAATTCAGATTTAGTGCTGTTGAATGTGTGATATCTTTGAATACCGGGGAGCGTAATGTATGTCGCGTGCGGCCCATTACTTCCATTGCACTTCCCGCGTGGTATAAATTGCCCTTAACACCGAAAGGTAAAAGAAGCGAAAGCTAAGGAATGAATGATTAATACAAGCAGGGCGATTTCAATGTGAAATCTTGAATGTTAAAGTATTGGTAATTATTTTAGAGCTAAAGTGTAAATAACGTTTTTGTAAAGACAAAAATACTACACCCATACATACTATCGCTTAAAATATTTTATTACACGCAAGTAGGAAGATCGAGTAAATTCAAACCGTTACTATAAAGAAGCCGGGTAGCGCAGTTGGGAAAGCATTAAGCAAATCTACGGTTCGAATCCCGCGGGGGCCGGAATTTTTCCCCAGCCTTGGCTATTAGAATCGGGGTCGGTGAGACTATTCACAGTTGGGCACCAAATTAACTGCTCTCTACTCAGAACAACAGACCTAAGAAATAGAGTAACAAGACGCGTGAGCCAGACACAACGTATAAAGCACCAGCCCCTACACCGCAAAGTCAAATGAGGTTACCGATATATTAAGAAAATCTCTTCGAATTCTTAAAGCAAACCGCAAGTGCGTTTACATTTGTCATTGCTGCTTGGCGCTTACAGCTGATTGTTAAATTCTGCCTTACTTCCATAAATCGGATGTAGTATTTTTCCTCGCCAAAAAAGGTACACACACTTAAGCTCTAAAATAATTACGAGAGCCGGTAACACTGGTCAACACAAATTGTTTATCTTACACCTTAATACGTACACATGAAACATTTTATGCTAATTTTGTAAAAAGAATGTTCCTACTACGTCAGGAATTTCATGAATCTTCAGTAGTCTTTCTTCTTAAAATTAAAATGTTTGTTGATGTTACAGCTGTGCGAGCCCTGTCGAGAGAATATGGAAGTTTATCTATCTCTACAAAAAGTAAACGAATACAGGCACCTACTATAAATTCAGAACCGTTACCAACCACCACGTCTACTCAAGTTTCGCCACGACTAACTCGCCCTAAAAGTAAAAACAAAAAAACACATAAGGAACAATAGACAATGACTAAATACTAATTGGCTGGATAATCTAAGATAAAAAAATAAATTTAGTACGTCTGCTGCACAGACAAACGTCTTCGGCTATTGTAATAATATGGATAAATCGTTTTAATGATACCAAAACAGAATTAAAAATCTATTGCTGTGTTTATAACTGTTAAATAAAATTAAGTTTATCTTAAAGTATATCTAGGTTTCGTAGTAACGTGTATACAAACAAGATACCAGTTATCATTTATTAAAGATTAACATAGACTGAGTTGCAGAATTTATTTCTGGTCAATATTTAAAAAAGAAATGTAATTTAGCCTACTGAGTTCAGATATCTGAAAAACTCTGACAACTTTGATTTGTCGCTTTGTTTAATTTTATAAGAAGCTTAGAAAGTGTTCCATCGTTTCAAACTATCTCATCTTCTAGTTCGGTTCTTATATATTATTATAGCACCATTGGATAGTGTCTTTCTGTTTTCAAGGGTATACCATACGTTTTCCTTAATATATTGCGATGAACACAATACAATTATAATAGGAATTAATATAATTTCAAGCATTTCAAATATTATTTTAAAAAATATTCCATAAATGTGCTAATTTGAACTTGCAATTGTATAAATTAGTGTTAGCCTTGAGTTGAATATGAAAATGTAATCAGAGCTGGCTTTGAATTAATAAAAACAAAGTAAGATCGATGTTAACAACATTTGGTGGAAGCGAAGCCAACCTTGGGTGTATTATTTGGCTTCCGCACAAAAATTAATTTAAAAGTTAATAACTACCCATCTTTTCAACTTTAAAGAGTGTTTCAACTTAGTACTGTGCCGTGGATAGGCTGTAGAGAATTTGGTTTTAATCCCTGGCTCCTCTGTAGGGGTATAAGTGATGAACTGAGTATCGAGTGAAGCTGGTGTTTCGGTGGCTAAGTTGTGCGAAGTTCAAGTAAGCGGCGTGGCTAGGAAACCTCGTCTCCGGCAAATTCTTCGAATGCAATTGCTCGAAATCAATTGTTCGAAATGAATTGCTCGAAAATCAAATTACTCGAATGTAACTTTTCTCGAAATACAAGTTCCTCGAACCGCAATTTCTCGAAAATGTTTTGCACGAATTTATGTGGTCTTAACATCTGGAAATTTATTTCGGCTTTAAAGAGGGAGCAGAGTTTGAACGAATTACGGATAGAACAATATGTCAGCGGTCAACAACACACCATAAGTCGAAGAATATATCGTGATAGTGCACAGAGACTTTTAAGATTAGTAAATAATTATGAACATGACAGAAATATATATGATTATGTCCGAGGAATAGCACATAACATATCATATTATAAACATATAATATTTGGTGTTTATAATTTTTAACTTAATCACATACCTATACCTATTTTTTATTAATAAAGGTTATAATTTGTAATTTGTGTTTGTTTTTATATTTGATATTAACTGATTCGAGTTAAGGCTATTTCACAACTTAATTTTTTTAGTCACATTCGAGCAATTGACTTTCGAGCAACTGATTTCGAGCAATTCATTTTCGAGCAATTGCATTCGAGCAATTTACCTAGAACCAGGAAACCTGAGGTAGGAGTATCCATCGTAGACTGCAGCGGAGTTCTGGCTTTGGGTAAAGGACCTCACTTGGAAATAGTTTGAAGCGATAGAGCTGCAGGCGTCGGTAGAGGCATCAGCGGGCTTGTACAGTAGGGCAACGGAAAATACAGGGCACATTCTAACGCGGAACTTGCTGTGGGCCTGATATAGACCCATATATCCATTGCAGAAGGGTAAATAAAGTCAGAAACCGTTCATCCTAAAAGCAGAAGAGTAAACTTTCTGTCACGTCTCTTTGTGCATTAGTTCCGGTCGTAGCGTCCCTTGAGTGTTTTATTTAAAGTGGCGCCTGTTTACTTACGTTTTCTTTAACATCTAGGCAACATATCGTACATAATAACAGGCGTACTGATTTAAGTAAGCCTAATTGATTTGTAAAATGTGCCGTTTGATCGCCATAATTTTGATGTTTAGGTTTACTTCCATTAATTTAAAAATCTCGTATTAAAGTAATCCCAATACTTAGTTAAGCAGTGCGGAAACAATTACATTTGATAAAAACCAGAACAGTTTATGTTAAAGGCCAATATATTAGAAGATAATTATACAAATCAAAGTAATAAATTGGTAGGGTGTAGAGACCGAAGTGAGACTACAGTCATTAGTTAAATCTAAATAAATAAATACAAAGCAGCAAGAACCAGAAAAATCAAAAGATAGGCAGCTATTTGTAAATAACACAAAACTCAAAAAATAATAATAATATTACAATAGCAGATAGGGCATACCATAATTATATAGTTAGTGCTCTGATATTGTGTCCTTCAGCGGTTCTATTTACTCCATTAGGCATGTCTTAAAAACAATTAAATCAAAATAATAATATAATTCGTTATGGTTTAATCGTTAAAAATGTTAATATTAAATAAAATAAAGAAGCTCCAAAAATGAAGTTAATGATGGATGGTCGAAACCGAAACGTCTGATGAAAGAATTGATAACGTAATGTAATTCCATGAAAAGTTACCACAAAGAGGTTTTGCCAGTTTCGTTCTAACGCTAATATTAAAGTCAAAAAATAGAATAAAAAATCCAAAAATTCGGTGCTTTAAAGATAACTCAAAAAAGATAAATCATATCAAGGAATTCTAAGCGTCATTTTGTTAGTCCCTTAATTACACAACTTTTTCCCATTTATCCAAATTTGTATCTCTTACTATTAATGAGATCACCATACCGGCCCTCCTTATCTTCGACACACTGTATAGCCAATTTGAGCAGTTTTATATTATATTGTAATTTAAAAACGTATAACTTAGGCGCCAATACACATGCATTCTCCAGGATTACATCGCGGTTTTGCTTGTTCAGAGATTTTTAGCATATAACTGAAGTATGGTTTTTACCGCTAAAACAAGCGCTGCTTGCCGTTGTACGCCAAAATTCGTCATTCGGTGTGCAGCATTTGAGTTAAGCAGTGCGTCCACCGCACTGTCGAACTGTGCCAACGCCCAACCATGTGCAATCAGTGCAAAGGGTTGACATAAATCCTTGCGTAATTCTGCTAGCCCTAAATAATAGTCAGCTTTGAACACAAGCTGACAGCATCTCCATCGGAGCGCTGCAATGCAGGAGCTGCAAGACTACCATACTGGGGGCTGCGCTGTCAAGCAACGTAAGAAAGCCTGCATTAGGTGTAAAACAGCTGCATTGCTTACATACACCCAATTATTAAAGTTTAGTGACTGATGCTAAAATGGATAAAACGGTGGTGTGCATCGTTATGGAACAGATCGCATCTTAAACCAAGAGACGCCTTTGGGTGCATACTAAAACCATTGTTTTGACTAATAACGTCAAGCGTCAGATCGTCGCGTGTGTATCAGGTTACTGGAAAGTACTAAAACCTACTTCACAGAATTGCAAAGATTGGCGTTGTCTAGTGTGTACAAATACTATTTTTTTTATATTAGCTGGTTTGTTATTAATTATACAACTAGTGGGGTTATATGGATCCCAACAAGACAACTTTACAGCGAATCCGTAAAAACCCGCAGGATTATGTCAATCGGAGGGTGTAACAGCACACTCAATCTGATCGTTGCCTAATGCAATGTACATCTCCAAATGACGTGCTTCAAAAGTTTCCTTGCTATGGATAACATGGGAACCATCTTCTTCTGATTATCATTGCAGCAATTTAACCTTCAAACGCCCACTCCATGTTCTGTGACTTTGTGGGGCCATGATAGTAATAACGTCACAATGCTATTGATGTTACCAAAAGTTCAATTTTCATGCTATCACATCATTTCCCTATACCAATCAACACCTTATTTACTCTCTAACCAATGCATGGGAGATAAATGGAGAAAAACCCTTCTAACATTTAGATGATCGTGAAGAAGTGTATCCACTGCAAGTGTCAGTATACCCGGTCTCCTCTATCTGTCGATATGTTAATCATCTCTCTTACACCGTAATTCTCCGTACGACTGCAATGTCTTTGTTAGTGGCGGTGGACGAACGTCGGAGCGCAGGTAGCTCTCAAGACTGTTTCCAAATATAATAGTCAGATGACGACAATCAGGCCTTAGCAAAGGAATTCACGCCAGTCTCGAACCAAGTCATAGCGCAAAACTATACGATACCCGTTTTTGTCGGCTTTGTCACAGCTCGATGTTTGCGACTCGACGCAACGGTTCGAGTACAACAGGCAGCAGATGCATTCAGTTTTTTTACAGATACAGATTTGAGCAGATAATCACACCATGAACGGACCACTGTCCCTCAGCCCCTAACTACACCACATTGCAAAACGTTCCTAGTAAACGTTGTTTTTCGATAACGGTTTGCTTTTGACAAGTATCGACAGTAAGGTTTAATCGGTTTGAACCGACACAACATTAAAACGATTTTCAATCCATGTAATGGTGCGAGACATGATTGGAAACATTACAAAACTTAAATTTTTCTGTTAGTTTTCAATTCGGCGACACCTTCACTTTAAAATAAATAATAACGCGGTGATTTTTGCGGGCCTATTTAAGCCTCTACATTTTTATTAATTTTGCTCTTTTCTATTGACAGCCAGCTCAATGGCAATGCGACCTCCATTGTTTTGTTTTCTTCAGTTCGTAGCTAGCAGAAGCCCCTGTTATAATGAACCCAGAAGTTAACCTTGGACTGGTGCTAATCTATATATGTTATATGCAGTGCCACCAAGCACACAAAAACTCCGGGTAGGGAAGGCTGGTGCTAGCTCCGTTTGACAATTACATTCCGTAGAAGAACTTTAAACATTCCTAAATGCGGGAAATTTAAAATTTTTATTTTAAAAATCATCTGAGTTCTTTTACATGTAACAGTGTTTTAGTTACTGAACCACTACTTATTAAATAAATTTGTTGTAACAAAAATAATAGTATATAGCACAACTAAGAATGCAATATATATTTTTATGATAATAAATTACTGAGAGATTATATAAAATACATATATTAGATTGCCTAATTATCAATTGTCCTAAAGGCTAATACAAAAAGTTTTTAAACAAAGGAAATAGACATTAAGATCGCTAGAGTAAAGAAAAGTTGATGAGAGAAAAAATGCTGGCCCAAATACAGTATATTCTTCTTGACTTGCTTGTAATCGATTCTCGTTTTTCAATGTACCGACTACCAAAGTCTCGAATAAAAAGTCATTTCAATGTAACTTTTGTAAACACCTGGTTCATCATCTGACTGCCAGCATTTTCCTACTCCGTAATTAGGATGAATATAATTATGTTTCTTCTAGGAACGCTACAGGTTTGTTGATCACAGCTAGTTCTCCGTTTTCTTTTATTTTCCTTAAATACCTAGAACACCACTCTACAATGTCACTTCTTTTCATGAGCAATTTTCTTTTGTCACAACATTTTTTATAATCAAAGCTTATTTCGTTTAGATTCTTTCTCAAAGTTCCTCGACGGCCAGTATTGTTAACTATTTTATTCAATCTGCCTACTAATACGTTTAGCCTCGGTACTTTATGTTCCACAGTGAACATTTCATGAACTATTCTTCGCAAAACTCCCAAATCAAAATCGTAGAGAATGATTTTCTTATAGTCTTCCTTGAGTTTCTTCTTCTGCGGAGATGTTAAAGAAGTAGTGCCTGAAAGAAGTAAGGTAATACTCAGTGTTGGGTAGTAACTAAGTAAAAGTAACTCGTTACTGGTAACTAGTTACTTTTTAGTAACTTAATAGTAACTTAATTACTTTTGTGTTTTCAGTAATTGTAACTATAACACATTACAATTATTTAGTAACTTAAGTAACTGAATATGACAAGTTACATTTTGATGCTACAAATGTGAAATATTTTAAAATGTTCGGTTTTTAAGAAATTATACCTGAAGCTGAAGAATTTGTGGAAATTTCGAAAATACTGACCACAGGAATACCTTCTTGTACTTAGTCGATAATAAATCATATTTGACGGATCCTATTTGGGTGGTGCCAGCTTTTTCCAGTAATCTTTAATCCTTTAACAACTAGAAGCTCTCTGAGCAGGTATGTGGATTACTGGGAAGTACATTCTTAACGCCTGTGCGCAGGTTGAGGGTGTCTAATTCAGACAAAAATACATTCACCCTCTCTACATTTCAATAATAACCAAACAATATTTTAACAAAAAATTTAAATAAGTAACCGAATACTCGATGTAGCTGCTATAGGATACTCCAATTTAAATTTAAACTACATGAATTAATAACAGATTCATTCATTTTCAACTTCGGTCTATAATGTATAATGGTTATTTATATTTTACAGTACAGTAAACATTGCACTCCCATTCTTTGACCAAAATGATTTAACAATAAATTTTTGTCAACTACACGAAAAAATTGTTTACAATTTTTATTTTAGATTCACAGAAATTCGCAACAATTCTGACTACACTCTGGCGGCGGTTACTTATCCTTGGTTTAAATTTGAGTGTATATGTGATGCAGAAAAGACACAAAACGCTGTTACATTATTAGAAAATAAAGTAAAAAATCGTGCTTCTACTTCATCAGTTTGTCCACTTCCCAGTCCACAAAATAATGATGGAGACAAAGGAGAACACCATTTTTTTTCTTTCAAAACATTAAAGCGGCCCAAAAATATAGACGAAACTAAAACATATATGAAGTGCGATTCATCTAATTTAACAACTTTAGATAAATTTCCAACGATTAGAGAAATATTTATTAAATATAATACTGCCCTTCCTTCCAGTGCTCCAGTAGAACGATTGTTCAGCACTGCAAAAGACGTTCTCCACTTCAAACGTACAAAATTAACTGGTAACAATTTTGAAATGCAGTTATTATTAAAAACCAATAAATTTTATACATAAGCAATCAGACAGAAATGTAGAACTAGGAATCTAAGTTACTAGTAACAAAGATTATAGCCTATAGAATATTTGCTAATAAACAATTGTTTATAAATATGTGTTTCTGTTGATATTAAGTTGATAGTAATTGCATGTAGATTAGTAGCCTCTCATAAAAAAAGATAACTTAAAAAATAACGAGTTACTTTATGGTAACTTAGTAACTTATTCAAGTTACTTTTATAATTCTGTAACTTAGTAACTTACTCAGTTACTTATTTGCCGAGTAACTGATTAACTTACTTAGTTACTTTTTTAGAGTAACTTACCCAACACTGAATACTTTAGTACTACCTATATTAAATTTTTTGCTGAGAAATAATATTGTAATTTTTTATTAATTATGCTGTAGCATACTCCTTACGAACTTTCTTTATCAGAAAAGTTGATTTTCTAGTTGCTGCGGCTGCTAGTGCGACAAAGAGCTAAGGGTCGGCGTTACCTGGTGGCGAAAGTTATATTTGGTATTTTTCTGGCTGGTAAATATCAGCCTAAGTTGACTAACTCGTCGGGAAGGGTCGGGGTTTCAGCAAGGCTGAAAAAAAATATGGGAGAGGGCGCCAGGTCCTCAACGTCGACAAATTCTTGATTCGGACCTCCCCAAGGTAAGAGATAAACCCAGCAAACCAAATAATAGCAAAACAAACTAGTAACACTATTTATTTAACAACAGGTTCTACAGTGCAAACATAAATAACAACATGAAAATATATCTATATAAATAGGCACAAATAAATAATCAGAAACAGTCAGACAAATGGCATAGACACATTAAAAATCGGCGCTGCATAAGCAGTTATAAAATGGCGAGCTGCATAAATAAAATTAGTTGTTAAAAACAGTGGTTTACAGGTTAATTCCTGATGTTAAGGTTGCCCACTAAGGGATGAAACCAAATAAAAAGAAGTTCCGTGAGGCGGAGGTTCGAACTAATCAGATCACGTCAGGATAATTACGGCTAGCAACTAACAAATTCGCATCTATAAAATTAGCACATAAATTAGCATGCACCCTGTTAGGCAAGGTGACGAGAACAGAGCGATGCAAGTGGCAAGCTAACACCGACCGTTAGCTCTATCTGACGTTATGACAGTACTCAAAATTTAGAAGGGACGAAATTCCGTCAAATTGCATTGACATACAGGGGTCATAGATTTCTACAAGAATCTCATTAGGGTTTTTATAACGTTTCAAGTAAATGGCTTGAATGCGCTCCTAACAGAGATAATTAATAGTTCCACATCTCTATTACTTAAATTTTGGTAGTTTAGTCGCCGCGGGCAGTTCAATAACCACAACCTTTCAAATGCGATTGAATTTAGCCTACAACTTCAAAGCTGAGCTCGTGCACAAATGCCAAAATATAGCGGTCCCCACCGAAAAACACAGCTAAGCCGTAACTCAGGTGAGTTCAAACGTCCTATTATAGCTTACTGGAATAACCGAGGCCCATAATACATTACAGGGTACGAACCCACAAGCCACCTTCGACAGGATCGTGCCAAAGCTCACCGCTGGGGTAAGTGAATTAAACGTAGCTATCAACACAGCGAAAGGGGCTAGGCTCTAATCTATTATATAATTAAACAGCCAGCGCAGCTATTGACAGAACAAGAAGGTTATGCAATATTCTAACAGGCACAGTAATGCAGCTAGCATTAAATTTATGCTAATAATCACAAAACGAGCCGATTCGCACGAAATGCCATATTTTCATCTATACACCTAATTTCAAATACATTTACACACCCAATATTAAATTCGTATAATCTTCGTAGGCTCGGATTGCACGTGCCGGAGGTTAGAGGCTGCGGGCGACTCCTTTTCGCACTTGAGGGAGAGACATCGAGGGCCCAAGGAGAAGAGATTGCTAGCTTCCGTCTGCGGGGGCGGCTATCGCAGGTGCCTTGCCTTGAAGCCACGGGACGAGCGAGTAAAATGCAGGTACGTGACGCTTCCAAGCGCTTCCAAGGAATGCAGCGCAAAATGATTTCCAATATACTTGCGAAGCCCAGGAAAAATTTGACTGGTGATAAAAATCAGCCAAAAGTGGTCATGCATGTGACAAGGGTGGTCCAAAATTCCGCCGAGGCGTTAGACGTAAGAATTCTAACATCAAACCAATAATTCGAACGTCAAAGAGGGTTTTTGTGCTTCCAGATCCTTCTCCATCCGAAAAAGCTAGCTAAACCAATTGGCTTTCAAAGCACTACGCCGAGGGGCACACAACTTAATTGTACGAATTCTGCAGTGGAAAAGAACGAGAAAACCAGCCGCATGCCATTCAACTCAAGTTATCAAAAACTTCCCAAAATTTGGCAAAAGGACCCACAAAAAATCGCTGAAATATGGTGTGTTCTCCTTTGATAACATCACTGTAATTTCAAATTGGAAATATTAACACCAGAATAGAATAGAATTGCCTACCCAGTCAGGCAAAATGTACTGGATATTTGGGGGAAATAAATGCGAATAGTAGAATCTAGTTAATTATTTGAAACCACCAAATAGACGTAACAAAGCGCTTACTAATAAAATACAATTGATTAATTTTCACTAATGCATGCAAAACTACAAATTAACTGCAACACCAGTTCTGTCAAGTGCTCTACCGAAAATATCAACGTTACAGAAATCTTCTGTTCATCAAAACACTTGATAACATTTGTAATTATACTTCTTGTTTTTGAATGCACAACAGCTTTCTTGCTTTATAGCTCATTGTAATCCTATGTAAAAAGGAATTTAGTATTACAAAAATATATAACTGCTACTTAAGGCAGCATTTTAGAAAGCATTTAATACTTAAGTGTTAATGTTAAATAACCAAGCCGCCCAAACGTAAGCGGCAAATAGGTAAACAATAACAGAAATAACAACGAAAAACAATACTAACAAAAATTAACAAAGAAAACAAAACTAATAGACAACAGCACTAAAAAACCTGGAAATTATACACACCTATCTGACGCAGTAACAGCAATAGCAAAGTGACATTTGTTTTGTGTTTAAATGTACCGGGTGGCCAATTAAGAAGGGCACTCGGGCGTAATAGCATTTTTGAATTTTAAATCCCGTTTTTTGAGAAATATTCTTACACTACAGATAGCTAAAATGGACACCGTTTTAAAGCTGAGATAAATTCAATTTTTTTTCGTTAAATGCTTTTTGCTCTATCTCTTAAAGGAAAGTGGTGGGGCGTGTCCGAACATTTTTGGAAAAAAAATTTAATAACTTCAAAATGGCTGAACGGATTTTGTCAAACTTGGAGTAGTTGAAAAGGGCTTTTCTTAGGTTATTAACGCTGCTTTGATCGGATTGATTTAGATTGCTTGTGTCGCCGCTAGAGGGCGTTCTGCGACAGCACTACAAATGAAATGGATTTTCTCAAAAACATTAAATAAACGATATCACTTTTATTGCAACAAAAGATAGCCAACTAAGGGTCTAACAGGCTAGTGAAAACGGCATTTCGAGGCGACATTATTTCGAGTTTTAATTTCTTTTAGTAATATTTTAGGTTAGAAATACTAAACGTCTGTACCATCACTTGATGAGCTGACGTGGCGCGTAATGCTGTCAAAATGGTTCCTGTTAGAATATTATGTCATGCGGTTTTTACTTTTTGAAAATATCGATCAACTTAAAGTTACCTCTAGAGTTCAAATACATAATTCAAAAAATGAAAATATGCAACACTCTCTTATGCCAATATCGACAGTGTAGTGATATGTGATGAATGTGTAGACATTTTCTCAGTTAACCACAACTTCGTGGATTGTGCGACCCACAAACCATCAGGCTCTTACCTGGGCAGCTGAAATACATAGAGAATGACCCAAAAAATTAAAGCAAATGGAATTGTCAAATTTCATTTACTTTCGTGCGTAAAACGTAGTTGTATCTGAATTCGTCAATTGTTTGTCCGATATGTGGTCGCTTTTTCGGAATTTTTAAATTTTGACGTTTGATTTGGATAGAATATAAAAAAGTAAAATAGGAATATCTGAAAAACCAACTTCCTATCTCGTCAGAAACAAGTATAAATTGGCGTATAAATGAAAAAAAATTAAGGAAAATTTTCGTCTTGCAATGCAGGCTCAGTATTTTCAACTAGTTTATTAATACAAATAATCTTTTCTGTTGTGCATTTACAAACTTTCGTTCGATTGAATCGAGGTCAAGTGGTTCGGAAGAATGTACGAAACCCTTCCCATATAAAAATTTATAATTGACTGATTTGTTCTATTTTGTCCTGTTTAAAAGATATATATTATTATCAGAAAAGGTTTCGTTTGTCATCACAGTTCATTCAGGAAAGTAAAGCCATCCCAAAGCAAAAGTAAAAATCTATAAACTTGCTTTGTAATATCTCAATTTCAATCACCGTATTTTCTAAGAAGACAAAAAGGAAACATTATCACATAAAGATATGTAGCGTCTTTCGATGCCGGAAAGCAAGCAATAACATTTTCGTTAACAGTAACCGTTTGTGGCGCAGTACCACTAGCACTAATAAGTACAAAAAACAAACAGAACCGTGGTATGTATCTGGTTTCACAAATTTTAAGTGACAAGGCATTTTGTGGCAATGAACAACCAAAATTCTCTTGCAGAATATAAACAACAGTTGAATGACTGGTTCATTATTATATACTCCTTGGCTCCTTATAGTGAGTCGCCACCGAATTAAATATGTTTCGAGAATAAGTATACAGGCTGTCCATTTTATCGTGTAACAAACAGGTAGGTAACACATTCAACACGGTGTGGAATAGTTTTTAGCTACGTTGCAAGTACTTCCAACCGAGGGCCCAGTCGGCATAGCAGTTCTCGCATAAATTGTAACCTGCAGTTACAAGATTTCTAGAATATCAACATACTAAGCTCATGACGTTTCGTTCAGATATTTGAATTACCTTAGGGGTAATTCACATCTAGTTACTTTGTTTTGCTAAAATAGTTTATTTGTGTATAAAAATAAATTTAAAAATCGATACTTATCTTAACTTAAACAGGCTTCCCTTTTGTATAAGTTGACGATAGTCACTTCAGATTTTCTTTATGCAGTAAGTAGTTTTCACGCCGGCTTGTTAATATACTAAGATGCTGATGTTGTTACTTGACAAATGGAATGAATTGGAGATTTTTTATTTTTTGACGAAATACAATTACCAGCGTATGTGGGTTTTGCAACTACATCAGTGAATAAGCTATTGGTCTATTTCATATTTAATTTTTGTTAAAGCTTGCTTTGCGTATCTAGAAATTTGGGAGCTCTCTAAAATTATTAGCAAAAATATATTCGTACTCAATTTAATCAGTAATTCTACACTATAGGTATCACATAATTATTTTATTTACATCAAAGCTATAATTTCAATTTACCTTCAGCAAATTTTAGTTAATTAAATATGGTTTCAACTGCAATACTATTGTTCTTCGTGTATCACTAAATGATCACTTTTTGCACATTGTTTTGTAATATCGATGTTTTATACTGCTGTTAATTGTTTTCTTTATGTTGAAGCTCCAATAATTATGATAAAGTGCAAGAAAAGTCCACATTTATTTTTATTACTTTTGCTACCCAGAAGTAAGCTAGCCGGTGAGTATGAACTTTCTAAAGGTTTGTAGCTTAAAGAGGTTACAAGTGAAGAAAATTATCCTACTAGAAAACATATTAATGATATGTTTAAACCGTTCTTACATCTGATGCATTATGAGGATGAACAATTCAGTTCTTCCGATAGTATTATTGAGAAATACTAGCAAAAATTTTAAAAACGTTAAACCAAAAAATTCTAAGAATGTTTTCTTACGTAGCAGTGGAAGTAGCATTGCCATAAACCACGCCATAGCTTTGCTATCAGTGTGCAATCGTTTGCAACATGCAGAAGAAAGCCTAATGTCATCAGAGAGAACTAACGAATGTCAAGCGGTCGACCCGCTTCTAGAGAAATTATAAAAAGAGAGAAAAGGAAGCCCAATCTTGCGAAGAACATGACAAATTCGTTCCTAATTCTAAATTACATGGCTAAGGTCATTAGGTGTAACTAATAATTGAGTGCATTATTTTCATTAAATAGTAGTTTGTTATTTTAATCTGTTTACTTACATTTGCTACATAAAATATGTATTTATAGTTGCACTATACAGGGTGACTGGTTCATAAACGTATATATTGGAGGACATGTTAATAGAGGTCATTTGCAGTTGTTTTAGCCAAACATGCCTTATACGAATGTGAATAGTTGTTGAGATATTCTAATTTTTGTGTTTTCTTAGAAATCCGCCATATAGTCGTACTAATTTAAAAATTAAAGCAAATACAACCTTTTTTTCTGCAATATTTCAGTTTCCCTCATTAGATTACACATTGGCAGACATTCTCTATCAAAAATTATGTTAAATACTCCGATCTAATAAAAATACGAAACCTAAAACCTCCACTTGTAAAAGAAAACTTCGAACAACTTGTACATTCACACGTAGTGATTTCAAAATTTTCACATTCGTATAAGGCATGTTTGGCTAAAACAACTGCAAATGACCTCTATTAACATGTCCTCCAATATATACGTTTATGAACCAGTCACCCTGTATAAATAATAATAACACCCTGATTTTACGGACACGCCAAAGTAAAATAAGCTGAATTAAATTATTGTTGAAATGCCTAGCAGGCTATCACAACAAACCGTAGCTGAATTTGATCCGACTAAGACAAAACGTACGTCGTTTCGGAGCGGACCAATAAGGGCATCCCATTTTTGTCCTATGGTTGTAGCGATGCTTAGTCGCTTACCATCACCCCACTAGAGGACGTAGACACTTACCATATTTTTCATTAGTTAAATATAAAATTGCCGACTTTCACACATTTACCACTTTTTCGTACAACAGTATTTTATGAAAACAGATAAAGTATTTCAAACATACTGTTTATAAATAATATATAAAACAATAATACTACAACTTCTAATAAAATTAACAGATTGGGTTCTATAAATTATAATTGATCCGTAAAATATGTATGTTTTGTTTAAATACTGTCTGATAAGTGCGAAAAACAAACTTCAGAATAAAAAATTCATTATCTTTTTACATTTTAAATTTGTTCTATTATTTTTGCAATTTTAACGTGTTCTATCTACATTAAAAACAGTATTTTAAGTAAAAATTGTTAGAACACGTAATATTAGAAATAACCTATTGCTAGAACAAAAGTTAAAGTTAAATTAAGCTTATAATTATTCAATAAATTATGTCTATACAACTTATGCAAAATCATCAATATTGACAGCAAATTGGTCTTTAGCGTTTTCACCAATTAGAAAAAGGTCAAAATCAGTAAAAATTACTAACCAAACTAGTTTACAAGTTATCAGAAGTCACTGGTTCACTTCGATCCATAGGCGGTGACGACCTTTCGATATCTTATTAAGGGGCGACGAAAGATCCCTCTCCTTCAGGAATATATCCTGAAGCTGCCTGCAAAATGACGAAAATTAAACAGACAATTCGTAAAGACATTAATAATGATAACAATAATAATAAAAGGACAGTAGTTAACCAAACACCAAAGAAATCTTGATTTGATCTCCAAATATTTTCCTTTTTCCACCACAAATAATATTTGAGGACCAAGATTTTAGCCCCAAATTATTTATAATTGTTAACCATAACAGAGTTTTATTGCCTTTTTATCAGTTTGAGCACGAAATATTTAACCTTTCCACAAGAAGGTGTATGTGTGCACCAAAATACTGAAGTTTATACCTATAAATATAATATTCGGCACTTGAAACAATATATTTCAGCGCCAAAATAATTTTTTGAATTTATAACCAAATAAATTACATTTCGCACCCGAAATAATATTGGAGCGCCAAACACGAAAATAAAATTTAAACATACTTTCTCACGAATGAAAAGTAAAATCATGTGAAATATAGATTAAATTGTTCAGCTTAACTGATTAATTTTGGCATTTAATAATATTGGGAGTCGTTAATTATTTTTTCAGGTCTCTTATTACCTATTTCTGGTGCTCATATACCATCATCTACATTATCTAATCCTGGAGATCGAAACTTCTCTCATGAGCTAGCTGTTAAAAATAAAGAATTGCGATAAACAAAATATATAAAGGGCAACATAGCAGGTAATACAAAAAATAATTCAAATAAATACATAAGATATAGTAATGCATTAATCTATTAGAAATAATCAAATTCAGCAGATGGGCCCATCATTACAATACATGCATGTCATTCTGCTCACACACTAAATAATTTCCTGCTAAACCAGATCTCACTGTCACAATACATTACAGAAGGTATCAAATATATACTCCCAAATGATATAAACGACAGACAGAACCAATCGAAGTATAAACGTGTTTACAAATGATTTATGAATCTATCACTCCTAGATTTAGTGAGATTATGTATAGGCACATCACTAATAACGACATCTTGAATGAGGCACCAAAAGGTTATCAAAACTTAGATAAGAGTGTAAGCAACCATTATCAATAGATTCGGTATATTTAGGATACGTTTATACCAAGAAAAAAGATCTGTCCATATTTAAATTACAAGAAGTTGCATAGTTCCGTACCACGCCTGTGGCTTACTAGCAAATACAATCCAAAATAAAACAAAAAAATCTAAAACTAAATTAGAATTTAAAATAATTGTAAAAACAAACCATTAGTTTAACCTGAGAAAATTTTCGATGCAATGAGAATTAATAATTAACTCAATTCAAAACCAATAGGTTAATAGGTGGCACTGCATGTCAACTGTTCACGAACTGTGCATCTTTTCAAATAAAAATGGAAATTACAAGAAAATACACATAAGTAACACATAATAAAGATGCCAGTTTAACTAAAAAACCTTTATTTTACAGTATTAAAAGAATACTTTTCAAATAACCCAACAATAGAAACTTATGGACAACCATAACCTACAATTCATCCACAACTAAACTCCAAAGTTTTATTTAAAATTTCAAACCGAATAATTGCAATCAAATAATTTGCATTTCTTCAATAAAATTGAACAATTTTAAGAAAATACAAGTAAGTAAACAATAATTTAAAGCGTCACATAAACTAATAACCCCCAATTTACAGAAACAAAAAATAAACTATTTTCCAAATAACTGCAACTAAAAATTGGTGAAAAAACATAATGGAACAACTACCCCGAAACTAATTTCTAAAGAAAATTTTGTGATTTCCAGCATACAAACCCCTTAAACTTACAATTGATTATAAGAAGTACTAATAAAGTAAGAAACAGACAAAAATAAAACACCTTTCAACAACTAATCCACTTTTTCTCCAAACAGAAAAATAAAGCAATGATAATAGATGCACCAAATGGGAAAAAAGAAAAAGGAAAAAAATTTACAAAAACCATTATAACTAACACAACAAATCATCAAAAGTAAAAACAATTGTTAAAACGAAAAGAAAAACAAACATCTTATATTAAACTTTCAGGTATAAAATCAAGTAATATAGAAGCAACTCACCCTGTGATCATATCATTATAAAGAAAATATTGTAACAAAAGCATGACACAATATTCAACATTAAAGATAAATGCTTAAATAGAAAAAATTACAAAAAAGGTTTTAACTCAATTAAATCACATCTTGATTTTCTATCAAAATGTCAACAATTTCACATAAATCCAGCAAAATTACTATTGTAAGTAAAGACAAATTGCTAATTAAATTTAACTTTGTTGTTTATCTCTTTTGTTTTTCTTTAACAGCTACAAACTATGGAAATTAAAGAAGTTTTATCTGACGAGATCGTATTAACAATAAAAGATGTTAGCATATCCAACTATTTAAACCATTTTGAAAACAAAAGACAGGTAAATTGACAAAAAATTGAGGATAATTATTTATTCACATGTCCAACACTAACATGTACTTATATTATTTCAGAATGTGATAGTAAATGTCCTTTTGTTTTATTTTTAAATCAATGTTTCTGATGAAGTTAACAATGAATTAGCGAAACGTTAAAAATATTTTTAATAAAGATAATTTTTATTATGTGTAATGCAACAAGTGCTGAAAGTCGACGTTTATGCACGACACATGAAAATTATGAAACGAAGCCGACTTTTAGCACGCGTTTCATACAATATTTTATCTACGGCCTTAATTGTACCGTTATCAATCCATAAATATCAATTTAACAAAGGTTTGCATCTACGACACTTCTAATTTATGTCATAATAAACAGTAGGCCATTCGCGGGCGAATGTTTGAGAAGCCAGTGCTGTCAAGGTCAGTTCTTCTTCTTCTTCGGCACTGCAACCCTGGAGGATTATGGCCGCATCTTCCGATGCTCGACTGATTCATTTGGACACTTTAAGGTGAATCACTCCTTATTACTTATTGTTATTTTAGTTTAAAAAACAATTATAATTATAATTTTGGGTGAGTTTTAGCACTTTTCACTATGTTTCTCCACACACTGCGGTCTTGCACCAAGTTGCACCAGTTTGTTACCCCCAACTCGTGTAAATCCTGTGTAACTTCATCTTTCCATCTTAACTTCGGTCTGCCTCTAGTTCTAGTAAGTTCTGGTAGCCATTGCGTTATCTTTTTTAGGGGCTTTTGATCAGTTTGTCTCATAATGTGGCCAAACCATTTCAGACGCTGTGCTTTTATGAAGTTTATGATGTCTTCATTTGCCATTTCTTTCTTCAGTTCAAAGTTCATTCTCTGCCTGTGTTGGTTGTCCTCTACCTTGATCGGGCCTAATATTATTCTTAACATTTTTCGTTCAAATTTTCTTAGGGCTTCTTCTTCTATCTTGGTAAATGATAAGGTCTCTGCTGCGTATGTTATTATTGGTCTGATCATGGTTTTATAGATTCTAATTTTGGTTTTTTTACTCAACCTTTTACTAAGAAGTAGGCTTCTGTTACTAAAATATGCTCTATTTGCTTTCTGTAATCTTTGATTAATTTTTTGTTTGTGTTCACTTTTGCTTGCAATAATACAGCCTAAATAGTTAAAGCAGCGTACTCGCTGAAATACATAATTTTCAGTTTCTAGGTCCCTGTTATTATCTAATTCGGTTTTCCCGCAAAACATATATTTGGTTTTATTTTCGTTAATTTGTAGCCCATATTCTTTTGCTTCTTGGCTTAAGTTTTCCACCGACCGTATTAATGCTTCTTTTGTTCTACTGACAATAACTACATCATTGGCGTACGCTATGATTTGTGTCATTTTGTTGGTAATAGTACCGTCCATTCCAAGCTTCCTAACTACTGCTTCTAGTACAAGGTTAAATAACATAGTAGAGAGCGGATCTCCCTGCTTGACTCCTTTATTTACACTGAGAAATTCCGTAGTTAGGTTTTGCAATCGGACTGCTATTTTATTATCTATTAAAGTTAGTTGTATGAGATGTATTAATTTTAGGGGTATTCCAAAGTTTACTAGTTCTGAGATCAATTTACTTCTTTTGATTGAATCGAATGCTTGTTTGAAATCGATAAATATTATGTGAAGATTTATTCCATGTTCATAACTTTTTTCGACGATTCTCTGTAGTATGTGGATTGCATCGACAGTACTTCTACCTGGTCTAAAGCCTTGCTGGTATTCCCCTAAAATGTTTTCTGAGTACGGCTGTAATCTATTTTTTATTATAATTGCAAGGATTTTATATGCAGTGTTGAGTAGTGTAATACCCCTATAATTACTGCAATTTGTTTGGTCACCTTTCTTGTACAGTGGAATGATATGTGCTTGCGTCCATTCCATAGGCATTACTTCTATTTTCCATATTTCTACAATCAGGTTTGTTAATTGTTCGTACATTTCTTTGCCTCCATAGATTATAAACTCTGAAACTATTTTGTCTGGACCTGCTGTTTTGTTTTTCTTTAGTTTTAGAATCACATTTTCTACCTCATTATATGTAGGCTGAGTTACCTTTTCGTGATTTCCCCTGCGTGTTTGTTGGTTGCTAATTATTTGTAGCCCCTGTTCACTATCCTTATATAGCAGTTCCCGAAAATAATCTACCCAGATCGTTTTGACCTTCTCTTCTTCACATTCTATTTTCCCCTCTTTGCTTTTAAAACCTCTTGGTCTAATTGTAGGCTTCTTATATAACTCTTTCATTTTTTTGAAAAATAATTTGTTATTGTTTTGCAAATTTTCATTTTCGACATCCGTGAGTTTTTGGTTCACCCATTGGTTTTTTTTTTGTTTTGCATAAATTGTTTGCAATATTCCTGTCGTACACGTATTTTTCCTTATCTTCCATTTTCCCCGTTCTTAACCATTTTGATCTGGATGCGTCTTTAATTTCTTTAGCTTCCCTACAGTTTTCATCATACCAACCGACTTGTCTTCTTTTTTCTTCACATCCGATGTCTTGTTGTGCAATATCAAGGATAGCTCCCCTTATAGTATTCCACCGCCTCTCGATGTTGTGCAATGCTGCATTTTGATTAATTTTATTGGATATTTTTTTTGTGTAGCCTATTTTACACTGTTCGTTATCAAATTTTTGAACACTTTAAAGTACTAGGACTTTAATGTTCCATTTTTTGTACAATAAATAAGTTTTAAAGTACTTGAACTTTAAAATTTTACTTTAAAGTACTAGGATTTTAATGTTCCACTTTTTGTACCATAAATAATCCGAAAAATTTAATTTTTGACATCAGTATGAAATAAATACACATTGTGCCTGTGACGCGTTGGGAAGAAAACAATAGTGCATATTCGGCCAGCCTACTATGGAATAGAAGGACTTTGCCACACACCCGATGAAGGACCTATATGTTTTGATAGAGGAAAGTTCCCCAATATTGGATACCTTTTCTAAAGAAATTATAGTTTGAAAAATAAAATGCAAAAGATCTTTTGTTTCTGAAATTCACATTTCTAGATATGTTGTGTACATGCATTGGATGCATCCAATATTAGGTCCTAACAATTTTAATACACCATTGATTTAAATGAAAGAAATTAAATCATTGTTTTTTTTAAGTGAAACTGTTTGTTTATTTGTGTAATGAATAAATACAAAAATAAAACTAAAATCTAGATAGATGTTAACATTTTAGCCATCTATGCAATAGTCACAAATATAATTTTTCTTTTTCGTTGTACTTGAACAAGCCTCATGGCACCATCTATAACATGACATACACCTAATCCATATCTCCCCTTTGCGGTCATTCGAATATAATTCTAAACACTCAGTATCATCATCATCGGTGATAGGATCTTGTTTCTCATCTGTATTTATATATTGAACAGTTTCACTATCTGACGCAGAGTCAGAGCTTTCGCATTTCTTCTTTCTTTTGTTCTTTTTATTTTCTGTCTTATCTGGTTTCTTGTTTAATGCCTTTTTTCCCACAATTGACCTGCACATTTTTTCCTTCGCCTTAATTTCTTTCAATCTTGTTTTTTCATTGTGCCTCTAAGTCCTGTTGGTATGGTGACTCACTAATTAACTCTGATTTGCCAGTACGTCGTTTGATTGTAGCTCCTAATCTAGATGGTCCGGCTACAGTAGGGGGCAGACTGATATCAGCTGGAATCACAAGCTTTTTTTCAGAAAGTGCAGCAATCTGAGTTCTATTTCCGTCTTCTACATTATTTCTTAAACTCTTGTCTCTCTATTTGCTTGACTTTCTTTATTTTCTTCACTCACATCTATATTTTCCTGGACAAATTCAAGCTTATCATGGATCGCAAAGTAGCAGTCTTGAAATTTAAAGGTAAACGGCCACTTTTTTTAAACTTCCATGGTAGCTGCTTTTCCCACTAGTTCAGCTATTTGGTAAGAAGAAATAATTCTACATGGATGGTTTCTCAACCACAGTTCGATCCCTTTCGTGTAATAGTGTTTAAATGGTACCATAAAGGCCACATAAAACGGTTGTATTTTGTGTGTAGAGTGTGGCAGCAAGCAAACAAGTTTTGTGTATGACATCAATATTTTTCGTATGTGAGTAGTGGCCATCTAAAATCAGGACTACAAGGTCATTCACTGAAGGACGCGTGTGGGCAATGAAATGATCTAGCCATTGTGTAAATTGGAGGGTTTGGATCCATCCTGACGGGTGACACGTTTCAAGACTTCCTGGTGGAGCACTATCCATCAATTCGGCTTAAAAAATTTCCTAGGAAAAGTGAACATGGGAAACACATAAGTGCCAGCAGCATTCATACAACAGACAATAGTAATTAAGAGCCCCTCTCTGCTGATGTAATTGCTGCAATTTGTGTTTTTTTTTTCCTTTAGGCTAATTACTTTTGTTTTTATGTTGAACAGACGTCACCCCATTATACACCCGTACTGGATTAAAATGCATCTTAGCTAGCTGTGGTTTTGATATTTCAAAAAATTCTCTTCAGTCAACCCTTTAACCCTAGCAGCGGAGACTCCCTGTGCATGGGCGTAGCCAGCAGGGAGGGGCAGGGGTGGGCAGTTGCCCACCCCTAAACATTTATAAAGAGCAAAAAGCAGTTGATTTATAATCATTGTTGCAATTCACATTCTACATTTCAAAACAAAAGAAGCTACGATCTGCATCCAATATTGGGGCACTTTACCCTACAGGGAACAAAGATTACTGAATAGGTATGACCTACTAATTAAGGCTTTTTTACTTTATTCATTCATTCATAGTCTTAAGCCCCTTTACCTGTTATTTTCTTATTCATGGTATAGTTTTACCTGTATCAAGAATTCTCGAAGCTCAACGTGTTGTCTAATAAAACACTACTCAACATTACACTTTTCGTGCTGTTTCAACAAACACGCCTAATATAATTGATAATTTTCGATTGTCCAGTTGTATAATATATGATTATCTTCCTCATTATAAATCTAACCAATAAGAATCATGGAAATTTGTTTAACTTGTTTTGCAAAAATAATCGCTTATTTTTCATCCAGCTTTTTTAAACTGTACATTTTATTGTATCTATCCATTCTTATTCTGGAAATTATCTTAACATCCCTCACCATCAACTTTAATGAAACTGTGTACTTCCACATAGTCTTCCACATTAACGCACAAACCAATAAAACTACGTACCGAGGCGAGTATACAATCTGTTTGGTTTTAGCTGTCACAGCAAATATCTCGGCTATTGTTAGAGATATGACACAATGTTATAGAAAAAAAGTTGTTCTACATTTAATTCTCTATTATCTGCCGTAACCAAAAAAAAAAAAACAATTGAGCATCAAATGTCTTAGATGTAGCAAATACATTTAAAATTTTAAATGGAATGTACCCAATTTTATTAAATATTCTAAAGCTGTAAAAAATTTTCTTTACAACGATATCTCACATGTCCTAGTTATCTAATCAATAAAGGCATAAATCGATAAATAGGTAACGAATGCACGCTTATGTAGAGTAGAGCTTGATTCGAGTAGGCGGGGAAACAAATGAAATTATTTGTCAACTTTTAGTTGAAAAATATTCCTTAATACTGTCTTGACAACATTTGCTATTCAGCATAAAGACAACATAAACAAAGTAACAATAAATTAATAAGTACACTAAGTTTAAAATTTCAGTTCATAATATCTGCAGTGTTTATTCATAGTGACCTCCGTTGTTTGCAATACATTCTCGGGATCTACTTATTAAGTTTCTTATCGCTTTCTGCAACATGTATTGTGTTGTTATTTGGCCACAGGCCCTACGAATATGATTTTGAAGATAGCCTAGATCTCGTGGACAAGTAACATAAATTTGTTGTTTGAGAAAACCCCACACAAAAAAATCTAAAGTAGAGAGACCTGGCATTATTGCTGGCCAGTTGATGGGGCCCCATTTCCTATCCATTTTGCACCAAACTTTTCATTTAAAATATTCCTGACGTTTCGTGCATTGTGGGGAGATGCACCATCCTGTTGGGTATTTCTAGGGGTACATCATCCAGATAATCTTCGAATTCTATCAGAAGAAAATCGGCATATCGTTCCGCATTAAGCGATTCTTGATAAAAATAGGGACCTACTATAGTATCGCCTAATACGCCTAGCGACACATTAATGGAAAATTTGTGTTTGAATCTGCATTCCCAAAATTGATTCTCCGTATCCCAGAAATGATCGTTTTTCTATTAGAAATTCCGTTATTACTGAAATTAGATTCATCCCTCCAAAGAATTAAATTTAATACATTTTGATTATTGTTAAGCCAGTTACAAAATATCGCCCACCTGTCAAAATCACCAGCTCTTAAACCTTGTACTAATTTAATGTTATACGGAGTCATTTTATGTTTTTTTAGTATAGAAAATGTTTCATACTGACTTATTCCTAAATCAGCAACTGCTTGACGTATTGAATTTCGTGGATGTACTCTAAAATAGGCCAATACTAAAATATCTTCATCATTTTCGGCACTGCCATTGCTTGCCCTTCATACCTGTCGTATCATTAAAACAGCCATTTCTTGGTAAATTACCTTCGAGCCTTGTAAAATTACGAGGATGTGGAGGTCTCCTTTCTGGATACATAGTTTGATACATCACACAAGCTTCTCTATTATTGTCATTATATTTCATGTACACTCTTAGCATATCCATTTCTTCATCATTAGGATAATTATTACCCAATTCGTGCTACTTAAGATTAAAATAACAATACGTAGAAATTTACTCAGTAAGTTTGACACTAAAGCTACAGCAATTGTTTTCACCGCCTACCTTCCAAAAGCGATGTGTTGAATTCGCCTAAGAGTGCATTTGTTACTTAATTATCGATTTGTTTTAAATTTATTAGACAACTATGACATGTGATACATCATTGTAAAGATAATTTTTTAAAGTTTTAGAATCCTATAACATAAAATCGTTGCTCTCTTTGTATGTCTGCGTGTATGTTTGCTCGCTATCTCCTCCGAAGATACTGGCCCGATTAAGTTGTATGATGGCTTAAAATTTTGCTAATTTGTCGACTTAGATCGTAGGCCGGTTTTCATTTTCAAAAAAAGTGCGAAAAAGTTTTAACTTAATTAAATCGTGTACGTGGGCGTGGGCGTGGGCTGTGCTGCGGCAGCTGTTGCCTCGGGTGATTCACTATGTTCATATGCTATTACAGCAGCTGCTCATTCAACCAAGCATAATTGGTCCAGTGGTAGAATGGCCGCTTACCACGCGGGCGGCCCGGGATCGATTCCCGGCCGAAGCATACTTTTTTAAATTTATATTAATAATATATTAATTTAGCGAACCGAAGCGTAGTTCGGGTGACTCACTAGTACCGTAAAACGGGGTGAGTAGCAACAGTGGGGTGTATAGAAACGAAAATTCATACTCATACAACAGTGTGAATAGAGGCTCACAGATAATAGAATTACTAAAACTAATATTTTTTCTGTGTTGGTCAGATTACAAACTAAAAGTAAAATTAGGTTCTATGTTGTTGGCAATACTGAATGTTGGAATTGGGGGAAACTGAAAAAGCTACTTGTATTTTGCACTTTTATGACCTGTGCCCCTGTGCGAAACTTCATTGGCAAGTCGAACACCGTACTACATACAAACCAAAAAATCATTGTTTATAGTATCTTAACTATCCATATGAAAGTTTACAACGTTCAAAATATTGAGGTTACGTTTTTGAGATTTGTGGGGTGAATAGAAACGTGTTTCTATTGTATTTCTACTCACTCCACAATAATTTTTTGTTTACACTATCGAAAATACTATATAAAATAACATTTATAGCATTTCATTTGGAAATGTACATTTCTTCATTCAAAATCGTTAAGAAATGTGGTACTTTTCTCAATAGCAACACTTTTCCGCCTAGCAACGGCGATTCGTTTTACGTTTGGCAATACTGAAGCGTGTTGTTGGTGACACTGTAAGTCTATGTCAAATTTGAGGTTAGTAGGTTAGGTTTAGCGTCACTTTTGACACAGATTGACGCAAAACCTAACCTGCTAACCCAAACTAACAAATTTACGTTGACCGATGAAGATTCTTTGTTCTCTGTTGAGGACGTCACAAAAAACTTTAACACCAGTAGTGTGCTTTATTTCTAGATTCAAAGACATGTTGGTGTTCAAGGAAGATCTGAGTGATTTTACTCTCTATTAATTGGGAGTAGTACCACCAGCAGTGGTGATAATTTGTATTAATTGTATTATTGTGTAATATGTTATTAAAACTCCTAACATAAATAACCATATTTTGTTGTTTTCACTCACCCCCTATCGTTCTAAAGGGAAACAAACATGAATTTACAGGCCTGTTTCTACTCACCCCTATTTGTGGGTGAGTAGAAACAGGGTGTTTTTTTTTTTTTTTTAATTTTATTAAATAACATTGATGAGTAAACATGTTAGAAACTGATTGAGGGAGCACAGACCGTAATTTTGGGTAGAAATTTCTAATTTTATCAAATCGTTTTAAAGGTGAAAATTAATCTCAACATTCTAAACAGTTCCTACTCACCCCGTTTTACGGTATGTAATAAAATTGGGTATATTCCATTTAAAATTTTGAACGTATTTACTACATCTAACACAATTGATGCTCATTTGTTTTTTTTTGGCTATGGCAGATAACAGAAAACAACGTTTCTTCTACAATATTTACTCATATCTCTAACAATAGCCGAGATATCTGCTGTGACAGCTAAAACCAAACAGACTGTATATGATGTAATACCGAAATGACCTGCGCCAAGTTTTTATAGTTTGATACAGTTTGCTGTACTTTCCTTGCTGATCCACAACTCGACAGATATTGGTCTAACAATAAACACAAAGTTTTCTACATGGCAGTACTTTAATCAATAAACGACACATTAATTTCAAAACAGTATCCTATTAAAGTATATATATTTCATCATAGCGTAATTACAAAGCACTTCTGTATAGAGAAAGTAATATACAGATCATTCCCTCTGCTTTTAAAGCAATAATACATGACAGCCATTATGCTACCGATTCTCTTTGTAAACTGAAAAAAAAAACTTACATACAAGGTCAGCCACTAGCACACAATTCTATACAATGGTACAACCCAATTTTGAAATTAATTTAATTTTATCAATTCATAAATTTCAAATTACACAAAAACAATAAAATTATGAATATGTAAAGTTACATCTTATAAATTCTAGTGAATATGCGATGGCATCACACAAGCTGTTCTGCAATAAATACACCCTTGGTTATCTTCTGCTGCCAAATATTTTACACGTATAACCAAGAAAAACCAAAGAATTTTGTACTATAGATTAACCTTGTATATATAGTCCATTTACTTGACATTTCCACTGTCAGTGTCAAAATTTTAAAAAATTTCTTGACTATACCTCAAAAATAATGTGTTTTTGATTAGACTGTACAGTAATTTAATTGTTAAAAATGTGAAAAATAGCAGTGGTGCCAACATAATGTCAGTTTGACAGTGCAGATGTCAAGTAAATGGACTATACAGCATATGCTAAAAAGAACACATCATTGTGGGAAAGTACCTATTTTACTTGGTTCAGACGAAAAAGTATTACGGCAATGTTTTGTGCTTATACAAATTCCTAAAAATCGTAAAACTGTGCTGGTCCCAGCATATCGCTATTTAAAATGCATTTATGGATAGGCGTGGATACCAAAATGTCTCCACAACTCGGAACTTTCATTACAACAGTGCGTTATTAAAGACAGTTTAAGAAGAAAATATTATTACTATTACTAATTTCATCTCACCAATTCTCTTTAATGACTTCCTATATAGGAATTTCGTGCATAACAAGTGGATTAGACGATTGGGATGTTTAAAGTATAAGCGAGAGTAATCTTGTGTCTTCAGTTTGTCACAAAAGTGTTAAATTACGATAGCACCACACCAAAATCAATTTATGGTTCTCAAGAAATGCACTGTGATAAAGTGCAAAGAAGAAAAAAGCGTCGATCCTGTGACAGTTGAAGAGTAGAGAAAAAAAATTCCAAAAATTGTATCAGGCTATTCCCTGATCAATATTTTTAACACTGATGAAACCAGCCTTTACTATCGAGCGATGCCAAACAAAACTGCTGCCAGCGATTATTCAAATACAAAATTCCATCAGCCTGAAATTTCCAATTTTGTATTTGACGGGCATCAGAAGACATGGAAGTGTCCTTGATTGGCAAGTTTCTAGTCCTTTTACAAGTACAAAACAACTGCCATAACCAATTCTTCTCTGAACCAAATAAGAAAAACATTTCCCATATGATGCGTACTTTTTGGCACAAGCTATAATTTTATAATAGTGTCCAAGTGGCCACGTTTTCTAGAAAATAATAACAAAATGAAAACATATTACCAAAAACTGCTTACTTTGAAAAAGTAAAAAATTTCGACAGTGTTTTACTTCAAAAACAGACTTCCTCCTTTCAGCTCAGTAAGTACTGCATTGCGTTTAACACAGTGTACTATATTATAAACTATAATGTTTCTCCGACTCGTTGCTCTGCAAGCCTGTGATGTTCGAAGCATCCGACTGCTGGCAATTCATGTCCATTGCATTTCCATTCAGTCTGTGTACGCGATTCTGATGCCTAATTAAATACGAATCCCTAGCGAATGTTCGACCACATACAGAGCACTCGAAATTCTGCCCGGCAGAATGTGAGCGAATGTGAATGGCAAACTGATGCTTAGACGTGAAATTCAAGCTGCAATAACTACAAGACAGAGGTTTTTCTGCCACGTGTGACCAGCGATGTGCTGTGACATAGCTTTTAACAGCAAATCTCTTTTCGCACAAGTCGCAAGCATAGGGTCGTTCCCCCGTGTGCATTCGTTTATGTGTGTTAAGACTAGACTTCTGAGTGAATCTCTTCATGCACAGATTGCACTGAAACGGACGTTCGCCGGTATGTGTCCTCATGTGCGCCTGAAATATTCAAATCAGCACATGAATTCTTTAGAAAATCGGCACTTACTTCCAAATATGGCTTCCGACAAAAGGCGGCCTCGCATACTGTGCATTGGAAAGGTTTATTGTCTGAATGCACCTTCATATGTACATAATAACTAGATGCCGAGGATAGGACGCGACCGCATATTTTGCAGCTCTGTGGTTTGCTGCGTGAAATGTGTTCTTTAAAAGACACCTGCAATGGTTCACATGTGCATTTTGGCATAACCAAATTTTAAATTAGATGCAGAACTAAAGCAATTTAACAGTAATGTTATAAATTAACTGGGTAAAAGCATATCGATACATACCTACAAAAGCATAATTAAAATTTGAATGTCCTCTCTATAAAAGTTTAAAAAGCATAACACCGCATGCATTGTTAATAATTGCAGCTCTTACTGTGGATATTTCACAGGCTTGCTCTTCCGCTAGAGGATCAGCAGTCGAATGATTGTAACTCCCGTAAAAATTTAGGGGCTCAACTTTAACCTGTTGGTGCTCGAGCACGCTTACAACCGGTAGCATTTTGAGTGATCTTTAATCTCAATCTCAAATCTAAAGAAATATACTGGATATTTCTGCAGTTTACCGATCTGTTTTACAACTTAACCTAAAAATTGAAATGTCAATTTCTAAGTTGTATTTTCTGCCATACGGTAAAGCGATAGGAAAACTTACCCATTTTACTGAACTTCGAGCAGTACCTTGATGGAATTGTATTGCTTATATTTACGGAAAAAATTGCAATGTGCTTTATTTTTTAATGCACAAATATGCGAAATCTTCATACATCCAGTACTGTTATTGTTATACGGGGTGCGTTCAAAAACTTGGGGTGGAAATTCAAACTTCAGATCAAGTTTGTGGGATACTGATATCACTATTTCGACTATATCTTTAAATCCAAGTGTTTACATGAATAGGTACATGTCCTCATTTATTCATGAAGAAATTCATTATATTATTCTATACAGGGTGTGTCTGAAAGGTATGTCAAAATGTTAACCTGTTTCGAGCACCAAATATCACTGATTGAATGCAATTTACTATTTACCTCTATCTAAAAATGCACTCCTAAGGCTCTACACCCCGTCAAGATTTAAATTTATACATTGGTAAACAACAACTTGCTGTAGGAGTTGTCTACAAGCCTCCTAATTATTATTATGTTAACTTCTTGGATGTTTTTGATTAATATCATTATACCCACACATGATGAGCTATTCTGCCTAGGCGATTTTAATATAGATTTACTAAATTTTGGCTCTAGTGATTCTAAAGCTTTATACCGGGTGATTATAAATGCTTTTCCATCAAGTTGCCTTTGAAATATTTGTTGTATGAATAATATATTGATGGTACTGTAAGTCTATGTCAACTTCGAGGTTGGCAGGTTAGGTTTTTGCGTCAGTTTTGACACAGACTGACGCAAAACCTTACCTCGAACCTTTGAAATATTTGTTGTATGAATAATATGTTGGTGGCACTATAGTCTGCTAACCTCCAGAGCCGGTGTATATAGGAGAGTACCGCCACGTCCGCCATGTTTATTCCTCTGACATATGCGTCACTTTGAGGTTTGTAGCACAATTCCGTCAAAGTGACGTTTGTTAACAATCCAATATTTTACTTAAAATTGGCAAGACTGTAAGTCTATGTCAAATTCAAGGTTAGCAGGTTAGGTTTTGCGTCAGTTTTGACACAGACTGACGCAAAACCTTACCTCGAACCTTTGAAATATTTGTTGTATGAATAATATGTTGGTGGCACTATAGTCTGCTAACCTCCAGAGCCGGTGTATATAGGAGAGTACCGCCACGTCCGCCATGTTTATTCCTCTGACATATGCGTCACTTTGAGGTTTGTAGCACAATTCCGTCAAAGTGACGTTTATTAACAATCCAATATTTTACTTAAAATTGGCAAGACTGTAAGTCTATGTCAAATTCAAGGTTAGCAGGTTAGGTTTTGCGTCAGTTTTGACACAGACCGAAGCAAAACATAACCTGCTAACCTAGAATTTCACATAGACTTACTATCCATTCACAAAACTCGTGAACTGTCAAAACGCTGTCAAGTTGGTACCTTGTTTAAATTCTGTTTTGAAACTTCTGCTTGCTGATTTTGGCAACACTGAAATGTTTGAAATTTAAGAACTTGACTTATGTCACACTTTCTTCTAAAAAAAATAATCTCTCAAGTTCTTTAATTTTTGTGCATACACTTCAGTTGCAATGGAACATAAACGAAAGAGGGTTTTATTATTGGAAAAGAAAACAAGGCTATAGTTGATTATTACAAGGAAAAGTAGAAGAAAATAGTTTTGACTTTTGACACATGTAACATAACCTTAACTTAAAAAATTACTAGAAATCACTAGATCCGAAGTACATTCCCAAAAAAAAACTGTAATTTCCAGGTACACTCACAAAATATTTAAAAAATCGACATTGACAGTTCATGAGTTTTGTGAATGGATAATACAGTCTTGCCAATTTCAAGTAAAATTTTAGATAGAACCATATATATAATACACATATATTGCTAGTAGGGCCTGGAAACGTCAGAAAACATTACGGCGCCGACATAGTCTCACTTAGAGTATAACGCGTCTCGTGCGCATGCGTGAGAATTCGAACTCCGCCTTTAGAAGCGAATTTTAAACTTGACCACTTCCCCACTGGCCGGACGACGCCACCGCGCTTGCACACAGCTCACCATTATACATTGAAGAGTTGGTTGTCTGTCTCACTTCCTTGGTGAGTTTCCCACTCATAGCCGCTAGCAATATAGTAAGTATTAGATATATGGATAGAACTCAATCAGTCATTGCTGATGGGAACAAAAATGGCGGCGACGGCGGCATTTTCATGGATCAAAGAATGGCGGTACTCTCCTATATAAACTGGCTCTGCTAACCTCAAATTTGAGATAGACTTACGCCCGTATTCATAGTCGTTCGCCGGCGACTCGCCAGAGATTCGTTATGAATAGTATGTTGGCGGCACTGTACGTCTATGTCAAATTCGAGGTTAGCAGGTTAGATTTTGTGTCAGTTTCTGTCAAAACTGACTGAAAACCTAACCTGATCACCTCGAATTTGACATAGACGTACAGTGCCGCCAACATACTATTCATAACGAAACTCCGGCGAGTCGCCGGCGATCCGCTGGCGAACGACTATGAATACGGGTGTTACAGTGCCACCAACATATTATTCCTACAACAAATATTTCAAAGGCAACTTGATAGAACAGCATTTATAATCACCCGGTATAATCTGCTAGACAGAAGCAGAACTGATCTGTATCAAGTCATCAACCAACCTACATTTACTTCTGCCACAACAAACGCATCTCTTTTGGACTTTATTTTATGTAGGAATAATGACCTGATCGTCAACTCTGGAACTGAGAATGCCGACGAAGCTGCGGACCATGAACTTATTTTTTGTAAATCCAAATTAATACACCTATTATAAGTAAACCTTGTGTAATATCCTATAGAGACTTCAAAGATTTTGACTATGACTCATATAACCAGCACTTACATTCAATTCGTTGGAACAATATGTATTCTCTTGGTAATATAGATGATAAATTCGACTTTTTTAACACTAGTTTGACTCTCATCTTTAATTTTTTTACACCTATTGTCACGTCTAGAATTACCAAATCTCCTGCTCCTTGGCTTACTTACAACATCAAATGCATGATTACCCAGCGTGATAATGCATTACGCCGTTTTAAACGAACTAAAGCCCGTCAACACTGGAATTTCTATAAACGGAATTTAGTCACTACTGCGATACGCACAGGAAAAGAAGTCTTTATGAAAAGCGTTTTCGCAGTACTGATTCATAAAGTACATTTTATTTCTATAATAAATTTCAAGGTCAACTTTCTAGGGGATAAGTTGCATTCCTGCAGGGGCCATAGTTTTAATAATGTTGATACATAGATATTTAGTTCTTTTTTTCCACTAAAAGAATGATTTGTCATTTTGACAGATATGTCATGTCATGTAATAGTGGGTAAAACGAACAGCATAGTAAAATATTGCAAATTTATTAATTATTAAACTTACAATATTTAAAAATAAGCAGAAAGAACGTTTGATTCTATGCAAAAAAAATGAAATTTGTCAAGAGTTCAAATTAAGTAACTTTGACATTCAAAATTGACACATAACCATAATATTGAAAAAGTTCTACCAACACCAGGTATAAAAATTTCCTAGCGTTTTACTCACATATCTACCAACATTGTAACACTTTGACAGTTATTCTAAAAAAAAAACGTACTTTAGTTCATATGGAAGCAACTTAAACAGTTGAATATAACTAAAAAATAAAAACAAATTACTTGTTGAATTTCTGCAATACTAATGTTAAGCAATCTGTTAATTCAATCAAAGAGTACTATATTTATATAGCAATCTTTGATTCAAAACTCGAATTTCAGCTTGTCGATGACGTCATTTTAATAACCATATCTTCCATTAAAACTCGTGCTACATGTGTTGACCTGATTGATATACAAACAGTGTTGAATTTAGACTGATTACTCCGGGGGGGGGGGGGGGGATGAAACGTCTGGGAGGTATTTTTACCTATTCCCGTGCAATCCACCCATTCTTTTATAGATGAAAAAATATGAATATGAAGTGGTAATGTTTCCGACGGGGAATGTTGTAGGTACTGCCCGGGGTGGAGGGGATTCTAACCTCCCCCCCCCCCCGGTCGCCCCTTGGATTCAACACTGTATACAAATGATCAAACCTTACTCCCCACTATGTCAAACATTTTTGAAATTATTATTGCAACACAACTGAAAGTTAACTTAAACAGTAATAGCATTTTATTTGCAATCACATTGTAATGTGTCAATTTCATGACATGACAACAGCTGGGAACTAGATGATTACTTGAAACTAGCCAGGAAATTATTACATACCCCGAAAAATATTACATACCTGAAGAGTGGAGTGTTTCCATGGTAACAAAACATTGAGTGGGTTGTTTTCATGGTAACAAAAATATTAGCTACATCAAGATATCTATTATTCAGAATTCAATTGTAGTTATTTTTAAAATTAGATGATTGCAAATAAAATAGTAAACATACCACGGTGGAAAGTTTCATCCCTGTCTCGAGATAAAGTTGACCTCGACGCTACGCGTCTCGGTAAACTACCTAATCTCTCTACAGTAATGAAACACTTCCCACCTCGGTATGTAATATACTATTACCTGTTATGCAATCTGAATTTTGTACTGCCCGGGGGGGGGGGGATTTCTGCCCCCCCCCCCGGTCGCCCCCTGGATTCAACACTGTATACAAATGATCAAATCTTACTCCCCACTATGTCAAACATTTTTGAAATTATTATTGCAACACAACTGGAAGTTAACTTAAACACTAATAGCATTTTACCTGTTATGCAATCTGGATTTAAACCAGGTTACAGTTGTTGCACAGTTTTACTGAAAGTAGCTGATGACGTATTCGAGTCTACTGATAGGGGTCAACTCACACTGTTAGTGCTTTTGGACTATTCTAAGGCCTTTGATACTTTAAGCCATAAAATCCTTCTGCGTATATTGCATTTGACTGGATTAAGTGATAGTTCAATTGCACTACTCGCTAAATACTTGAAGAATCATAAACAAGCATTGAGATATGCAGAACAGGTATCTAGCTTCCATGGTGTAAGTGCTGGAGTACCACAGGGTTCCATCCTGGGCCGTTTGTTGTACATTATTTATACATCTAATCTTCCTTCTGTTCTACAATCATGCTCTTATCATCTTTATACAGATGATACGCAGATCCAGCGGCGTATTTACGGGGAGGGGGGCACAGGGGGCACGTGCCCCCCCCCCCCCCCTTGAGCTAATTATAATTATTACTGAATGACGTTCTCACGAGTCATATCGTATAATTTTATGCTCGTTAGTGGTAAAATAGGAGAAATTCTATTTAAAAAAAGATTAGAAATTAAGTAATTATATTTTCAATAAATTTATTAAAATTATTAAAATCGATAAAATATGTGCGTATTTGCTATATATATATGTGAGAAATTAAAAACACCGTAAACTCAATAAAAACATTTATTATTTCATTCGCTCGTGAGCCGCCCTGCTCCGTTTACAGCTTCTTAAAATCTGACCATTTAGTACATCTGGTCTAAATCTAACAAAGACTTTTACAACACAAGACACCCAACCCTACGCACTTAGGCAAACGGATGAGTTATTTATGGCCCTCTACTACTGGACGCACTAAAATCCCATTGTACACAATGTGCCAAGAAATATTAAATAGCCTACCAATAGGCGATACTTTATTTGCCGAAATTGCGTATTTTGCACCTTCTATTGCTTTAGAAGTGGATAAGCGTAAGAACAATTTACAACGTATTTATGATAACTACGGGCACTTGATTGATATTAATGTGCTTTGAATGGAGAAACTTATCCTTCCAATTTGATAATGAAAAAAGAAAAAACTTTTGGAATTAAATCGAGTTGAATTTTGGTTGGAATTAAAAAATATATAAACGATTTTACTGGCAACTATTTGTTTACTAACATATCAAAAATTGCTCATTTTATTCTATGTTTGCCACATTTAAATGCAGAAGCCAAGAGAACGTGTTCAGTGATAAACGACATAAAAACAAAAAACCTAACAAACTATCTGCAAATACTTTAAATTCAATGTGCGATTGGATCTAAATTTACTACAGAAAATGTCAATTGTACGAATTTTAAACCGAACGAACATCATTTTTCTAAATGAATAAAGAAATTATTTATAGAATCGTTTAGTATTTTAGTAGGTATTCGTATTGTATTTATATAGCTAATCACAGTTTAACGTTGTTATATTTTTTACGTATTTTATTAAATAATTATGTTTACCTACTAATCTTTAGTTTCATTTTCTTAAAATAAAGTATTTTATATCAAGATAAAACCTTTGTTTGAATTTAAACTTTAAAATAATAATCGCTTTATCAGTAATTACTTAAAAATTATTAATTAGTAATTACTTATCCAAAAATATAAGCTTAAATTATTTTTTTCTCCAAAGTAAAATGTATGGGCCTAGTTTATTCCACGTATGTCGCTTTAAATTTTTCTTCAAGATTTAATCATGGTATATATTGAGCGCAAAAAGTAGGAGGGATTTTTTGTCACATTTAGCGATATTTCGCGTTCACTAGGGGGAAGAGCTGTGTTGTCGAATTCCCAACACTGATGCCAACATTGCCAACGCTCATTCTTATGTGCGAGTTGGTGTTGGTGAGAGTTTCTAAATACACGTGTCCCTTCCAAATCGAATTTGTTTTGTGTTTATAGTGATATAGTGTTTATAGTTGATAGTGATATTTTGTTCATAAAATAAAGCAATGGCTGAAAACAGGAAAAAGCGCCTGACTAATAATTCTATTCTGAACTTCTTTCCAAAAAAATCAAAAAAAGGTAAGTAACCTGTTATCCTCTAATATGTACTTATACAGCCATTTTGAGAATGCAATAATTCCAAATGAATACACATAGTACTAAGTACTATATAGACAATATTTAAATATTTCAAATGTTTACTGCTTTGCACAAAGTAATCAACACTTTTCAAGTAGATTTTAGTATTTTAAAGTTTAAAGCAAAACCAACCAAGTTCAATTAATTTGTAATTAATTTATGAATTTTTCCTTTGTTAAATTCGTTTCTGTTGGGTTGCTTTTACATGATATACTTTCACTTGTATGATATTCTATATTTATTTCTAAAGATGACACCGCTGTTGCTGTATTACCAATACTGCCACCTGAAATGGAAACTACAGAAGCGTCTTCATCGAATATTAATGTTCAACCGTTAATTCTATCAAAATCCAACGAAGAAACAACATTGCCAACATTGGATAGAAAATATGACATATCGAATTTTTTAGGAAAAAAAATAGACAATGCAGCTAAGGTGGATGTTTTGGAAAATTTATGGGTTCCTAGTATTACATTTAACTTTCCCTACACAGCTGATGAACAAAAATCGGAAATTTCGTTACGATTGGCTGCACCAGTATAACTGGTTGTGTTATTCGGTAAAACTTGATGGAGCTTTCTGCAAGTTTTGTGTTTTATTTGCTCCAAAGGAAGCTGGTATCGGAAGTCAAAAACTGGGTACTTTTTCAGTGAAACCATATAGAAATTGGAAAAAAGCTCTGCAAGCATTCCATGAACACGAGAACAAAATATATCATAAAAATGCCATATGTAATTCACATGAAGTTGTTCAGCATATAAAAGGAAAAAAAGTACCAGTCGATATACTTCTTAATTCGGAAAAACATAGACAAATTGAAGAAAACATAAAAAAGCTAATTCCAATTATTGACGCTGTCATAGTGTGTGGGCGCCAAGACATAGCTCTTCGCGGACATCGCGACCATGGAAAGTTTCAAGTCGATTTATCCAAGGAACCTGGAAATGCTGGTAACTTCCGCGCTATTTTGGCTTACCGAGCAAGAGGAGATAATAAATTAAAAAAAATGTTAGAAGGGCCAGGAGAACGGAATAAATATATTAGTCCTGGAATACAAAACGATATAATAGACGCTTGTAATCAAGCAATTATTGAAGATATTGTTCAGCGTGTGAATAAAGCAAAAGCATTTTCTATATTAGCAGATGAAACAGCTAATATAGCAGGAATAGAGCAGCTATCACTTGGTGTGAAATATTTCGACCGCGAAGAACAAATTGTTCGGGAAGATTTTTTGAAATTCGTTCCAGTAACAGACTTAACCGGAAGAGGTTTAGCATCAACAATTACCAATCAGATAAAAACTCTTGGTATTGATATACAATATCTTAGAGGGCAAGGATATGATGGTGCGGCATCAATGTCAGGCTATCTAAATGGTGTTCAAAGCATCATAAACGAAGACTATAAGATGGCACCATACGTTCATTGCATGGGCCACGTATTTAATCTTGTGGTTTCAGATGCCTGTACAGTACCTGCAATTAGGAATGCTTTGGGCACTGTTCAAGAAATTAGAAACTTTTTCGTTTCGCCCAAAAGAAAGGCGGTACTCAATGAGTATATTGAGAAAGTGGATGCTAGAGCGCAGAGCTTAAAACGCCTTTGCCAAACACGGTGGATCGAGCGTTTTCATGCAGTGGCAGATTTCGTTGAACTGTTAGGGCCAATTCTGGACTCTTTAACAACTATTAAGAAGTGGCCGGAGAAAAATACTTCACGAGAAGCCTCAGCACTTGCGAATTCTATAATATCAGGAGAATTCCTTGTTGCTATTAAAATAGCACAACATTTATTTTCGTATGGTCTACCCCTGAGCAAATATTTGCAAAAGGCTAACATAGACCTTAAAGCTGCTCTGAATCACGCTGAAACATTAAGGGCCGGTTGCAGAAAGCAATGTTAAGTCTGGTGTTAGTTAACATCGCGTCAAAGTGAACAAAATCGCATCAAATTTTGTTTACTAATGTATTAGTTACCATAAGCATTTGAGATTTGATTCGTTTTTGTTCACTTTGACGCGATGTTAGCTAACACCAGACTTAACATTGCTTTCTGCAACCGGCCCCAAGTGATGTCTTGAAAGTTATGCGATCATCTGCTACTGCTGAGTTTCACGTGATTTTTGAAGAAACAATGACTATTGCTAAACAACATGATGTGGAAATACGTCTACCCCGTTTAGTTGACAGACAATGTCATCGAGAAAATCCGGCAGCAAATAATCCAGAAGAATATTTTCGAATCAGTGTATTCATACCATTTTTGGATGCATTCATAGTAACTCTAAAGGAAAGATTTACTTCCCACCGAAATTTATTTTTAGGATTTTCGGACTTACTACCTTCGACGGTTGAAGCATTGGGCAAATGGACTGATCATCTTGATCGTCTCCTTGAATTTTACCGAGAAGACGATATTCTTCAAGGAGATTCAGCAATTCAAGCAGAATTTCGTTTATGGCATCAAATATTACAATCCGAATATAATAGCAATAAAACCCTTTGCCAAGTAGTGGCGTAGACGCAATACTAAGATGCGAGGAAACTTTTTTTCCAAACATCTATCGATTATTGCAATTTTTAGCTACGTTGCCAGTTTCAACTGCAACAAGTGAAAGATCATTTTCGACACTCAAAAGAGTGAAAACGTACCTTCGTAACAGCATTGGACAGGTATTTAGTTTTTTTCTTGTTTTTATAGCATTAAATTTGTAATTTCTTTTCAGAATCGTCTCAATGGACTGGCAGCTTTAAGTATTCATCGGGAACAAGAGGTTGATACATCAAGAATATTAGACATTTTAGCAAGACAGAAAAATCGACGAACCCAATTATTACTATAAATATATTCGATAGTTCGATTAGAACAAATTAAAATCATTAATATTATGATTATTAAAATTAGTATCATTATTATTAAAATAAAAACTTATTATATTTGTGATATTAAAGTTTTTTTATTAGTATTATTTACTAAAAAAATTGTTGTGCCCCCCCCCCATTGAAAACTCGTAAATACGCCACTGCGCAGATCTATCACTCATCTAATCCTAGCAATGTACATGTAGCCTGTGAAGTTGTAAATAAAGACCTTGAATGCTTCCAAATCTGCTGTCATATTATTGGGAAGACGTAGTGACATTGCTCGAGTATCTGAAGAAATTAATATCAAAATTCAGAACAAACTCCTGCCCCTATCTGAAACTGTAAAAAGTTTGGGCATTTTTGTGGAGCAGAAATTTCGGTTTGATCGTCATGTGTCAAAATGCATTCAGGCTGCTTACGCAAGTTTGAAACTCGTTTTTCAAAATAGGCATTTGTTTAGGCAAAAGTTAAAAGTTGATTTGTGTGAAACTCTCGTATTGTCGAAATTCAACTATTGCGAAGTACTTTGTGTTCCTTGTTTGTACTTTGTTGATTCCATAAAGATCCAAACTTTACAAAATGCATGTATTTCATACAAATAAAAGAGGTTAATTGACCAAATATGAGCCAACGTATGCTATTTCATGCTACGTGTTTGTACTACAAGATTATTTTGAGTAGTTGTCCGCCTTATTTCTACAACAAACAGCTTTCGTAAAGACGTTCAGAATCTAAATCTACGTAATAAGGGGCTTTTAACACCTCCTATTCGCTCCACAGAAATATTTAAGAGGTCGTTTGCTTTTAATATTGTAAGCATTTATAATAAACTTCCTTATGACTTAATATCTTTATCACCTAAGATACTTAAAAGATGTTTAAGGCATTTATTATTATCTGGAAATCTTGCATTTACAGCTCATTTCTAATTTGTAATTTTGATTATTTACTCACTGTCATTATTTTCTACTTTTATATTAATTGCAGTAACCTCTGCACCTGGAGAGTTCATCTGGCTCATCAACAGTTCCATACTGGCTCCAATTTTTTGTTTATATAATTAATAGGCACAGGGTTGGGTAGAAGAGCAACATCTGCCTTGCGCTCTATGCTGAACTCCGTCCTGTTGCTGCATTTTTATTGTAGATAGTTACATAAACACATTATTATCATTATTATTTCTTCTTTTACCCTTATTTTCCACGAATAAGAGAATAATTATTTAAAATGTGGTATAAGCACTTGCTGGTAAAAACTCGACACTTATAGTCTGTTCAGTAAACATAAAAACACAAACTGGCCTTTGATTTCCAAAATGTCGTGGGTATACATCCTGAATTTATCTTTGTCTAGGAATGTATTTACAAAAATTCTTGTGAGACTGCGTTACAAAGTGTTTTGTTTAATTGGAAAAAATTAAAATGATTGGAATGTTGTTCTTGGACTTCAAACGTGCCTTTGAAACTATAAACAAAGATTTGTGGTTAATTAAGATGACAAAATATGGTTTTGGACAGATAATGCTAAAATGGTTCAAGAAGTACCTATAAGTGACAGAACACAGGTGACATAATATGGGTTAACATATCAACTTCAAAAAACACAATATATGGCGTGCCACAAGGGACTGTGTTGGGACCTACTCTTTTCATATTGTATATTAATGTAGACCCGATGCAATTGAATGGCTAAGTAATTTAGACATTGACATATAGATCTATATTGTATTGTATTGTGCTTTGTTTTTTTGTAATCTTTTTACTGTGATCATATTGTATACATTCCATACGCTAAATAAATAATGACATTGTAAAAACTATTGATGTCACAACATTCAATTGTTTGCAGACGATACCTTCATATATGTAGTGGATGACAGAATAGCAGAAATTATTCAAACATTAAACAACGAACTGGATAATTTATCTATATGGTTAAACAACAACTCACTACAACTAAACGTAAGTGAAACAAAAATAAATATTACATATTAGATTTTATAGGAAGTACAGATGTTAAAATTAATAATGCATCTATTGAAAGAGGGAAAGAATTTAAATATTTAGGTTGTGTGATAGATGAAAATCTATCCTTTTCTGGACATTTTAAATACATTACTAATAACTAAAGATTTTAAAAAAGTTAATGTGTTACGTAGAACATCAAAAAAACTTAAATAGCTGGGAAAAATTAACAACATATAAAACAATAATTATTGCACCTCATATTTATTTTTATTTCTAATCAATAGCACTGAAATATCTATTTTGCAAAAAAAAAAAAGCTTTACGTATTATATTAGGCTGTAATAAATATGCAAGAAAACTGGATATGCTGGATTCCGATAATGTTTTGAGTGTTAGGCATCATGGGCAATAGGCAGGACCTTATACTGCAGTCTTACCAAAAATCCCAATAAACGATTTAATTCCTGTAATGAATGGTTGATTATTTCCCTGCAGGTAGGTGATGTGACTTTCAAGGGTGCCTTAGCCTTGTTAAGATATTACTACCTACAATACAGGACAGAAATGTTTGCTCGTATTTAGTCAGAAACGGCTCTTATGAGAAGAATCTATCGAAATTAGTACTTTTAAGTGGTCTTTCAGTAGGTTTGAGATATACTGCTTTAAATAATAGAACCCAACTGGCGTTTATACCTAAAAATGGCATTTATGTAGATTTTCAGGCATTTCGCCTGAACTCTCGGTCTTTACTGATAAGTAAATGGTAGGCTATTTTTAAAATCCGAAAATTATATAGTAAACATAGTTATATATTTTGGGCAGTAGGTTATCTCAGTACAGCTTCTTTATTCTACATTTTTTATGTAATTAACATAAACTTACCATTCAATCATACTGGTTGGATTGGGTGTTTACCTGGGTTAATACCCCTAAAAATAAATACCTAAGTAATTTACATCACTGCGAGGGCGTTATTAATCGGTAATTGACCATGATGCTAATGATATTACACTTGTAAGTTGGGTAGAAAAGAAGTTTGTAACTGTTTTCTCCAGCTGCAATGGTGTCCAGCCCCAGTCAATAGGTTGGGTTTCAAGATATTCTCAGGCAGAAAAGTGTTACGATAAAGAAGCTGGGCTGCGATTAATTAGATAAAATAATCAGTATTAGTAAAAATCGCAGATTAATCTCCTTAGAGTACGTACTACACGAAAGCTCTAAAAACTTTCACTTACCGCGCAGGCCGAACTAGCTTAAATTCGGCGATAAGGTCGTGGGTTCAAACCACCAGCTGTGTACCCTGCAAAGTCTTCAAAAAAATGTGGGCGCCAGAAATCAGATGATTTCGAATAATATAATTAACTACAAGTAACCAGAATTTATTAAAGGCATAATAAATTGGTAAACACCAAATTTAATCTATGTAATTCATAAAATATTTGAAAATGTTTGCCAAAACTAATTGAAGGTGGCGACACGCATTACCTACCACAAAAACAAAACCTTTCTTGGGTCGTTAAATTACTTGAATTTGCAAAATAAATCTAGAGATATGCATATCGCTGTCATTCATAAAAACCTTTCTTTTTAGGTGGCTGAGAGAAAAAACGTGGTGCTCCTTTTACAAAAAAAATATAAAGTACACATAAAAATTCAATAGTTTTAAATGCTATCTTTAATTAAATTTACTGAGTAAATGAACTATTATGTTAGTAATAAATTTAGCATCCGGTATCACCAGCACAAAAATATCTTGGTAGGTACATAATCCGTCCTCGATTGGCGTTGTAATAAAAACCGAACCAACTGACCTTCTAGGCCCCCACAAGTTTAGGGTGTAAACGCTAGTCGGGAGCTGCCATCACTGGTAACCCGCATACAGCAAGGAATCAGCCTTACGCAACATGGGTGCAGAAGCGATGCAGAAAATAGCAGGTGTTCGTTTCGAATTAGGGCAGGAAACTGGACTCCAAGTTGTTAATCCCAAGTGCAATTTGAGAATTCCAGGTGTAAATAATTCCTGGTAAAAGTTAAATAAATGCAATTAATATGAGGATAACAGAAAGAAAAACCCATCGTACCTGAATCAATTTATCAGCTTTCAAACACAATCTCCGTGGCGTAATTAGCACGAAGAAAAATCCTCGCAAGCAAGTGGCTTATTTGAGGTAATAAAATATAATGCCTTCACGTTCGGACAATTGAAGCGAGAACAGCTGCAAGCTGGGCCTTAAAGATAAGCCAGCGAATGTCTGTGGGGCTTGTTACGGTTCTTTTGTCACTCCCTGTAGTTCTGCATTGCTGGTTTTACGCTTTCGTTAATTTGCGATTTCTGTGGGGCTTGCTATCGTTATCTTCAGGCTTGACTTTGGCCTTGTTCGACAGCGTTGAGGCCGAAGCGTTCTCGAAGCCGCATTCTTTTGGCTGAGCACCTCGCTTTTGGTTTGGCGGAACGCTGCGGAGATGTTTGATGCTGGTTTTGGTGATCCGTTTTGTGCTGCCGCTAGATTTTGGTAGTTATGGAAGCTTTTGGGCCTCGCTGCAAAGCGAAGCGTGTGAGATTTTAGACATTATGCTGGAGAGATTATTCTACGCCATGTCGCATCTAGCTTTCGATGCTCGTTTGCCCAGTTCATCAGGGGTAAGTTCCGCTTTATATTGTTGATCGTTTAGCAAAGGTTTGCATGAATTTATTTTGGGTTTCGTTTTCCTTAGCAAGCAGTCTTGGGCAAAGTTCGAGTAATCAGTCTTGGTTAAATCAGTCTACATAAGCAGTCTTGGGCCAAGCCCGCGTAAGCAGTTTTGGGCAAATCAGTTCGAGTATGCAGTTATGGTCCATTAGTTCCGAATTTCGAGTAAGCAGTTTCCAGTAAGCCGATTTGGGCTTAGGTCAACGTTTGGATCCCAGCTGTCGCCGCCGCTATCTTCGGTCTGCGATCTAGGCTTGCTGCGTTTTCTTACGAAGGTCTTCAGCACGCATGGACTCTGGATAAGCATGCTGGAAGTGCTCGACGGAAGCCGCTAACAGGTTATACTTTAGACTGTATTTAGAAAATTCTTTTATGACTGATCCGTTCGCGAATTTGTTCTGCCGCTTCTCGGCTTGCGGTAATTTAAATTCTGATTTTCCCAAACGTCCGCTCAACCATTTTTAGTTGTTATGCAGTTACTAGTAATTTATGGTTCATTTATGTAAGTGTTTGTAACTGTAATGTAGGATCATTTGCCTTGTTTGTTGGCATTCCTAAGATTGCCCAGATTTAGACATTCCGGCATCTTAGTAGCGCACTCGCTATTTTAGAAGCGTACTACGAGTGCTTGAGTAAGCTTGTACATTAACTTTTGTCGATTGTACTGTGATATTTAAATGCCAATTATACTGTGATATTTTACTGTGGTTATTTATTATTTGTTACTGCTACCGATGTTTGAGTTGTGATTTCTTTCAGATTGATTGTGCTACTGAGTTTACGGATTCTAGTTCTACTGCCTGGATACACTTGCTTATTTGTTAAAAATACCGTTGGCGCCCGTTTTGCATATTTCTTTCAAAGAACTGTTACACGCCGTCTCCGTAATTGAGCTGGTCGGCAGGCAATTGTATCCAAGTAGCTATGTTAGGTTTGATTTTGAGAGATTAGCCAACGGTAAACCTTTTTTATGATAACAGGCTTTCCAGAATCGGTACGAAATGAGCGAACTAATAAATTGAAATAATTCGAAATACGATTTGATTATTATTCGAAAACAACATACAGGTTAGTTCTGAAGTAATTTGGTAAGTGGCGAAACAATTAAGCGGGGCCAAAAAATTGTTTTAAAAGAAGATAACTGTAGCCCAGTCAAATGTTACACAAAAAATGCATGAACTAACATTAAATGGGGTATTAATAATTTTTGGAGAGGTGTTTCGGACCATTACTGGGACTACAAATCCAGATTTGCAACCCTCAGAAACCTGTGCTCGCTGAATAGCGGTCGAAAAACAATGATTTTTTCGAACTTTTTTTATTTTTTGACAAGTTCTCCTAAACTATGCGTTTCTTGGACACAATATTCTATAGCTTTCTTAAAGTAAATTAAATTTTCTAAAAAATAAAATCAAAATCGTTTTTGTAAGTTATATAGTTACCGAGGTACGGCTTTTCAAAGATTGACCTTTTTTTCAAAAAGTGAACATTTTAAGTTTTCGAGTTGGGATACCGGCAAAATGACACGTCCTACAAAAAAGTTAAGAGCATGAAAGTTGTAGGGAATTTAATAAGCTTTAATTTGAGCTAAGGCCCTTGTAGCTCAGATAGTCTCGTCAGAAATGACAAAAAACAAAAAGATGAAAAAAATTATTTTTTGGTTGAAAGTTAAGTAACATCGTTTCCTTCACCAACACCTTAATTAATGTTTTTTTTATCACATGTTGGCAGAAAATGTATAACTAAGTTGTGAAAATTTACAGTGTTTTTTATAGTCATTGAGGAACTTTTTAAAAGGGCCAGCTCAGCTCAGACAACATCTACCTACAGAAAGGCAGAAGATGGGAGCCAGAAGTCCAATATTCATCCACATCGTTCATCACCGGAACCTCTAATTACTCTCCTGGGGTAATTATGTTTCTTCACGCATTTAGCGGGTGCGACACGACCTCTGTCCCTTTCTGGCAGGGGAAAACCAAATTTGTCAACACCTTCTTCAAGAACCCAGCACTATTCAGGCAAGCAGAAGTCTTCCTCCGCCCAGATGTGAGTCACGATGAAATAGCTGCAGCTGGGGAGAAGTGCCTCGTCGCAGTATATGGAGGCGAGACTGACACCACCCTCAATGACCTGAGATACCTCCAGTTCGTCAGGTCAGCAGCTACAGCCAAAGTCAACCTCGCCCGTTTGCCACCAACCACAGATGCTGCAAAACATCATGCTTATCGTGTGTATCACCAGGTAGGACTATGTATATTTCCTATCATTATTTTCTTAAATTTCGTTGTTCACTTACACACTCTCATTGTACACCATGTGTGTGCTTTGAAATATGATACATAACGAATTTTCATTCTATTCTTTCGCAGATACAAAAGTGGTTGGGGGTGGAGAAAAATCCCACGGATTGGGGGTGGAAGTTAAACGAGTTGGGGTTTACTCCAATCATAATGGAAGTTGAATCAGCACCTCAAACCCTTCTGCAACTGATCTCGTGCAAGTGCAAGATGGGCTGCGCTGGGGGATGCAGATGCCGCAAAGCTGGGCTGAAATGCTCAGTTTAGTGTACTTTCTGCAGGGGGGAAATCCTGGCGCAATGTGCCCACACTCCAGGATGACAGTTCTTCAAGTGAGGATGAAGACATCTCCCCTCCCTCGGCTTCACTGTCCCAGGTCCCCCAGATGCCATACCATCCCATACCCGGAACCTCACAAATGTTGGTTTAAATGTACCTGTTAGTTAAAATGTAAATACATTTTTATAAAATATTCTGCTTAAATATTTTTTCTGGCAAAATCCCATCAGCCACAGACTGTAATTTTGGTTATAATACTCAACTTTCAACTAAAAAAAGCTCTTTTTCATGTTGTCGTTTTTTGTCATTTCTGACGAGACTATCTGGGATACAAGGACCAGCCTTAGCTCAAACTAAAGCTTATTAATTCCGTACAACTTTTATGCTTTTGACTTTTTTATAGAAAGTGGCATTTTGCCGGTATCCCAACTCGAAACATGAAGAAAACTTAAAATTTTCACTTTTTGGAAAAAAAGTAAATCTTTAAAAAGCCGTATCTCGTTAACTATACAACTCACAAAAACTATTTTGATCTTACTTTATAGGAAATTTAATTTACTTTAAAAAAGCTGTGAGAGATTTTTTCCAATAAACGCATAGTTTAGGAGATCTTGTCAAAAAAACGAGAAAAGTTCGAAAAGGTCGCTGTTTTTCGACCGCCATTCAGCCAGCACAAGTTTCTGAGGGTTGCAAATCTGGATTTGTAGTCCTAGTAATGGTCCGAAACACCCCTCCAAAAATTATTAATACCCCATTTAATGTAAGTTCCGATGTAACATTTGACTGGGCTACTGCTGTACCCAGACCAAACATTACAGGCAAATATAATGCTTTTATGGGGGGAATCAATCTCATGGATGAAAGTATCGCACGGCATAGGGTTGCCATCAGAGGCAAGAAGTGTTAGTGGTGCCTGTTCACATGGTTCTTGGACGTTTTGTATTCATAATGCAAGGCAAATTCATAAATAAGTAGGTCAATCAAAGAAGCAACTAGAATTTCGAAAAGATATTATTCAAACATATCTCAATAGATATGGGGTACCACAAAAGTCTCTTAGAAGAGCATCAGCATCCATAGACTCGACAAGGAGGGTTCTAGAAGACATTAGGTACGACAATTGCTGTCATAATTTTAGAGGCTTTAAAGGTGTTGATTGCAATATATTATTACCGCAACGATTTCTAAATAATGTCTAACGTTGTTAATTGGGTCCGGGTTTTGCGACGTTGGTAATAACTAATAAGTGTGTCAAACTAGCTCTCGCGTAGTTGTGGGTCAAAATACCGGATGTACTAACAGGGGCGCCAAATCCAATAGTCCCAAACGATTGACACAACAGTTGAATTTCTTTTGTCGAATCACTCAAAAGCTGAAAGTGCTTCAAATCAAACCAAAAAATCAAATGCAAAGTAGAACCTGCTTTATTGGCTTCGTTCACCAAGGCAGAATAATAACATCACAACATCAAATATCGGTAAACACCACAATAGTATAAGAAAAATAATCACTTCAAAACAGCTACTCATTTAATAACAGTGCATCATATATAATGTAGATTTTGCGTCAGTTTTGATACAGACTGACGCAAAACCTAACCTGCTAACCTCGAAATTGACATAGACTTACAGTACCACCAACATAAACAGTGCCAACTTAAGAAAAAAAATCACAACCATTTATGGTCACCCGGTACTTCAGTCTGGTTACGTGTTAGAACTGCTGCTACAGAGAAACTACGCATGCGCGAACAGTTTTAACGAGGATGTTTATGCGTGCAAACTGCGCATGCGCGAAACATTTCAAGATTTTAATGACTGGTACACGATACTGCATTTTTTGGGTATTGTTCTGTGATTTTAGTCGAATTGAGTTTTAACGTGGTTGCAATCATGGTGTAAAGAATACAAGGTGAAACGTTCCCGGAGAGGCGCAGTCGTTCAGAAAGCAGAGGGGAGATTCAACCAATCCCCATTGGGCCTAGTTAGGAAATCCATTATGCCCGCGATCATGGTGTAACCATGCCTGCGATCGTATATTTTTGCTGGAACTGTCAGTCGATGTCAAATTCGAGGTTAGCATGTTAGGTTTTTCGTCAGTCTGACAACAACTGTCGCAAAACCTAACCTCGAATGTGACATCGACAGCGTGTTCAACAATACACTTCAGTACTACCATTCGTGCCCTTTGTGGGCCCATGCAGGGCCGTTCTTATTGAAAAATAAACACACGTTTTCTTTGAGGTTAATAGCAAAACTGCACTTTATTAAACTTAATAACAAAGCTTTTCAACACAAGTTGACATCTGCTGGTCAATTACAATCTCAATGTAACTAAGTGTAATGAACAATACATAATACATCCTGACACAAAAATACAACTATAACATAATAAACACAGATGGCGCAGCATCCAAGAATTAATGAATATTTTAAGATTAGCGACTTTCAACACCCCCACTCACTAATTTTAAAAAATTCCCAAAAACTTTAAAAATGTATAATGCTTTTCGCCGCATAAACTTTTGGTCAACAGATCAGCTGGCATTTCATGGGTCGGCATATAACTAACTCTGATAAGTTCATTTGAAATTGCATCACGCACAAAATGATGCCGCACATCTATATGCTTAGATCGTTTGTGATATACAGGGTTCAATGATAGATTTAATGCACTCTGATTATCATTAAAAAGTGGAACGACTTGCATTTCTCCAGTTAATTCAGAAATCAGATTGCGTAAATATATGGCTTCCTTAGCAGCCTCTGATAGAGCCACATATTCCGCCTCCGTGCTTGACAATGCAACCGTTTTCTGTTTGACACTAGCAAAGGAAATTACAGAACCACACATTTTAAAAGCGTACCCTGTATAGGACTTCCTATCCAGTGAGTTACTACCCCAATCCGCATCAACATATCCTATAAGATCCATGTTTTTACCCGAAAATCTTAAACTATAATTTTTGGTGCCCTTAAGATAGCCTAATATTCTTTTGGCGTATCTCCAATGAGTTTCGTTATGGTTTGTATTAAATTGACTTAAAAAACTTACGCCGAAAGCAATATCAGGCCTCGTAAGTACCGCCAAATACATTAAGCTACCCAATAGTTGTTGATAAGGAATATCAGATAAATTTTTATCAGCCTTTTCAAGATCCAACTTTACTTCTAATGGAGTTTTGACAGGTTTACAATCTGTCATTTTGAAACGATTTAACAACTGATCAATATACTTCTCTTGGCTCAAAGAAATAATCTGTTTTTCTTTATCAATCATAATTTCCATACCAAGAATTTGTCTAGCTTGTCCTAAATCCTTAATTTTAAATTTACTTCCTAACTCTTTTTTCAAAAACTCAGTTTCAGACTTACTATTTGAAAATATAAAAAAGTCGTCGACATAAAGAGCTACTATTGTTAAAGACTTATCAATATTTCTTTTTGTGTACAAACATGGTTCTAAATTTGATTTTTTATAATTTAGTTCGAACAAGACATGATTCACTCTTTCATTCCAAGCCCGTGATGCCTGTTTTAGCCCATAGATTGCCCTGTTTAATTTCAGAACCATATTTCCACTATTATTATCATCGTGATAACCTTCTGGTAATTTCATAAATACCTTTTCATTTAAATGACCATTCAGGAACGCAGTCTTAACATCTAAATGAGTAATGTCCAAATTCATCTTAAGTGACAATGCAATCAAAAGTCTCAATGTTGAATGACGCACAACAGGTGAGAAAGTCTCTTCATAATCAACACCCTGTTTTTGCATAAAACCTCTTGCCACAAGATGCGCACGATATGTCACTTGATTTTCACTATTGACCTTTTTCTTAAACACCCACTTGTTGTCCACTAAACTAGCACCTTCTGGCAGCTCCTGCAACTTCCAAGCCTCATTCTCCTCGAACGATTTCAGCTCTTCCTGCATGGCACCTCTCCAGCAGTCCGCATCTGGCCTAGATAGAGCCTCCTTTACACTTGATGGATCCTCAGAATCTGTCAAACAAAAAAATGATACAAAGTCATCATATTTTTTCTGTTTTGGAATTCTCTCTGATCGCCTTAGATTATCCTCTGGAACAACACTTTGGTCTATAAAATTCTGGTCAGAATCAGGATTATAGTCACTATCACTGTCTTCATTGTGGTCATTTTCAGTCTCACTTTCACTCTGAGAGCACTCTTCTTCAGCAAGACTTGGATTCTCCCCCACTGAATCCAATACTTTTATCTGCGTCATATTTTCACTTTCACTGGCATTGTCCAAGCCAATAACCACCTCCCTGTTAGTCTTATTTTCTTCGATAATGGTGACGTCACGTGAGATAACTACATCTTTCTTGTCTGGATCATACAGACGATAGCCCTTAGTTGTGTCACTGAATCCCACAAGAATCATTTGTTTGGATTTTTTATCCCACTTGAGTCTTTTCTGTTTTGGCACAAGCACCATCGCAGTACTGCCAAATATTCTAATATGGCTCACATCTGGAATTCGTCCCGTCCAAACCTCAATAGGTGTTTTTCCATCCAATCCAGATACAACGCTCCTATTTCTTAGGTATACCGCGGTATTAATTGCTTCAGCCCAAAAAAATTTTTCAAGCCCTGCATCGAACAGCAAACATCTTGACTTTTCCACCAATGTCCTGTTCATGCGTTCGGCATTTCCATTTTGCTCTGGAGTATAACTATTTGTAGTTTGGTGAACAATTCCAAATTTTTTGAACATATTTTTCATCTCAGCTCCACAAAATTCACCACCATTGTCAGATCTCACTGTTTTAATTTTTCTTGCTGTCTGATTTTCAGCCATGTTTTTGAATTCTTGAAAATATTTCATAACATCATCTTTCCACTTACAGAAATACACAAAGGACATCTTACTGTAGTCGTCAGTTATCACCAAAAAATACTTAGCTCCACCCAGTGATTTGACCTCCATTGGTCCACACAAATCCATATGGATTAGATCAAGCAAATTTTCAGCTCTACAACCCTTCATTGGAAAGGAATTTCGAGTCTGTTTACCTTCATTGCATGTAACACAATTATATTTATCTATTCTAGCTCCACCATGAAAATTGAGTCCCGTCACAGCTCCATTTTTCATTTTCATTAACATATTACTATTCAAGTGACCAAACCTGCGATGCCACGTTTCCCCAGTTACCTTAGATGTTTCAGCTAGAAAACATGGTTGGCAAATTTCTGTGTTTAGCTTGTAGACATTATTATTGAGTGTCGCCTCTCCAATTAACAAATTTTCGCTATTGTAAATCTTACAGCCCTTGTTATCAAAATTTACAGTGTTGCCATTTTTGATTAACTCACTGACAGACAATAAATTTGTTGATAATTGAGGCACACAAAGTACATTTTTGACACATACCTCGATAATCTCATGTCCCACTCTGCTCCTTATTTCCACATCACTGAAACATTCCACTGCTGCTGTACTGTTGTTGGCAACTGTGATGTCTGGCATATCAATCGGTTTTGATCTCACAGCCAATAACCAGTCTCTGTTGGGGGTTATATGAGCACTCGCTCCGGAATCCACATACCATTCCTGCGAATTAAACTCACCACTCATGAAAACTGCACTATATACATGTTTTTTATCGTGATTGTCTTTCTTGCTCTCTTTTTCTTTCAATTTCTCAGGACACTGATAAGCAAAATGCCCCTTGTTACGACACCGAAAGCAAGTTACATCTTTTACCTCCTTTTTCTTCTTAAAAGATGAACTGTCTGGTTTTCCCGAGGGTTTGCCCTTAAATTTCACAGATAAAGCTCCACTCATGTTGGTTTCACACTCCATATCCAAAAGCTTGGTTTTAATTTGGTCCGTTGTTATGGCCATATTCGAGTGTTCTATAGCCATAATCATTGGTTCATATTTCTCAGGCAGTCCAGCCAAAAGTAAACTTCCAACCCAACCATCATCTATTGCAAAACCAGTATTCTTCAACTTGCCAGCAGTTTCCACCAGCTTTGTCACATACTCGCCCATAGAGTCACAATTCTCTCTGCGAATATTTATGAGTGATCGCAACAGGTTAATCTTACGAGAAAATCCACTGTCATCGAATAACGATTTCAACCTATCCCATAAACCTTTGGCATCTTTGGTGTCTTTTATGTGTGCAAACAAACTTGCATCGATGGTCAAAATTAACTTTGATCTGGCTTGGGCAATCTTGGTATCGTCCTTCTCGGTTCCAAGAATACACGCCTGTTGGCCTTCAAGAATCAAGTAATTTTCCACTGCAAAACACCACTCATCATAGTTTTCTTTTACGGGATGAAAATATAATTCAAATATTGGGTGAAGAAGGAAAATGTGATAAATGGAGTAAACTTGACAACCTTCTTTCATACGTTAGTACTCTTGATAGTCTTGATTGCTCAGATAAAACGCAGACTGAATTAGTAAGTTCACATTTAAAACAAGCAGCTGAAATATTAAAATACTGCAGTAGTTTACAAAATGAAAATTCTGATTCAGTATTATTTAAAAAAATGATGGTTTTAGAGGAACAGATTAGATTGTTGATAAATAGTGCCCCAAGATATTCACCGAATGTTTTAATATGGGCATGTACACTTTTTTATACACATCCTGGAGGCTACATAAATTTAAGAAATGCAGGCATATTAACTATTCCTAATCCTAAGTACCTAAAAACACTGTCGCTGCAATTTATTGTAAAAAAGACAGCAAGCACTTTTGCAAATATACTATTGAACAATTATTCTAAGATAAAAAATGATGTTTTTTCAACAAAAAGCAGAAAAAGAAAAATTGATAAATTATCAAGTCATTAAACTTGCTTTAACTAATAATATATTATAGTAAGTGTAAGTATTTTTTTGTTATGTTCACACGCATATTTATGGTTAAGAACTGGGTTGATATTAAGTTTATATCTAATAACATATTATAGTAAGTGTAAGTATTTTTTTTGTTATGTTCACACGCATGTTTATGGTTAAAAATTGGGTTGAAATTAAGTTTATATTTCTATGTGATATAAAAATGCCAATAGAAACTTGTATTTATTTAAAGCTTATGTATGTGTACGAGTATATAAGACTTATTTAGAATGTTCGTCGAGATTATGGAATACCCGATGACAGAATAAAGTGAAGTTTGTACAAAGTTTTAATTTTATGTTCCGCTTAATGTTGTGTTTATTGTAACATTCTTGAAACATATACAGGAAATGTAAGACTAATGATATAAAACATTTCTGTTTTATTTGTACATGCCAAAAAAGGCCGAGATTTTCACGAAATATTTACAGTGTATTTATTTGTTATTCACATATAAACCAGAGTATTCAGATATTAAAACAGTTGTAATCGTTGCCTTATTTAAACGAAAGCGCAGTAAATTAAAAAATAACTTTTATACACGAATATTCATTATAAAGTACCGAATACAATTTATAAAAAACATTTTTTTTTCAAAATATCATGTTTTAAACGATGAAAGTGCTTAGAGTTGCCTTTAGCTACGGCAAACGATCGGTCCGATTTTGTGACGTCACAGAAACAACGTGCTGGCCTTCCCTTTTGTATGGCCTAGCTCTGATCCTTTTCTAAGGTCACTATATCAATAAGGTACCGCCATTAGTGATTTTTTATATCTATTCTTGTCGCACAATTTTCTCCAACTGGGGATAAAAACACATAACCTAACAGATTCCTCACTTTACAAGTGCCATTACACCAAAAAGAAAATCCCCAAAAACTAGTGTCTTCCCTATTGCACTTGGGAAATTTGTATTTGTTATCCTTATCTCACAATTTTCTCACATTCTCAAGCGAGGAATGGAATGGCGGTACCTTATTGATATAGTGACCTTATCCTTTTCTACAGTGCCTTTATATAGACAGTGGCGACAATGGGGTGTCCTATTTTTGATTGGCTCCCTAGATCACGTGGTTTTAGCCGCCATGTTTATGGTAAATCACCTGTGATTCGTGTTATACTTTTGGCAGTACTGAAGTGTATTGTCAGTCTATGTCAAATTCGAGGTTAGCAGGTTCGGTTTTGCGTCAGTTTTGACACAAACTGACGCAAATCTTAACCTGCAAATCTCAAATGCTTTCAGTACTGCCAAACGTAAAACACGTATCACAGTTGACTCTGATCACGGATTTAAATAAACACCCGTTAGAAATTTGCATAAATATGGCGGCGGGGGTGCGGCTTAGTTGTATTGTCGCCACTGTCTATATAAAGGCACTGTATCCTTTTCTAAGGTCACTATATCAATAAGGTACCGCCATTCCATTCCTCGCGTGAGAATGTGAGAAAATTGTGAGATAAGGATAACAAATACAAATTTCCCAAGTGCAATAGGGAAGAGACTAGTTTTTGGGGATTTTCTTTTTGGTGTAATGGCACTTGTAAAGTCAGGAATCTGTTAGGTAATGTCACTTATTATCAACAAAAAAATTGCAATTGAAAATATGTTTTAATGGTTCCAGAAACGTAAATTGGGCAAATTTGGCTAGTATAGAGAACGCTGTTCTTTTTAATAATGGCGAACTGATTCGGGATCAGTTCTGTCAATTCTGCTGAATAAACCAGTGCAGCAAGGGTTTTGTGAATTGTTTTAAGCTGAAATGAGTTACAAGGTGGTTTTGATAGACATTTTAAACTATATTGAAGATAGTAAACGACCTCTAAAAGAAGGCGGGGAGGTGTTAGGGGCCGAATTGGTTATTAAATGTGGTAAAATGAGGGCCGAGAATAGTATCGTAGGGCTGTCTTCAAATTTCTAAAATACGCGATTATCCACATGAAATCAAGCTAAATTTAATGAAGGTAAATATTTATTTCGTATGCTAGTAATAATCCTAGTTTTTATGAACTATTTTCTGTGAGTTAGAGTACAGGTTGTGGAATTGCGTGTGTACGTGCAAGTCGGGAGGAGGTGAAAAATGCAAGCACATACTTGCTGCTTTTTTACTTGTAGATAGGTAAAGATATGTAACACAAAAAAGTCATATTATTAATAGAAAACTGATTTTAGAGCTGATGAGCATTGATTTTAAAGCTGTCTTTACTCAAATGCATTCCATATGTACTAGGGTGGTCTTTATTTATATAGAAATTTTTTAAAATTCTGACGATCTCACCCTTTTAACATTTTTCCAAATAGAAAAATAAAAGCCATGTAAAATTTAAAACCAATTGGATAACCGTAAGACGTGCCTCAATGATCTTGAAGACCTAGAGGAAAATTAAAAATATATAGATGTACTATTACATGTTCATAAATTTATTACAATATATAGCAAAGATACGGAATACATTGGTATTAAACAGGAAAACAATATAAAGAATACGTGGCTTCACAGTAACTTCAAAAAATAAAATGTAAACGTTGCATAAAAGCCTATTTTTGCTACAGTCTGGATATTTCTTGCGGTAGTTCTTTACTACTTGTAACACAAACTGTTTTTGATCATCCTTCTTAGTTAAAACGCTGTTAAACTCTTCTATGACCTTTAACACCCACTTCAGCCGAGTCATTAACAATATTGTTTTGAACGGCCAACACTCCTTTTTAAAATTTTTCGTCCCAAGTAGAAAGGTCACTTTGCAAGGACTCGTACAAAATTTTTATCCCTTGATAAATGCTGCACATTGAAAATTTGTTGATCACCACATCATCAACACGGTGACCAAGCGTTTCTGCAACATTTTCTTAATCACAAACGTCAAACGATTTTGACTCACTAACAAGTTTTGGTTCATGTCATTTAACACTCTGTTGTTCCTCCTTAACTTTATATTTGATTGTTCAGTAATATGTACAATCTTTTTGCCAATTTCAACTGCTTTTCACACTCTTCCTTTGCTAGTCACTTTTCTCTGTGCCTCTTCTAACATCCTTTACAACATTTCAATTTCACATTCTATGGGAAGTACATACATTACTTACAGTTGCTACAAATACAAATTATCAGCATTTAGTAGTTATGTAACACTCAAATACTTACATTGATTGAAATCCTGCAAAACACAGTTGAGTTGACACATTCGCCATTTTCTGGACAACTGCCAACATTTCGCTAGGGGAATCTAGTCACTTCCGGTAAATGGCCAGTCTCTCATTTCTAGGGTCTCTAATTATTTTTAGCACGGCCTGCCGAATTATTTGACAAACGCCACGCTGGTGTGTGACAAACGCCAGTGACGTTTGTCAAACGTTTCAGCATGCCGTGATCTTTCGATTGTGTTTTTATCCCCAGTTGGAGAAAATTGTGCGACAAGGATAGATATAAAAAATCACTAATGGCGGTACCTTATTGATATAGTGACCTTATCCTTTTCAAATAATTAGCACCCTCTATCAACCAATGTCCAAAATACGACAAAAAACTAAGATAGGAATCTGTAAAATCATATCAAATCTTTCTTGTGAAGTGCCGAATTGGTTCGTACTAATTCAAGTAAATCCCCGGGTGACGTATTTTACCGAGGGTATAAATATCACCCGACGAAAAAATGCGTTCATTTGTGAATGGTGGAAGCAATATGTAGGTGTAAAATACTGAGACCCATTGTTATTTTTGTGCCCTTATATGGAAATAAAATATTGTGGTACTGATTAAAGATCTATATTACTCAGTTACTTCTATCATACTTCATCATAATAAAACGTGTGTTGTAGAGCCTGGTTATTAAAGGTAAGCTATTGATATACGTTTTTTTAATTTATATAATTTTCACGTAATAGCTGCTTTGATAGTCTATTAAGACTGTAATCTAGAAGTAAATTAAAACAAAACTTTTTTAAATTTATTCAGATGTCAAGCTCGGAACGACGACAAACTAAAAGACTCTCTGGAGCCGCTTACAGAAAAAGACAACTCTCTAAAGAAACTGAAAAAGAGAAGTTGCGGGGCTCTATAGAACAATTTTTGAAAACTCCTGGAGCAGAGGAAGAAAGTGGAAGCACGGCTGGAGATCCTTTTGTTTCAACGCCTGACAGTCAGCAAGTCGTCCCCATAGAGCCACAGATTTTTAATTTGAAACCACAATATTGGTGTAATGTTTTAGAACGTATTGTTGCAATTATATTATTATTGGCAGGACAGTGTTTAGCATTTCGTGGGTCATCCAATAAATTATTCGAATCAAACAATGGAAACTTTTTGAAGACGGTTGAAACATTTACAAAATTTGATGCAGTTCTTTCAGAACATCTAAAAAATATTCAAATCAGTAAAATTTCACATAAACGTATGCCTCATTATTTAGGAAATAGATTACAAAATGAATTGATCTCACTTACAGCAAATAAATTTAGAGAACAAATTAGGGAGTTATTGTCAAAAGCAGAATATTATTCAATTATTCTAGATTCAACCCCAGACTCAAGTCATACCGAACAAATTTCATTCGTTGTTCGATTTGTTATAATAGATGATAATAAACAAATTAAAATTTGTGAACATTTTCTCGGATTTTTTCCTATTATTGATGTTTGTTTGTTTGTTTGTTAATGGACAAGGTCTAGGCATGCAGAGTACCAGGTACCTTAGACACCGACTGCTTTGGTCATATGGTCAAAGTCCTACTTAGAATTTTGCCGAGACTAAGGAGTTCCAACCCTAGCAAGGGATCTTTTACATGCTACACATCGTAGTACCATGGGACCCACGGCTTTACATCACTTCCGAATGATGTGACTGGTGAGGGTTTATACGATTTTGTAATAAAACTTTTGAAAGATTTTAATATGGATATCTACAATATGCGTGGACAGGGTTATGATAATGGTGCAAATATGCGCGGAAAACATGTAGGATTGCAACGCCGAATTTTAAATATCAATCCTCGAGCAATGTATGTACCTTGTGCTGCTCATACCCTAAATCTAGTGGTTAATGATTCTGCCAATGTTACCTTGCAAACATCGGAGTTCTTTAATCTTATACAAGAATTATATACATATTTTTCTTCTTCGCCATATAGATGGAATGTACTTAAAACTAATGTACCAAATTTCACATTAAAAGCTGTTAGCTCAACTAGGTGGGAAAGTAGAATTAAAGCTATTACACCTCTGCGATATCAATTAGGGAAAATTTATGATAGTCTAGAAGAACTTGTAAATGACAAATCACGCGACATTAACACCAAACAACAAGCCCAAGCATTGGCCTTAAAAATTAATAGTTTTAAATTCGTTTGTTCTGTAATTATTTGGCATGATGTTCTGTCTAAAATTAATTCCGTCAGTAAGATGCTTCAAGGTGTGAATACAAATCTAAAAGATTGTTCAAATGCGTTAAAAAAATTTTAGTAGATTATTTGGAACAGAAAAGAAATGACCACAGTTTTGAAGCGTTTATAGAAGAGGCGAAAATACTTGCTACAGAAGAACTTGATATAGCAACGGAATTTCCCCCAACTAATATAATTCATCCACGTCGAAAAAAAAGACAATTTGATTATGAAACCCCTGATGAGCCTATACTTGACCCAAAGTTGAATTGTAAGATTAATTTTTATTTTACTATTTTGGATACCGCCAAAGTATCTATACAGGAACGTTTTGAACAATTACAACGTTACAGTGACAATTTCAAAGTGATTTATGAATTTTCTATTATGGACGATAATTCAATGAAAAAACACTACAGATTTATCCTTAAAATTAGAAGACACTGTCAGAAAAGAGGCTGATGTAAACGCTGTAGAATTAAGTGATGAATTAAAAAATTTAAAATTACATTTCCAATCTGTTGAAACACCATCTAAAATTCTCAACTACATTGTTACAAATAATTTACTTGCGACTTTCCCAAATACAGCAATTGCCTTAAGACTTCTACTGACTTTACCTGTCTCAGTTGCGTCAGCAGAAAGGTCTTTTTCAAAATTAAAAATAATTAAAAACTTTTTACGCTCGGCCATGAAGCAAGAAAGATTGTCAGATCTTTCTATTATATCTATAGAGAGAGACTTGGCAGAAGCAATTGATGTCAAGAACCTTGTGACCACTTTTGCGTCTGTCAAAGCTAGAAAAGCTAAATTCTAAAATATTAAACTTTGTATTTGTTTTTTTTTTGTATTTGTACAATTTTATTTTATAGGAGTATTTCTTTTTATTTTATTTTATAAAATTGTTATTAATAATTTTTTTAACGTAAATATATTTTTTAATTGCTTGGAGGGGTGGCGGGGGCTATTTTATTTTTCACGCAGGCGGCCAAGAAGGTAGGAACGGCCCTGGGCCCATGTCTTATTGGTTGAATTTGAGGTCCGCCCACAATGCATCTATTCTGCGGAACGTTACACCACAGAATAATACTCTAAATCAGAAAGGCCTCTCTGTGTAGTCTGTGTCGGTGCTTTTGATGTCAGCATACTCAATTTTTGTGAACTTGAAATTGTCCGCCATAATCCTAGTGGTGTGCAGAGGCGGTAAATTCAAAATTATGCGCCTAAATTTTAAACTGAACAGAAATAATCCGTACGTTTAAAGTCCATGCAATTTATATGGAAATGCACAGTACACCATGTGATACCAAAGGATCTTTTCTGTGCACTCATATTAAATTAATATTTTAAAACCACTTGCACAAAAAACATAACCTTCTTATAAGAGGTCATTGACCGCCACAAGTACACGTGTAAAATATGGAAAACCGCTGACTGCACACCACCAGAACTCGCGCATACGCAAAGAAAAAACTAGCTGAATTTTAAGCCGACAGTTACTGATGGGCATAATCGGATGATTTCAATAATCGGAATGTTCCATTTCGGAATGTTTATAAAACCGGAATATCATCCGATTATTTTACATTCAGTAAATGCAAGTAAGAGAAAACGAGCGAAACAACAACAAGCGGAAGGAAGATGAAGTGCGTGCAAATTTGCGATGAGAGCACTCGCCGTCACGCCGTAAGCCTTTATCTGCGTTGGCATCTATTGTTTGGGTTTGTAGGACCGCCAGTAAAACAATTTATGAGTGAGTCGCACAGTGGCATATAAGAGGAAATAAAATATTTTTTCTTCAAACGGCAGTAAAATATGGCATTATACTGCTGGATTGATAATGCTAAACTGTCACTTTATTGCCAAGCGGCAGATAATATTATCTGCCGCTGACGAGATCAAGTAATTTTCTTCGAATTTTGTTCACAAAGTTGTAAATAATTTGTAAATACTATATGTTATTCGGAGCAAAACTATCTTTATGTGGCTCGGCTGTACTTATCTGCCTCGCAAGCTCGGCAGATAACCCGTCCAGCCTCGGCACATAAAATATAACTTTTGCTCCTAATAACATAATATACTATTTTCAAATTATTACAGTAGTTACCTTAATACAGAGCCGGAGTAAGGATATGTGAGGCCCAGGGCTAAATTTTTTTAGAGGCCCCATTCCCATTTATGCAACGGGTACAAATGGATCTACATTATTAGAAACCGCACTAGATTATAACCTTCGAATCTTTTCGAGGCCCCCAAAATTTGGTGGCCCGGGGCTGCAGCCCCCTTAGCCCCCCCCCCCCTTAATCCGGCTCTGCCTTAATAGACTTTCGGAAAATGATAGTGATATTTTAAAGTTTAATGGCACATAAAGTACATAATAGATAGTATAAAACAATACATGAATTTGAAGTCTGTAAGGTGTACTATCTAATAATTAATCTACGAAATAACACTGCCATTAGTGCCATTCACCAGCACAAAACAAATACCAGCATATAGCAGTCAAGTGAGTCAACACAACATTCCGTATTCCGTTCAGTTCAAATTGGCATTTCGTTTTCTCATTTTGTGTTCCGAATAGTAAAACAATCGAATTCTGAAAGTTCCGAATTTTGTGCACCGAACAGTAAAATAATCGAATTCCGAAAAGTTCCGAAACATTCCGATATAATCGGAACCTTCCGATTTTTTGAACAATCGGAAACTTTCCGATTATTCATTCCGGATAGGCCCATCCATGATATAAATACAAGGGTATGCTCGAGAGACGGTAACCCACTGCGCAGGTGAACCACATGACGTCACATTCGTAAGGTCTCGGGCATGATTATCATGGTCTCGGGCATGATATAAATACAAGGGTATGCTCGAGCGCAGCTTTTCTCAACGACCAATGAGAAAGCGTGAACCAGACTACGTCATCAATAGGTGGCAATTTGAAAGTTACGTTTTAAAAGTCGTATTTTGCATTTGTAGTGGGTCAAGTTAATGGTGAAATGGAGGGAAATCGTACGCAATTGTAACAAATGCTATTTTTCGTGTGAATAATACGCGATTTTATTGATTCTCGTAAATTATAACTCATTTCCGCACACAGGAGAAAAACCTTATAGTTTTTCTAACGCGATTTAGTTGGACATGCAAAAATCCACACAGGAGAGAAACCGTATAAATGAGGTTAGGGTTATCGGCGTGCAACCATCGTCCAACATGCCGAAGCCCTCCTGATGTACCCGAGACCATGATAATCATGCCCGAGACCTTACGAATGTGACGTCATGTGGTTCACGTGCGCAGTGGGTTACCGTCTCTCGAGCATACCCTTGTATTTATATCATGGGCCCATCACTACCGACAGTGCATTCTGTATCACGATACACGTAAAGTGTATCGTGTTCTGTATTATTCTGTGGTTACACCTTGTATTCTATGCACCATGGTTGCAATGTTGCAAAGGGATCTTGTAAATGCTACACATCGTAGTAGCATAGTGTAATCAATTAAACAATTCGTCTTTCTCGCATCATATCTGATTAAATGAGCAACTTCAGCTCTGACAGCGTTGACTTTTGAAATTTCAAGGTATGTGTATTAGTTACACTAATAAAGCGTCAGTTTCAATAAAACTCTTCTGAGACAGGTTAAGTTTCGTGCTCATTCACATGAACATTTATTAAGTATTATTCTTTATTTTGTAGGTGGTTTAAAGAGGCACGTTTATAATTATTGCAGCAATTCAAAACCGTTCTGCCCAATGCATCAATACTTCGTGTTTATTTAAGGTAAATTGCAATCGGTCAACACTAGAAGTAAAGCAGTCTCCACATTTACCAAATACATGGACAGAACAAATAAAAAATAACAATCGACTCTTTGCGAGCTGCTTTAAACCGCTTTAATGACCTAGTAAATCAAGGATCGATTGGTAGTTGATGGAATTCTGTTTTTAACGCAAAAATGTTTTTGTTTAAAATATAGGGTTAATTTCTAGTGTACGTCGTCCACTTTGAATTACCGTTCCTAGAGCCAGTAATGCAGTTGAGATTGAAGTTTGACAACAATATTTTTTGTACAAAGGTACGAATTTAGGTTATCTGCAATTTAAGATTTGTGTGTACTACTGTACGTAGTACAAACATTCCTGTGCAATGTAACATGTGTGTAGACCATAACAAGAGGGTTAATTTATCTCTCCTTCCTATATTACTGGCTCCAGGAACATTGGTTCAAAGTGGACGACATACACTACAAGATTATCAAGTATAGTTTTAAAATAACTTCAGTTTTCTTTATAGAACAGTATAAATGTAATTTATTTGTAAATTGCTAATATGTCAATTTGTTCTAATAATATATACCTACTTGTTGCAGGTGTTGCAATCTCAAATGTTCCTATAATCGTATGAGCGAAAAAGTAATACTTTCCAAGCCACGATGACCACTAATCAAGAAACGACAGAAAATAATTTTTATAGTTCAATAGCAACTTCATTGCCTAAATTAGCAGACTTAGATGACGATGAAGATGTTAAGAAATTATCTATCAAACAAGAAATAATTGAAAACAGTAACATCAGTGATTCGGAAATTAATATTAAATGTGAGTTGAATATTAACGACCAAAACTACATGGCTCAAAATTCAACAGCACAGAGTTTGGTTACACATAAGCCACATATTGGCACAATAATGTATTCTTGTTCTGTTTGTGACTTTAAAACATTATACAAACAGAATTTAGTCACACATATGATATCTCATACAGGCGAAGAACCTTTATGTTGTTCAGTTTGTGAATATAGAACGGCACGAAGGTATAATTTACTACAACACATGAAATCTCATACCGGCGAAAAGCCTTATTCGTGTTGTGTTTGTAAATACAGAACAGCACAAAAATGTCATTTAGTCAGACATATAAAAACTCACACAGGTGAAAAACCTCATTCTTGTAAGGTTTGTGAATATACAACAATACACAAACATTCATTAGTCTCACATATGAGATCTCATACAGGCGAAAAACCCTTTTGTTGTTCTGTTTGTAAATACAGAACAGCACAAAAATGTCATTTAGTTTCACATATGAAAACTCACACAGGGGAAAAACCTTATTCTTGTAATGTTTGTGAATATACAGCAATACGCAAACATTCATTAGTCTCACATATGAGAACACATACAGGCGAAAAGCCCTTTTGTTGTTCCGTTTGTGAACGTAGAATGGCACGACGACATGATTTAATAAATCATATGAGAAAACATACAGGCGAAAAACCTTTTTGTTGTTCCGTTTGTGAATGTAGAATGGCACGAAGAAATGATTTAGTAAAACATATGAAATCTCATACAGGTGAAAAACCTTATTCTTGTCAGGTTTGTGAATATACAACAATACACAAACATTCATTAGTCTCACATATGAGATCTCATACAGGCGAGAAATCCTTTTGTTGTTCTGTTTGCAAATACAGAACAACACAAAAATGTTATTTAGTTTCACATATGAAATCTCACACAGGGGAAAAACCTTATTCTTGTAGTGTTTGTGAATATACAACAATACACAAGCATTCATTAGTCTCACATATGAGATCGCATACCGGTGAGAAGCCTTATTCTTGTTCTATTTGTAAATACAGAACAGCACAAAAATATCATTTAGTCAGACATATGAAATCTCATTCAAGCGAAAAGCCGTATTCTTGTTTGGTTTGTGATTATAAAACTGTCCGTAAAAATAGTTTAGCCATACATATGAGATCTCATACAGGCGAAAAACCCTTTTGTTGTTCTGTTTGTAAATTCAGAACCGCACAAAAATATGGTGTAGTTACACACATGATATCTCATACCGGCGAGAAGCCTTATTCTTGTGCTGTTTGTAAATACAGAACAGCACAAAAATGTCATTTAGTCAGACATATAAAAACTCACACAGGCGAAAAACCTCATTCTTGTAATGTATGTGAATATACAACAATACACAAACATTCATTAGTCTCACATATGAGATTTCATACAGGCGAAAAACCCTTTTTTTGTTCTCTTTGTAAATACAGAGCGGCACAAAAATGTCATTTAGTTTCACATATGAAAACTCACACAGGGGAAAAACCTTATTCTTGTAATGTTTGTGAATATACAACTATACGCAAAGATTCATTACTCTCACATATGAGAAAACATACTAACGAAAAATCCTTTTGTTGTTCTGTCTGTGAATATAGAACGGTACGAAGATGCGATTTAGTACAACACATGAAATCCCATTCATGTGTAAAACCTTATTCTAGTGGTGTTTGACAATACAAAACAGTCCCAAAATATAATTTAGTTGCATGCAAGAATTCGTACAGGGAAAAACATTACAGTAATGCTACTTATGAATACTGATCTTTATTATTATTATCAGGTTTCCATTTAGTCTTGTTTCTCGTCTCTAACAGCAATGACTGACCTGCTGCTTCGGCTATTTCTGCTTCCCAGCTATGGTATGGTCTCCTTCTTTTTCTTTGTCCATCACTTGCGTCAATTTTGTCGTTGTTAGGGCCCATCGTGTTGTGGGAATCTGATTTACATGTTTTCGTCCAATTTCATTGTAGCTGCTTACATACTTCCACTTTGCTTCCATTTTATTCTTATATCTTTATTTTTCACTCTGTCACTTAGCGTAAAATTTAACATAGAACGCCCAATTTTTACGAATACCGTTAAATGAAGTCGTATGTGAATTCGTTGATTGTGCGTTCCGATGTGTGTTTGTCCAATGTGTGTTTGTCTGATATGTGTCTTCTTATCTCGTAAGGAATATGAACAAAATGGCTGGCGAAATTCGATATGATTTGGATTTGCATAGAAGTTGAAAAAATAGAATAAGACTGTCTAAAGCACCAAGCTCCAAAATGGCAGATAAATTTTTTAAAAAGCATATATATATATATATTGCTGAGAATATCCCTCTTGCATGCAGCACAGATACACCTTCAACCGCCTCCAACAAGGGACAAACATTATAATAACTAGTTTGATCAAGAATGCAAAGAGATGCTATGATGGTTTACAATAAGTAAAACTTCTCTCAGAGTTCATAAATAAGAAATTTAATAAAAATTTTTAGAATTCTCTAGTCACAAACAACAACAATTTTGTATGTATATCATGGGTTCATAGGGGTATAAAATAAAAGATCAAAGGACTTACTTCTTATGTTAATTACTATGAATTTTGCGTCTTAAAAAAAATTATTAATAATTTTTGCCAACAAACACTTCACAATTTCACGAGATAATTGAATGACATTAAGAAAATATGTTTTGCCCACCCTGTGCTATGCCACTGCCCAAACGCACACCGCTGCTGGTAGCTGTGGAAATCGTTATTCAGCCTGGGATCTTTATCTGACGGTAAAATGCTGGTGATTTGAGTAACTATTGATGGTCATTTGCTGTTGGAACCGTTTGCACGGTATTCAGAAACCACCAAATCTCGCTTACGTTTTGCCTACCGTGTGCTATATCACTACCCAAACGCACACTGCTGCTGGTAGCTGTGGAAATCGTTATTCAGCCTGGGATCTGTATCTGATGGTAAAATGCTGGTGATTTGAGTTACTATTGATGGCCATTTGCTGTTGGCACCGTTTGCACGATGTTCAGAAACCACCAAATCTCGCTTACGTTTTGACTACCGTGTGCTATGCCACTACCCAAATGCACACCGCTGCTGGTAGCTGTGGAAATCGTTATTCAGCTTGGGACCTGTATCTGACGGTAAAATTTTGGTGATTTGAGTTACTATTGATGACCATTTGCTGTTGGCAGCGTTTGCACGGTGTTCAGAAACCACCAAATCTCGCTTACGTTTTGCCTACCGTGTCCTATACCACTACCCAAACGCACACCGCTGCTGATAGTTGTGAAACCCGTTATTCAGCCTGAGATCTGTATCTGGCGGTAAAATGCTGATGATTTGGGTTACTATTGATGGCCATTTGCTGATGGCACCGTTTGCACGATGTTCAGAAACCACCAAATCTCGCTTACGTTTTGCCTACCGTGTGCTATGCCACTACCCAAACGCACACTGTTGCTGGTAGCTGTGTAAATCGTTATTCAGCCTGGGATCTGTATCTGACGGTAAAATGCTGGTGATTTGGGTTACTATTGATGGCCATTTGCTGATGGCACCATTTGCACGATGTTCAGAAACCACCAAATCTCGCTTACGTTTTGACTACCGTGTGCTATGCCACTACCCAAATGCACACCGCTGCTGGTAGCTGTGGAAATCGATATTCAGCTTGGGACCTGTATCGGACGGTAAAATTTGGGTGATTTGAGTTACTATTGATGACCATTTGCTGTTGGCACCGTTTGCACGGTGTTCAGAAATCATCAAATCTCGCTTACGTTTTGCCTACCGTGTCCTATACCACTACCCAAACACACACCGCTGCTGATAGTTGTGAAACCCGTTATTCAGCCTGGGATCTGTATCTGACGGTAAAATGCTCGTGATTTGAGTTACTATTGATGGCCATTTGCTGTTGGCACCGTTTGCACGATGTGCAGAAACCACCAAATCTCGCTTACGTTTTGACTACCGTGTGCTATGCCACTACCCAAATGCACACCGCTGCTGGTAGCTGTGGAAATCGTTATTCAGCCTGGGATCTGTATCTGACGGTAAAATGCTGTTGATTTGAGTTGCTATTGATAGCCATTTGCTGTTGGCACCATTTGCACGGTGTCCAGAAACCACCAAATCTCGCTTAAGTTTTGCCTACCGTGTATTATACCACTACCCAAACGCACACTGCTGCTGGTAGCTGTGGAAATCGTTATTCAGCCTGGGATCTGTATCTGACGGTAAAATGCTGGTGATTTGAGTTACTATTGATGGCCATTTGCTGATGGCACCGTTTGCACGATGTTCAGAAACCACCAAATCTCGCTTACGTTTTGACTACCGTGTGCTATGCCACTACCCAAATGCACACCGCTGCTGGTAGCTGTGGAACCCGTTATTCAGCCTGTGATCTGTATCTGACTGTAAAATGCTGGTGATTTGAGTTGCTGTTGATGGTGCATTTGCTGCCGGCACCGTTTCCACGGTGTCCAGAAACCACCAAACCTCGCTTACAATCCGTGCCAGGTAATTAGCTTCTGTTGTCTCTCACTTACACACCCGCACATACACAAATTCTTGAAATAAAAATAGTGATGCTTTTCCAACTTGTTTAATTGATACACAAATTTCATTGTTTTGGTACACTGGTACATACAGGGTTTAATTTTAATTATATTAATTGTTTTTTAACACATGTAACTTCGGATTTTCTTATTAATTTTTAAACATTCAACCGACATAGTTTATACGCTATTAATTTTGAACTGATATAAAATCTCCCCAATTTGTTTTTATAGTCGAGTTTAGCTGTGTCCAAAACATTTTTCAATTGTTTTCTAAGCTGGCTGTCATTTGCTATAAATTTGTAACGTTGACCTAAATGACGTTTACAGACTAAAGTGACGCGGGTCACGCCACCTGGTTCCACCGAAAAAATAATACTTTTCCACAAGATATGATCAAAAAGGCAGGAAACCTACAACTTAATTAACTATTACAGTAATTGTTAATGAAATCTTAACATTTATCTATGTTGAGTCACTAAACGACAGAACTGGAATCCACCCTTCAAGAAAATCCCTCGGATTGTCATTACGGAAATGGACCTGCAGATCGGAGTTGATCCAGTTTCAGCTATGCAAGGTACAATTTTGCAATCATGTCATCTTACTTCTCATGGGTTTGTTTACAGGGTTACATCAACACCTTCACCATGACTTTGTGTTGGCTGCTGAAAATGGCTCTGTTTGTACACTGCACCATTATTAACGGTCCTAAGAGGCTGAAATTGCAGACAAGTGTAGTTGGTGACAGAGCAAGTATAATTGTTACACTAGCTCTGGCTTTGATCTTGTTTTTAAAGGGATTACGTTCCTTTGTACTCCAACATTCACCTGCAAAATCAATTTGTATTAGAACATTGTGCGAAGCCAAGCAAAACATGTAATAAGGTGTAAGAGGGCATGCAGAAGCCATATCTGTAGTTATTAATAAATAAAAATCAGTATTAACTTAAAATTTATCAAATTTTGATCAAAATGGCAAATGGATTTTAAATTTATAAATTTAAGTATGTAAATCTACTTGAATTTGGATATTCAATGGTTATAGTTAGAGAATAAGTTATATATTAGTTAGGTAAGACTAATTTATAATAAGGTTATAAATAGGACTAGTGTTACCAACATTGAGTCGATGCTGACCCGAAGAAAATAATTTTGGAGGGGGGAGCAAAGTAAATTAAAGTTCAGGCACTGCATTCCATGTAGGAACATGGCCTGAGACAAGACGAGTCAGGGTCGCCGAAATATCTCTTTCCGAAACCCAGTCAATCTGGTACACCGTTACCGGCGTAGGAGAGGGGAGTATGGGATAAAAATAATCAAAAGATCAAGGTAAAATAGTTTTTTATTTTATAAATATATAATTCCAAAAATTATTATATATCTTTTTAAGTAGCATATGAAATACGTCTACCTCTACACCGTAAGGTAGATGAGGATAGATTAATTATTTTAATAAAATACGGATTTTTTACCCCTCCGTGGAGAAATTAAATTTGAACAAGACATCTCTTACTCCTTAATATTTAAATAATTATTTGTACTTTTTATCCCTTAGTTAGTTCAGTGAACATTAAATTCTCTTAATATGTCAGTTAATGGCTTATGAAATATCACTATCTACCAAAACAGGTTCCCCTAGTAATGCTGGTCGGACTGATACTTAAGTTTACACAACGGACAAGAATTTATTGACGTCAAAAACAAATAAAAACAAACACAAAGAAAACACACAGAAACACAAAATAAATAAAAGAAAATAGAATTAAATTCTAAAACAACCTACGTGTGATGTAGCTTGAGGCTACTCGCAGGAATGTCCCAAACGTGAACAACGTAAAACATCATCAAAAACAACGTTGAAATAATTGTGTTTAAAAGAACGCAAATGTCAAAATGTTTAACAAAAACACAATGTTAAAATTGCTTGAAATCGATGCTTATTTAAATCTGCCCTGTTTAAATTAAAGTGCAAGCTACACACATATTATTCGCTAATAAAATGCTTGCAAAAGTTTGCAGTTAAACGCAACCTTATCACGCCGACCTAAAAACATTTTATCTGGAACTGGCTACTGCATACCCTTGGAAACGGCACGCTTCGATTGCATCACTCGCTCCTGGCGGACATGATGCTGGGAACCCCCATTGCGTGCAAGCCTCGAAAGCAGCAGTTGAGTTGGCGCCTCTCAAAATAGACGCTTCAAATGAGCCTTTAAATATAGCACAATGGAGTGGCAAATGGAAACTCCGCGGAAGCAGCTAGGGAGTACAGGAGAAGATTTCCTCGAAGACGCCATCCGCATCCCTCAGTGTTTGTGAACATTCACCGACGATTTAGAACTCACGGACTTAAAACTAGACCTGATGAACGGCAAAACAGAATTAATATCCAGCAAGAAAGAACCAACAACAGGATTCTTCGTGAATTTCATAGGAATCCAACAACAAGCAGTCGAATAGCAGCTGACGCCCTTCGTTCTTGCAAGTCCAAAATTCTTCGAGTTTTGAAGAGGGATCACAGACATGCTTACCATTTGCAACCTGTCCAAGGTTTAACAGAAGGTGACGAAGAACAAAGGTTAGTTTTTTGCCGATGGGTTCTTAACTCAATTGAACAGAATAGAACTTTTTTGAACAACGTATTATGGACTGACGAATCGTGTTTTACTCGTCGGGGTGTGGTAAACTTTCATAACCAGCATGTGTGGGCACATGAAAATCCACATGCTATTCGGCCAAGAAGTTTCCAGGTAGAATTTAGTGTTAATATTTGGCTTGGAGTTTATAACAATTACCTGTTTGGGCCCTATTTCTTACCAGAACGCGTGAATGGTGAAAATTTTTTCCAATTTTTATTAACAGAGCATGGTAATATGTGGGAAGAAGTTCCACTGAATTTAAGATTAATCGCTTGGTTCCAACTTGACGGTTGTCCAGCCCATTTTCATAGAACTGTAAGGAACTGATTGGATCACAATTTTCCAGAGAGATGGATCGGACGTAGTGGGCCGGTCCGTTAGCCTCCACGTTTTCCCGACCTTACCCCTTTGGACATTTTCGTATGGGGATTTTTGAAAGAAATGGTATATGCGACTCCTGTGGGCACAAGGGAAGAACATATTGGCCACATTCAAAATGCTTGTGATGAATTGAGAAATCGCAATTTAGTTGCTGCTGTGCAATTGTTAGACGTCGGTGTGAACTATGTGTTCAGCAAAATGGTTCATTTTTCGAACATCTTCTTTAAACTAGTATTTTACAGTAGCTGTGAATAATAATTAATTTAATTAAAATTAATAATTTAATTTAAATTACATGTTTTGTTAACAAAGGTACACCTTATTAACATTTGAACAATTTAGAATAAAAATAAATGTTTCCCATATTTAAAAACCTTATTTTCAATGTCCAATAATAAGTAATAAAGAATGTAACCTATTTAATTACAATATTCTACCCCAAAACTAGTTCGAGTTTATTTTGAATAAAAAACATGAATTTGACCAAACTATTGAAAATTGCTACGCAACCGTGGAAGATATGGCAAAATGTGAAAAGACATTTTTTGTAGAGAATTAAACGCTTTTTTTTTAAAGAAACAATTTCGATTTTCAACAGGGTCGTACTAGTGAATTTTTAAATTTGTTGGTCGCGAAACCCCACATCTCCGCCACTGGTCGATCGAGGACCTTGATATTGTCATGGAATGTAGTAGCATTTAGACTAGAGTTGCACACCAAATTTAGTCGAATTATCTCAGCTGGTTGGGATACTGTATAGAAAAAATGATATTTTTTCGAAAATTTGAACGCCCTGTATCTTTAAAACGAAGAGTTTCAGGGCCTATGTTCATATGAAATTTTCGCCTTGAAATAAGTTTTTCTATCTACTATTAAAGTCCTGCTACAAAAAAGTGGACCACCCTGTATACAGGGTGAATGAGCCACCCGTATCAGTATTTTTTTAAAAGAACGGTGAGTCGTAGAGAGTTGGGATAAAAAAATATATTATAAAAGTCATACTAAAGAATCGAATGGTGTTATTATTATTTCTCGAAAAACTCAGCATCACGAGTAGTTTTGTCCATAATGTCCAGAACTCCAAAATTTTAAATGGCACCATAAGTCGAAAAACGTATTGTTGAAAAGATCGTTAAAAAAGAAGAAAGTTTTGTAGGAAAAATTATTTTACTACTACCACTCCTTTTAAATAATATTCGATTAAAGTTATTAAATTTGAAATTCGTTGTTAACAAACAAAATTGAAAAGTCGGCTTTTAAAATCTAGTTACCGAATTAAACAATGTTACACACACGTGTTAATGTCAATAATCCCATTTGTTGTATTAATCATTGTTTAATTCGGTAACTAGATTTTAAAAGCCGACTTTTCAATTTTGTTGGTTAACTACGAATTTCAAATTTATTAACTGTAATCGAATATTACTTAAAATGGGTGGTAATAATAAAATAATTTTTCCTACAAAACTTTCTTCTTTTTTAACGATCTTTTGAAAAATACGTTTTTCGACAAATGGTGCCATTTAAAATTTTGGAGTTCTGAACATTGTGGACAAAACTACTCGTGATGCTGACTTTTTCGAGAAATAATAATATCACCATTCGATTCTTTAGTATGACTTTTATAATAAATTTTTTTATCCCAACTCGCTACGACTCACCGTTCTTTAAAAAAAATACTGATACGGGTGGTCTCATTCACCCTGTATATACAGGGTGTTCGGTAAAAAATGGGCCAAACTTTAGATATACTTAATTTCGACAAAAATAAGATGATTTAACCCAACTTACCTTAGTCGAAAAGTTAGTACTAACGGAGCTACAGGGTGTCAAAGTTGAAAAAATAAATCACATTTTTTTAATATCTTTCGATCACTTCCAGTTAATTTCACAAAATTTCGTATCCGGGGGTTTTTGGCATGAGAAATTCAAATGTATCAACGATTCGGTTGTATCCTCTAGAGGGCGCCACAAGCGACCATTAGGACACTGTTAAACCGCTGCAACTTTTTTGTGCCAAGGTGTATGTCATTTGTAACTGGAAAAATCTTTTTTCCTATCTTTTCTGCTTAAAAAAGGTATATCTTATTGAACTCGCTAGAAGTAACGGTTTCCCAGAAAACCGCATCTAAATAATAATAATAATATATTTATTGTCCAACAGCAGAGCCAATTAAAGGACAAATTACAAACAAAATAATCATGAAATTATGACGATAAGGTATACATGTAAACTTAGAAATAAATAACAGATCAACAATATTCATAATAAGTTTCCAATAAGAATTTTAGTGTACATTCAAAGATATCACATTTTCCACAAATTTGATTGTATAGTGAACACATAACTATAGGCGATTTTAATAGTAAATTAATTTTAGCTGTTTGTAGGTAAAAAGTGCACTGTGATCTACTATTACTTCTCGGTGTATGGAAATTAACCATTGCCAAAATTGAAGGACAATCAATTTGGTGATGCAATAATTTATATAAAAACGTCAAAGCAATTATTGATCGTCTAGTATCAAGAGAACATATTTGGAAGGCGTCCAACAGCTCTTCGTTTGGAAACCCCCTGGTTGGATAAGAACCATACACTTTACACCAAAGGTATTTTAAAAATTTACGTTGAATACCCTCAATAAGCAATTTATATCGATTATAGTAAGGAGACCATATTAAGGCGCAATATTCAAGACGCGATCGTACAAGTGAAAAAAATTATGTTATAATGGTACTTATATTAGAAAATTGTTTTGAATTTCGCTAAAGCTGATCATGCGTGTAAATTATCCTAAAGAAAAGTCAGCTGTTGTAAAAAGCTTTACGACACTGCTTGCTAATAATAGCATTTTCAAAAAAGAGAAAGAATTTATTATGAATGTTTTAAAAGATAATGGCTATCCATTCCGCAGCCTTGGCGATTGGAATCGGGCTCGGTGGGACCACTCACAGTTGGGCACCAAAATTAACTGTGCTCTACTCAGAACCACAGACCTAAGAGATAGAGTAACAAGGTCAACACATCCCCAAGACACACGCTTCACACAATGGTTGCTGCGCAAACACAAAAAGCGCGCTCCAACATTGTAACCCGAATCCGGGGCAAGTTGAGCATTGTACTGTCGGACGCAAGCGTATAAACCACCAGCCTCTACACCGCAAGGTAAAATAAGGTTACCGAAAATACAACTATACCTTATAATCCAGGCATGTGTGACACATTTAGACGAATAGGAAATAGGTTCAATGTTAGGATAGTATTCAAAACGACGAATACCTTGTTGTCAGTTCTTACAAACACTAAACCTTTCAACGAAGAACAACATTCAAAAAATTGTATAAGTACATAGTGTTCCCTGTGAATGCAAGAAATATTATATCAGTGAAATATTATATCAGTGAAATATCTGGGCATTCAGAGTTATAGAACATAAAAATTTAATTAAAAAGTATTAAAAGTCTAAAATTGCTGAATATGCTTATCTTATCTAACGAATCGGTGTCAACTACACTTAAAATTAAAGAAACGGCGTTAATTTTACTTAACAAAGATGAATGCGTTTCGTGTTTTTCGATAGATTTAGACAAAAGTTGACAGTCGATCAAATCAAGTAGGTAGTCAACTGTCAGGGTCAAGCACTTTATTGGCCTCGCAACTGTTGCGAACTTGGATACCAGCGTGTTTGCTAGCATTGAATTTTGTACGCCAGTCCGTGAATGCAAGAGAGAAAGAATGATTGGTTTCGCTCGCCAGTTTTTCTGGGCTGCGTGGCGTGTTGTTTAGTTAGATAGCACCTGGCACGCGAAGCGAGCAGTTGTGTTTGGAGGCGCGCTGCCAGCGTCGTCCCTTCGTGTGGCGGCCGCTGGACGCGTGCGAGATTGTGTTTTTTTCTGTGTTGAGAAGACTGTTTCAAGACTCGAAGCGTGTCGAAGTCGAGTGTTGGTGATGACCCCGTCGTTTTGGCCAAACGCTTCTCTGTTATATCGTCGGCCGTGGGCCAATATATCACTGCTGTTGGATCAAACTCGAGAGCGTGCCCCTGGTCATCTTTTACATGTGGGCCTGGTCGTCATTTGTGGCCGCATCGTGAGTTATGTGTAGGAAACTGTGGGACCTTATCATCAACGTCTACGCTTGTTGGAGCATCTCGCCCCGTTTAGTATGCCTTGTGACACCGCCGTGCTTCAGGCTCGAATCGTTCGACCGCCGCAGGTGAAGTTAATAAGGTATTTGTGAACTATTTAATGGCAGCCATCATATCTTGGGTAATAATTAATGCCGGCAATCATATTTGAGTACTAATTATAGCCAGCACTTATATTTCATGGACTAATTAATGTCTCTAACTATATTTTGTGTACTATTTAATGGCAGCAATCATATTTGTGCACTAATCAATTCCAGCCATCATATTTTGCATAATAATTAATGCCAGCAATCATAGGTATTTGAGAACTAGTTACGGCCAGCAATCATATTTCATGTACTAATTAATGCCTGTAACTATATTTTGTGTACTATTTAATTGCAGCAATCATATTTGTGAACTAATCAATGGCAGCAATCTTAATTTGGGTAATAATTAATGCCAGCAATCTTATTTTGTCTACTAGTTAGTGTCCATAACCATATTTGTGTGTAAGAACAATAGACCTATTTGTTAAACGCTACCGTTCTATTTTCTTTGTGTGTTGCATGCCGAGTTTTAGGTTAAGCAGTCCGTGAGCGTCAAGGTAGGTTCGAGCGCTCCACGTGCCGGTTCCGGGGAGTCACAAGGATGCACACATACCCTACCCCGTTTAGATTTTGGGTTTTTGCCAAGTGTAAAGTTGTAAGGTGGGCTCACTTGCTTTCCGGTTCCTCAGTGAGTTCACCTGCGCATTCTCGTGCACTCAACCTTTTAGATCTTGTTACCGTTCTTTGGGCCGTTACCGTTGTGTTATCTCGTAATGGACCACCCCTCGCTTCACTGAGTCTAGTCGGCACTTCTTGTTACGGGCTGGGTAGCGGTTCTATGTGAGTTACTTCCCCGGTTTTGAGAGATATCGTACGCGCTAGTCGTCTAGCTTTTTTGTGGCTTTTCGTATGAGCTGGCGCGGTGTCGTTAACGTCGTTTTTGTTTAGTAACAAGCTGTGCTTTTTGGACATTATTTGATTATTCATTCTGAGTCTGAGTTTTTTTATGGGTGGCACCGACACGGTTGGTCTCTTGAATTTCTTTGTCGTCTTCCATAATGAGTGATCCTTTGGTGCTAGGCTACTAATATTTACCACATAATACCTTATACCAAAACATTAGTTTGGCTTCAGAGAAAAACATTCATTGTACAACGTCACAGAATAGGAGATCAAGAAAAGCCTAGAAGGAAAGAAAATGTGTGCAGAAATTTTTCTAGACATCCAACAAGCCTTCGACAAGGTATGGCACGAAATACTGTTACACAAGTTAAAGAAAAACTTACCTGGTCAGCTCTTCCATACTAAAATCATATATACGTGAGCGCTTTAAATGAAACTGAGTCTGTTAAGCAAGTAGTACTTAATCTTTAAAGAGTTTGTTTTCTAGGTCACCAAATTATTAACAAAATCCGGATGAATATTCTAAACTGTTTTATTTTTGTAAGCAGCAAATTGCTCTTCAGCAACTATAGAAACTATTATAATAGTTAAAATCTGGTGTGATACACGCACACAACTTCCTTTTACAGTGATCTTATAATTAGCCAAAAATTTGATTTAAAATTTTTAAGCATTTGTCAAAAATTACAAATTCTACAAAAATGGCACAAAATAGAGCATTAGGCGAAGAGACAAATTTTAATCTAAATCTAAATCTAAATTCAAAAATGTAGTAATATACCGGGCGTTCTATTTAAAATAGGAGTTAATAAAAAAATAGAAAGAAACAAAAGAAACCTATTTTAGAAGTATTCAACTGGAAAACCACCTATCTCACATCAATACACATTAAAAATTTAATAAAAATGTAAAGTTTGAAAAAAATAGCTGTTTTTGAAAAAATCGAAAAAAAAACTGAAAAATCACAAGAGTATACACTTACTTTCGGTTATGCGATTTTCTTCAAAAGCTTGGTGTCGCATCTACATAGTAACAAAACAAATATATGAAGTTTCATACCTCTTTTCGTTTTTGATATATTCTGTTCACAGACAGACAGACACACACATAGACAGACCAATAAAAAAATATGTTTTTTTGGTTCAAGGGACTCTAAAACGTGAAGATCTGTTGAAAACTCAATTTCGAGTTTTTGGGGTGAATCCAATACTTGCTTTATTGTAAAAGGGAGTAAAAATTTCTAGACAAGCAGACGTGATTGCAAAAATATAATGTTTTTGTTTGTTGAATCTAGTGTTTATAATTATAGTTTATTAGGTATACAGTGTGCCTCCGGATTGACTTCACAATATTAAAGCAAAAATGTGTACACATTTTAGACAATAAATACTATCTAGTTAAAAAAAAAACATTAGGGGACCTATTAACTAGCTATACATTTTTTTGGAGTTTTAAACCAACTAGCTATATTTTACTTTTTTCGTACAAATGTAATGCAATTTGGCTTGCATCTCGAATTTTTTATTTGAAACATTTTCTTTCAACAAAATTTACGTAAAGCTAATAGAAAGACCACTCTACGTACAACGATGTATATTCTTGTGCTACCTGCTTCACCTTGATTTCAATTGAACTGCGGTTTTGTTAAGAATCGATGTTAGATCAAGCAGACCTAGATATGTGAATCGCAAATGTTATTTTTGTATTAAGTGCGCGAAGTGAGTGTTTTTAACGCACAAAAACATTTCGCGCACGTAATACAAACAATATTTTTTCTACAACCGTCAAACAAGAATATCAATATTATTTCGCACCGTACTTCGCGAACATTTTTGGCGCTCCAGTGCACAAAATGCATTTTTTTTCACGTCGTCAATGGTAACGTGAGAAAATATCCCATTTTTTAACACGTTAAAAAACGGCAAACTTCGGGCATTGATAGCGATGCGCGAATGTCCCCTTTTTTGGCAGTTGTAGAAAAATATATTTTTTAAAATTTAATTTAAAAAAGTAGGCTTTTTAAAATTAATTTCAGTGTGTGAAGTGCCATTTTCTTTCACTCAGTGAACAAAAGTGACACTTTGCTTTTAATTTAGAAATGAACGATTTTAAATAGACGTTTCCTTAGTTACCAGAACTGACCAATGACTTGACTAAAATGAAGGCAAATACAATTCTATACAAAATAGGCTTGGATTTGAATATTTAATGAAATTTCAAAAAAAATCTTATAGACAACTTGTGTTAGGGTGCTTATTTTTTATGCGTGTGGATTACTAAACTCGGCTGCGCCTTGTTTACTAACGCTCCACACTTGTGAAAAAAAGTTGCACACTTCTAACACTTGTGGTCTAAATAACTATTTAGACGACCACATATGAAACTAACATTATCGCGACAACAGCCTACTACAGAAAGTTGACAATTTCATACACTAGCATGATATTATATCGTACTAGTCATATCGTAACGGCACAAAGTTAGTCAAATAATCCAGACGCTTTTGCTTTATTCGTTGCTATGCTTCCCAACAAGCTCTCATTTTCTATAAATGTACCAATAATAATATAACAATCAATTTTGTAAAAGAAATAAAAACAATTCTTAAAAATAGAATTTATTTTGTGTGGTCGTCTAAAAAATAGTGTTCATAACTCGCTCTAAATTGCAAATATCAGTGCTCGTGTTAGATCTGCTCGGGCTTCGCTACGCTACGCCTTCGTTTGCCTAATCGACACTCGCACGAGATTTGCTACTTTCGACGCTTGTTATGAAAATAACTATTGGTTCATTATACCTAGAAAACGAAGACACGCTATACAGGATGAATCGGGAGAAAAAAGAATTACAGCGATTCCCAAAACGTATCAGAAATATGTTAGAAATCAATCAATGTTTTCAGTGTTAACAGCAAACTATTAAACAGTTAAATAGTTACAATTGTTACATTAAAAAGTATATTACTATCCCTAATTATAATGCCGAGATAATTTTCGAAAGCGAACTACGCAGATATTATGTATGTGTATGGTTTGTATGATGCAATACTTTAGAAGCGCAAAGAATACAGAAGATTACCTACCTACAAGAAGGGTTTTCACTAATTCATATCAGCGGTTAAGAGAACACTAATCGTTTCAACCAAGACATGCAGCCGGCCAACAGAACTGGGCAGTAATTAATTACTTAATAATTAAATAACTCATTAAATTCCTTTTTGTTTATTTGTCTTGAAATTAAATTACTTTTCAAAATATGGTAATTGTAATTGACCATTGCATTTTTGTTAAAACGTACTTAACAATTACTTTTTGCAGGTAATTAATTACTACATTCAATTACTCAATTACTTTTGAGTAATTGAATTACTCTATAGTATTTAAATTAAGTTACAAGAATTTGAACTACTCGTGGTAATTGAAATTACTCGCGATAACTGAATTACTTTTTGGTAATTCAATCGCTAAATTACTAACCTCGATTGGGTATTAAATCTTCAGAACACAAAAACTTAGATACGGCCTTATTGTTAAGAAAATTGCAATAGGGCATTCCTGGAGCAATATAAATATAATTTATGATTTCTTATGGCTAGTCGGATAACAGCTAGTTTTGTGCTCGATCAATGAGATATTTAGTGCAGCCGTTTGTAAATGAGATGTGCGTGTGTTATGTCTTGTGTAGTTTAGGCTCTGAGAAATGTAATATTGTAGCTTGCTTGCAATTATTGTGTAAGAAGCGAAAAATATGTGGGAAGTGCAGTTTACAGAGTAAGGTACAGTAAAAAATATAATTTATTTGTTTCCATAACGTTTGACAATAAATAGCTTCATTATACAATATTAATTAATAATAATTATTTATTCATTTTAATTTGCTTGTATAAAACGATGTATTAAGACATGGTTATCTAAATACTACTAAATACAAATATGCAATCTCTAGTGAAAGTAATAATTGAAAAAGTAATTTATTTTGTGCAATTAAAATTATCAAGTTTGAAATACTATTCCATTTGAGTAATTGAAAATCTGGTATTTCAATTACATTATTGGGTGGTAAATGATAATTGGTAATTAATTACTTTTTTAGAGTAATTTGCTCTGCTGAGCAAGGTATTGTTCGAATATCTGTAAACAATGAGGAGCAAATTCTTAATATATTAGAAGAATATCTGACGTTAAGTGTGCGGAGAATTTCTATGCGCACTGGAATATTCAGAAATCAAGTTTATTAGGCACAAATAAACTTCTATCAATACCATTACGAAAGAGTTCAAGCTCTGGGCAATGATGTAGAAGCTCCATTAAGATTTTGTAACTGAATTCAGACTCATAAAGATACTCTGCATAATCCGTCTTTTGTGAACTGACGATGCCCGCTTTACGAGAGACGGAATTACTAATTTTCATCATTTCCATGAATGTACAAAAGAGACTAGAGAGAGCCCCATTTAAGGCGACGCTCTCATCAAAAGTCATTATTCAGATCGAAACAATGACTTTTGATGACATTTATTAATTAGAATTGTCAGTGTCAGCACTTGTTTTCGCATTTTGAAAATTAGGTCAAAAAAAGTGTCCCGGTTTTTTCTGGCCGCGACTGTATCTGACCCAGAGGGCGTGTCTAATGCGACCGATCAGGTGTCAACTTCAATAAAGTCTAAAGATCAGTGTGGGGATGGGATCTCCATCTTTGTTCAAAATGTTATCTTTATTTTAAAAAATGGCCAAACTTTCAAAAGAATTAAGCTGCTTTCTTGAAGTTAACGTCTTTACAATTGTTAGATCAGTTTTCGTAATACTATGACCCGTTTTGTAAATATGTGCGTAAATACTAGATGTTTCGAATCTGTTGAATCTAAAATGAGATATATGCTCTTTAAACCTAGTACCAAAATTACGAAGTGTTTGCACAATATATTTAGAATCACAATGGAAACATTTAATTTCGTAAGTTCTAGATATCTCTAAAGTCTTAAGTTTGTCTTTTGGATGATTTCCTAATAAATTTTTAATATGTTTGAACTATAAACAACTAGCCTAAATCTCTACAAATTGTCGCTAGAACCTTTGTAGCTGGGCGAAACGAAATATTTTGATGTACCTTTTCGTTGGGTCCTTGACTTTTAAGACTGACCAGAGTTGTGAAATTTCGAACGTGCAATTTTGTTTTTCGTTTCCAAATCAAATTGTCGATAATTTTATTTAAACTGAAGTTTTTATTTTTCCTAGCTTAACGATAAGTGAAATTATACAGGGCGGGTTAATGTTCACTCCCCAGCCCTAAGATATCTGTTCTACAAATAAAAATAAGACAAAAATGAAGAATACTAAAATTCCGAAAGCACAGCCGTTTTCAAGTAATATTGAAATTACCAATTTTTTAAATTTTCGTTTAATCTCAATGAATTCAAACACAAGAGAAAACTTAGAATATTAAAAAAATAAAACTATCTGGGTCGAGATAAACATCAGCAAAATATCTAATTCCTTAAAAAACCCTCAAAAAAGTGACCATTTTCATTAATACACCTATGTAACCTATGAGTAAAGTTACTGGCAACAGAATTGAAATTATCATCATTTATTTCTGCTATTAGGGCAATAAAGTAATCTACTCCGGCAGGCACAGTAAAATAAACCTTTTCTTTTATCTATCTCCACAGCCAAAAATCTATTGGAGTTAAGTCGGAAGACCGGGTTGGCCACGGTATTGGTCCACCCCGCAAATCCATTTATTAAAAAAACGGCGATTCAAAATTTCTCGCACTTGTAATGTAGCTTGTGCAGGTGCTCCACCGTGTTGAAAAAACATTATTGCACGTTGTTGTAAAGGAGTATTTTTTGTATTGGAATTTATTGAGATTAAACGAAACTTGAAAAAAATATATTTGTTGCAATTTTAGCTTTCGGAATTTTAGTATTCTTCATTTTTGTTTTATTTTCAATTGAACAGTGAATATTGACTCACCCTGTATAGCGACTTAAAGGAAGCGTTATGGTCATATTCAAAGGTTATGGTCATGCATGCTTCATTCAGGCTTTTCTGTCTCTACTATTTCTTGTTACTTTTATGGAGTAGATCTTCTTCACTTTAGTAGATCAACAAGGCACCGTGCCAACGTGCGAGTAATATGGTTATGGTGACGTGTTCTAATGCAGCTGCGGCTGCTTGACGTTTACTAAAATTACACAGTGAGATATCTATGTGCCATTTAGCAATCGTTAGTCAAATAATGTACTCGATACAGGTATTTGAGTGAATAATTTCAGAACATACCTGCGGTGTAGCTGAAACATAACTTGAAGTGTGCTCAACTGGTTTCTTATTTGTAGGATTTGTGTCACAAACGTGTTAATCGCATACCGTATGTAGGGTACATATGATAGATTCAGTACAATTTGAAAATCCCCAGCTCTAAATAACAACTTCTGGCATTTTCAAATTTGTTCGGTATGTATAGTTTGTAATGGTAGAATGTTTGCAAATGTCTATACTTCATTAAGCAGCTGACTAAAAAGCAGTTATAATATAAATATCCTCTTTCAGATCCAGAGTAAAATTCCAAATATAGCATCTGACGCAATAGCAATGTGTCTAATTAGCAGCAAATACTCTCAAAGGGAATACTGGACAGCTGGCGATTTGGAACGAGAAAATTCGATGGTGCTGCTCCCACACGGGTCGTTGTGACGAACTATCTGTTTACAGCACGGCCTCTCTGATTAAGACGCCTTGACATCTGTCTGACGTCTCAGACGTCACGGCGTCTTAATCTAGGAGGCCGTGGCTTACAAACTTTCAAATTTGGCTAGATTTTATGTTTTATATCATTTATAATATAAATAACAATGGCAGGTGGTATTTGTGTAATATATAATTGCTACAATTACAGTGCTTCAAATTGCGCCAAATCGTATTTTCGATTTCCAACGGATCGTGACGGGTAGGTTTTTGTAACCATACATCTTGTATGTTTCATTGTATTTATTATCGTTGCAGAAGCCAGGAATGGGTACAGAAATGCCAGCGAGTTGATTTGGATGAAATATTTAAAAATTCTAGTCCAGAGCACATGGTTGGGTTTGCAGCAGATAACCACATGCTGATTGCAGAAAACAAATTGCATCGTATGATGAAACATATAATTTAGAAGACTGAAAAAATATGATAATGCTAAGCTACTTTATCCTAATAAAGATGCTCAGATTTTATCGACAATAATATGTGGCACATCCAATAACTGTTTTATTGACTTTTTGAATACATCTTGTTATAAAGTTAAAGCCAAAATGATGTTTGGTTGATAAGCCAGTTGAATTCAAACTATGCGATGAATGAACATTTACGTTAACATATACTTTAATGTTTTGATTAATTGCTTTGTGAAACGTATAAATGACTTGTGTGGAAGATCTCTAAAAAAAATCAAAGAAAATTATGCATATTTAGCTTATTTTAATTTTGTAACAAAATGTTCTTGTGTTGTAAACAATAAATATATTTAAAATCCCTTGTAATTTTCTATTGTGTAGTAAACTATGTGATTATTCACAAAAAATTTTTATCTAAACAGTTACTTGTAATTAGTGGTGTCAAACACTTTCATATTTTATCGTTGTATTGTGAAAAGGATACTAATGAGTAAAGCCCTAATTTTTAGGTTCTAAAATCTCGTAATTCAGGTCTTAAAAACTTTAATTTAGGACTTATAATTTTTGTAGCCTAATTTAGGCTACAACAAAATAACACTATATACTTAAATGTAAGTTAAATAATACATCCATACTCAGTACAAGATTCTAGTCTAACAATAATTTTTGAATATAAACTAAGCATTTGCATAACAAACCATAATACTGTTCCAACTTTTCTGGCTTAAAACTAATACGTATTTTAACCAAGAGAAAGATCTCTCCACATCACAAGATGTTATTGGAGCAAACTTATATTTGCTCCAGTCGGCATCTACCTACGTCTTCCTCACTCTCACCAGAAAGCAATTTTTTTAAAGTTGAGGATTTTTTTGAAAACCAGGATTTTTTAAAAATAAACAATTAAGTTTAGCATAAGCTTGTGTAGCAATTAAACTTGGGGATTTTGCTAATGTTTCCATCAGTTTTTCAATAATTTCTACAGATTGAGTTAAAAGCAGTCCCACTGTTTCCAACCGTGTTGTACTGTCAATGAAAATTATAAAATGAGCTTTTAATATAAAGGAGATAATTTTTAGTATTAGGTTTGTTGAAATACAGATGTGCTTTTTAATAGCCTGCGCTGAATCACTGTCAAAAAATGTAACAACTTCAAATTAAACAATAACAATTTATTCCCAACAAAGAGAAACTGATTTTATATTGTCAAAATTATTTGCATAAAATATAGCACTTTCTATTCAAATGGCCTACCTAGTCAGAACGGGCTCTGGAAAAAGAGCTAAACCATTCAAGTGATCTTTGTACACCTGTACCCTAAGAGGGGCTTTTAAAAACACTTTCCTTACATTAGACATCAATCCGTCAGCATCTTCCAAATTATTTTGAACTGTTTCACTTACTAAGTTACAAGCATCTGCAAGACATGTCAAATGAATCATATACAGAGTGTTATGGAAATGAGTGCAAATATTTTAACCTGTAATAGAACTCGCTAAACTGAATAACTTCTCCATTTATAATTTTTTCGAAAACGCCCTCAATACTGAGTTAAAATTCAAAACAATTTTACTCTAAAAATGCATACCCGCCTATGGACTAATATTTTAATTTAATGGCAAAAAACACAAAATACATTTCTTTGATATGTAAACGAACAAAAACTGCATAGGTACTGATAAAGCCTTTAGTTCACATCTGGTCACCAACGTACTTTATCGATTGACGTAGGTAAGTTGTTGACGGCATGGTTTTTGTGCAAGAACTTTGCAGTTTTAAAATAGTTGTGTCGTTCACCTTTAACTTAGATTTGCTTACCAAGTGGCTCGTCAAATTTAGGTAAGATAAATGATTGAAAAAATAAGCGATTAAATGAAAAACGATAAATAGAAAAGTTGTTCATTTTGGTGACGCGCATCACTGGTCAAAATATTTGCACTTATTTCCATAACACCCTGTATATGTACCCCGTCAGGAAAGTTGCGGTAATTTTAGTTTCAAATTTGTAAAATAATACCTTAATATTTTTAAATTTTCGAATTAGCCTAACTTACGTTGTATAAAAATGCAATTTAGGTTTTGTTTAGGATATTTAGGTCGTTAAGAAGAAACTTTGCCTATTTAGGCATTTAGGCAAAAACAAGTATAGCTCAAAAGATGTATTTTTTGATAATTCTTGTCATCTGTAAGTCTCACATCAGTGCCTAATAGTCCATTTACTAAAGAAAAAAAGTTCTATCTTCGTTGACTCAAAACCGATTTAGATTTTTTTTTTATTATTTTGCTAAAAGTGTATAGACAAGTTCCCCATAGTTGAGAAAGTGTGCCTTTAATTTTTTCAATTGTTATTAACAAATAAGTGTGTTTAATATACTTTTAATTAAAAAATTTATAACTTGTATTTATTTAAACAATTGCCTGAAATTTGATAACATATCCTTTATCTAATAGACGTGTCTGTCTGGGACGCTGTTTTGTCCGGGACGCTGTTTCAGCAGCCAAACCGTAAGAGATAGAGAAAAAAGTTATTAAAGTTATATGTTTGGAATGGTCATGTCAGCCCAGGAACCGAATTTCAGTCACGTGACACTTCCGGTTTTCGAGAAATCACGTGATTTCCGTCTGTCCGGGACGCTGTTTTGTCCGGGACGCTGTTTCAGCAGCCAAACCGTAAGAGATAGAGAAAAAAGTTATTAAAGTTATATGTTTGGAATGGTCATGTCAGCCCAGGAACCGAATTTCAGTCACGTGACACTTCCGGTTTTCGAGAAATCACGTGATTTCCGTCTGTCCGGGACGCTGTTTTGTCCGGAACGCTGTTTCAGCAGCCAAACCGTAAGAGATAGAGAAAAAAGCTATGAAAGTTATATGTTTGGAATGGCCATGTCAGGTCAGGAACCGAATTTCAGTCACGTGACACTTCCGGTTTTCGAGAAATCACGTGATTTCCGTCCGTCCGTGACGCTGGTCCGTCCGGGACGGTCTTTTTTGTTTTATTAAATGAGACATTTGTCTCACTGGACTGCTAGTTTATTATTATTTTTATTAGATGTCTGGAAGTTTTTGGGGTCGCTGATCGCTATAAACTTTCCGAAATATAAAAAAAAAATTCAAAATCGGTTTTGAGTCAACGAAGTTAGAACTTTGACGAATTTTTAGCGTTTAGAAAATGGACTATAAATTAATATGAAAAAGGATAAAACCTATAAATCCGGGCCTTACTCATTATGTATCAATTCGCTTTAAACGCATTGTAAATTTCGCGTGTACGTTAACGGGCAACACAGCTGATAGCAACGTTGCGTTCACGAATAACTGCAACTGTGGCGTGAAAACCAGCGCTAGGGGGGGGGGGGGGGCAGTGCCGCTCAATAACATCAAGTGCATTATAAAGTGCCTGTGGTGATCTGCGCTAACAGCAGACTACACCTAGTCCTCTCAAATTGAAATGCAGCCTTCGAGAGCAACAATCACCTTGGAAGCAGCCCTGAGGTTTTTCAGTCGGCACAGTTAGAAACTGCAATTTTGAATTCAAATGAGCAATGAGCGCTGATCTCGGGCTCTTCTGGCAGAAATACTAAAACCAGGTTAGTTACTATAATTAACTACCGCCATTTACTCTACGAACCAGTGAAATTGAAGAAACCGGAAGCTTAATATATTAAGCTTCCGGTTTCCTATAGGAAATGACGCAATCTTGCGACATCTGGAAAAGCGCGCGAAGTGAATACAACCTGGTCCGGCTTAAGGAATTTGCGTTTGAGACTTACAATATTTTCACGCGGCTTGTGTTTGGACTGTAGTCTCTAATTACATATAAGGCCCACCCATATTTAAGAAATATTTCAACGCGAGTAGAAACAGCTTTCGCACGTAGATATTTATAATAATAAGTTTATATTGTTGAACGCGTAAGCTGTATGCAGTGGCGCCGTTTATTCTTGGTGTGTTTCAAGTAAATATATTTTCCTGTATTGCGTTTCTCTTACAGATTATATATCTTTTTATGTAAACTGTTGGGTTTTTTATTGCTGGCAGTGTTTGCATGCACAACTTTAGCATTCTAGGTGACATAGTAGGCCATCCAGAACAATATTGAGTTTCCTTTGTAGCATTATATAGTACATATTACATAAATACCTTATATGCGGACTTTCAATATCATTTCATATTAGTTAGTCTACACAACAAGCATTAAGGAAGTTGTGAAGGTATACCCTTACTTGTATTTTAAAATGATAAGGTATCCACATCTCTCAAAAACAAAAGAGAAACATTCAGATTTATTTACAAAACAAATTGTGTTTTGTTAATCTGGTGTGGTGTTTCCTTCCAAAAGGAGGTGATACAGATATCTCAACAGCTTTTCTGTAAGGTTTAACTTTAATATTAACTCATGTATTATAGTATATATATTATAGGTGGATAACCTCAACAGACTTATTACCAATAAAAGATGCTGTAAAGAGGGGATAACGGTCGGCCTTACCTTTTGGCGAAAGTTATATTTGATGTTTTGCCGGCTGGTAACTATCGGCCTAATTGGGCTAGCTCGCCGCGAGGGTCGCAGGGTTCCAGCTATGCTGAAAAAGTATAATAAAAAAAAGGAGTGGGCGCCAGGTCCTCGACTCAGTTCTAATCCTTATGCCGGACCGTGCACAAGGTCAAGACAATTTCCAGCAGCACAAAGAAAACAATCAAATCAACCACCAAAGAAAATATCACAGCTTTATTAATAAATGGTGGGTATGTACTATAGTGCAAATACAAACATAAATGTACAACAAATCAGGCAGGCGTTCAAATACATATAAGTAACCATACGATGTACCAATTATAAATTTCAATGTAAATGTATATATATATCTAAATAAATTACTACAAATGCATGCAAAAAGAAGAAATGTAGTTTCGGGCCGAAAATAAATATTACCATGCAAATATTCGTAAAGCTAAATTTAGGCCGCGAATCGTTGGACAGTACAAACACTCTAAAAAGAAACGAGAGTACGCAGGGCGTCGCGGAGACAATTAAAATAATTTAAATTGATTAAGCGCGAGTCGCGGAGCGAGTTTAAAATTTCGCGTATACCGGCTCGGAGCAATACAAGACCACCTTGGCTAACGTTTCAACCCCGAAGGTTAGCTAAATGACGCTATATCTATATTCAACATTTTCTAAAGGGCGGAATCAGCGTGCGTTTGCGTGGCCACACATGAACGACGGTGTCCATATTAAAAATGCATTAAGTGTACGTATGCATATTTATATGCTAAAGAAAGCAAAGGCTTGGATTTGCCCCTTACTCGGTTAACGGAGATCTGCAATAATCACAATGCTCCCGTAGTGGGCTCACGAGACACTGCTACTGTAGTGTGCCTATCTTCACGCCGGACGTTTGACATGAAAATATTGATTATTGTTTTGGTGATGAAAATAGCGAAGCTTTAAGGCGTCCGAACTGTGTTATGCAAGCGGGTGAGTAAAAGCGACGTCCAGATAAGACACAAGTGAAGCTCAAAGTTCTACTCTATAAATCTTTCAGATAACGCAGAGGTCAATAAGGTTAGGAGACCCGAAGGCACAAACGGAGCAATACACAGGTAAACCTTACGACCTCAATTTAGCAAGTAGCAGAGGGTAACCGCATGTCATTGCGCGGCGGCCCGAACAAAAATAACACAATTTCAAATATTACTAAACTAACGATGCACGAAGCCTACTATCGTACAATCCGTGCTGAATAAAATCACACATGCCCGGAGTGCTAACGGCATGAAACAGTATGATTCAATTATAAGTTACAACAGGCGCAATGCATATTATCTACAATAACGTCTTGCCTGCAGGAAAGTTTATCAGAACCTAATCTCTCCGTTCGCTCCCCTGGGGTTGGACGTAGCTAGAGAGAAGCAACGATGACGGCTGCAGCTGCGGGGTGCAGTGCCAGCTATGGAGGTTGCAAGATGACTTGCAGGTGAGTGTAAAGCAGTTGCTCAATCTTCAGCGTTGCCCACGAGAGTTGCAAAATTCACAGGCGATGCGACTATCTTACGGGCCCAGTGCATCGGACTGGATTCGAGCAGGGTGCAGTTGAACGGGGTAGGTCTACTCCAGACAGGAAGGATTTCAAACAGATGGGGAGTGTTTTAACTCCCACCGGGAATTTGGCTAAAAACGCACAGAACCCAAATGTATTCCCGATTAAGAAGAAACTGGCCTATTCTTACCTCAAGCTGGGGGTCGAGCCGAAAGAAGCGTGCTAAAGTCGGTTCCAGGAGATCCGCCAAAAGCGAAGGGATGCACGTAAGTAGCTAACTAATCATTACGAACATCCACGATAACGCAGAAATGCTTCCAGATCCCTCAAACAATCTATTCGAAGAGGCGAGCCCTACCAAAGGGCTATGAAGCACTTAGCTGCAGAGGAACACCTACTAGCACGACAATTTAGCTTGAAAAGAAAGCCGAAAAATTCAAAAACCCAGCCCACAGGTCATCTGATAACAAAAATTTGGGCCAGAAGATGCCAAAAAACCAGTCAGGCAAGTTTGACTGCAGGAAAAGATAAAATTGCTCTAGCAACAAATGGAATAGTTAAAAACAATTTGTATCACCGGTTGCCTAGCGGCCATACCCAAATATTTGTAAAAATATAGCAAGAATAAACCTAATTTGCAAAATATAAGTAATTAAACGAGGGGTTGCTTACGAAACTGCATGATAATTATAGGAGAGTAATTAAAAATAAGATATAGCCAATTATACCCAGTTTAAAGCATGCAAAAAATTGACAAAAGCCAACCATAAATATTCAAGTTCAAAAATTCAGCTAGCGAAAGTTCAATACTACGGGGGACGCTCCAAAAGTATCGTAACAATGCATCTGAGTTAGAGCTGGTACGTACTAAGTTGTTAATCAGGGTCCTGTTTAATAGATAATTTAGCCTTTGGTCTTGGTTGGGATCCGTAACCTTAATGGGAACTGTCAGAAACGCTGGGAAATAGCTCTTAATTGTAATCAAGTATAATGTAAATAGAATGGGAATGCAGTTCAAGCTAGGGAGGCATACTGCAGGATGACCAGACGAGCTGAGTGTTGATATAAGCTGTTTAGGCAGAACCTCTACTAACAGTGGAAGTTCCAACTCAAGTACAAGTGATAGAAATCAGTGAGGTTGGTGTAATATCAATATTAACAATTTAAAATTAAAGAAAACTTTTCTTCTGAAAGTAAATATTGCAGTGGTTATTGCTCTCTAAATGATGATAATTTAATTTTAAATAAATAACTAGAGCTCCCAAAGCAAATATTTTAGTTTGGGTTCGTCAAAGAACTAATGAATTAACCAAGTCTCTCAGGGATAATTAAAATTGAGCTGTATAGTAACTCAAGTTTAAATAAATGATCGTAAGCCCCTACTTGTGATTTAATCTGCCTGCAATTTAAATTTTGTTGGCTAAACTCACGGGAGACATGAGCTCTTACTCAAGGTATGGGTTCACAGTTAATTTTTGAAATTATTCGTACGCCACTGGAGCGTAGGTCAAATGCAAAATAATATGCTTCACTCGAGCTAATCTGTCACAAATTTACGTTATTAAATTTATCAAGTGCTGGTCGTTCAGTGTTTTACAATATTAATTACAACAACTCAGTGAGCAGATCTAACAAGTAATTTTAAATTCTCCCGCTTAATTGAAGCGTCAGTAGCTCGTCTTTTGTTTTTAAGCAAAAACACAACTTTGTTGTTTCTCAAATCGACGCTGCAGAATCCTAACCTCACTTCTACAATTTCCAATTATCAGATCTAGGCTAACTGAAGGTTTGAAATGCCTGGAATTAGCTTCGGAGCAGCTTTCTTTATGTGTCCGGTAAGTTTCACGTCCGTAGCATTTAAATTGGCTTCATAAACTGACCTTATAATTTGACACGGGCAGCGCCTGGATGCTCGGAAGGGTCGAACTGGGCCAAATCTTCTGCGGAGCGCCTGGAATGAAGTGCCGTGCATGCAGGAGCTGGATGGGGTTGCCGGTGATGTGGTCTCATGCCTAGGATCCCCTCACGATGCCTGTAGTTGCTGGTACGAAGCTCTTCTGCTTCTTTTTTGCTTTCTTGCTGCATTTGCATTATTGCTTCCATCATTGCGTTTAATTCAAACGTTTGCTTTGGGGCTTAGTGCATTTGTTCCTCCGCCTGACCCCCTTGACGTTCTTGTTCTGCCGCAGACTGTTCAGGTACTTCCGTGACTTCTTCTGCTTGATGCTCTTCTTCCTTTCCTTCTTCTATCCTCTTCATTCTTCTGGTATGGTTATCCATCTTTTTCTGTATGTTATTTAAATACTTAGTTGTCAGGCAAAAACAAAGCGCTTGCACTTACCAGCGAAGCTACCCACACAGATAATAAATTCGAGGTACAAATTTTATATTTTGAAATAGCAATGTGGTTTAATTTTATTTTTGCTAGCCTACACGTTCGGGCACCAATTATTGTAATAATTCCTTCTTTGGTACTGATTGTAGTTATAGCTATCCTGTTGTCGATTATTGTTTTGGTTGTAATTATTGTTAAAGTTTCTGTTAGGCCGAAAGTTGTTATTATTAAAATTGTCATCCCATTTTCTTTTGCTTGACGTTTGATACGTGTTGCTACTAAAATTTTGATAAGGGATGTTAGGCTTAATTTCTTTTTCATTATGGACAGCCAGGTCATAATTCCTCACTATTTCAAGGAAGTCCCTCAACGTCTTCACATTCTGAACAGCCACTGCTCGAGTAATCTCGGCCTCTAAATGCCTGGAGAGGTGTTGATTGATCTCCTCCTCCGTCAATCGTGGGTGTTGAGAATAGGAGAAATCAGTATTGAAAGTGACTTTATTAGGCAAAATTACAACTTTTAAAATAACTTGACAAGTGTCAGCAAAATTACAAAACAATTTCTAATTCCGCACAACAATTACCCCAACCTACACTTTTATAATTATTTGGGTGGTTACAGAGTATTTTCCAACATACTCCCACCTTTTCAATTCACGGAATTGAAAATAGATAAAAAACACTACTCATCGAAATGTTTGGGCACTTTCACTACACGTCCATATCTTGTAGTGACAGTTTGCTTCTCTAATTTACTACCGTTGGGTTGTGTATCGGAATTTGATTTCTGGTCAATTTCTTCCTCAGAATCGAGTTGTTTCTTCTGAGGAACGACTTTCTCTCCAAGACTTAGTATTTCTTCGTTATCCGAAGCAGAAATTTCTAAGGGGAACAACCGTTGAAAAGGTCGAAGTAGTTCACCTCCCGAAAATTTTACTTTAGCTACTCTCGCTACATTATCTTTGCCAGGATACATTTGGAGGACTCTTGCTAAAGGCCAATTCACGCGCTTCTTGTTATCCACTTCCAGTAATACAATGTCCCCTGGTAGAATTCTGGCCTCCTTTCTGTGACCATAATGAACCAGTTCTGCTAAGTACTCCTTCCTGAATCTCCCTCTCAAATTGTCCCTTACAGTTTGCAGATATTTTTGTCGTCCCAGTAAGTATTGTCTATCTATAGTATCAAGGTCTGGAACTTCATTACTTGGTATACTCTGCAGAAACTGCAAAGGACTGAGAGGGATCAATTCATCATTATTTGAGATATACGTCAAGGGCCTGGAATTGATTATTATTTCACAATCACACAATATTGTCATCAATTCTTCATACGTGACGCTAGATTTTCCCAAATTCCTCCTCAAGAGCTCTTTCGTAATTCTTACCAATCGCTCCCACCATCCTCCCCACCATGCGGCTGTGGGAACGTTGAAAATCCATCGAATTCTTTTCACTGAAGAGAATTTCAGAATCTCTTCCCAATCGATTCTCTTCAATAAATTATTAGCACCCACAAAACTTGTCCCGTTATCAGAATAAATTGTGGAGACTCTACCTCGTCTGGCAATGAACCTTCTGAGAGCACGAATAAAGGCCTCTGTGGAGAGTGATGTCACAAGTTCAAAATGTACCGCTCTATAAACAGCACAGGTGAATAATAATATCCATGCCTTCTCGCCACCTCTCAAGAAAAGTGGACCTGCATAATCCATACCAGTAACCTCAAACGTGGCAGCATTTTTTATTCGATCTTTTGGTAATGGTGCAAAAGGCGTTTCAACTGTTTTTTGGTTGAATCTTTTACAAACGACGCATTTCGAAATGACTTGTTTCACAGTTCTTCTGGCTTTCAAAATCCAAAACTTTTCCCTCAAAATAGCGAGAAGTGTTTTGAGACCAGCATGACATGATAAACAATGTTGCTCAAAAATCAGTCTGTGAACTATATCGTGGTGATTAGGTAATAAAATTGGGCATTTGAAATCTTCAGTATCTTCACTCAAAAGCAACTTAGTTTTTACCCTCAGCACACCATTTTCATCTTTCAGCACTTGTAAATTCTGCACAACATCTGTATCTATATTTCCAAGACTTTCATGTTGAATCATTTTTAAAAGAAAAATTTCACTCCTTTCAACTTCTTCACATGTCAGTTCACCCGATTTTCTTTCCTTCTTATTCTTCGCATTGAAACAAAATCTGAATATCCATGTAACCATCCTCACAATCTTCGAATATTTGGAAAAGTACTTTAAATATTTGGCGAATTTTGCTGTTTCATGTACAACCGATGAAATGATAGATTTTCTCTTTTCAGACAATAATTCTTCCTCAGAGCAAGAAATTTCAGATTGTGGCCAAAATTCTGTACATTTTCTCAACCATTCTAGACCACTCCACCATTTATTTTCTGAAAGAGTTTTAGCACTACATCCCCTAGATAGCAAATCCGCAATATTCATATTTCCAGGTACATGGAACCAGTCAACAGGATCACTAATGGAACATATTTCCCTGACTCGATTACCGACAAAAGTGGTCCAATCTTCTTTAGTTTTGATCCATGAAAGTACTACCATTGAATCTGACCAATAATAGGTTTTCATGGAAGAAAATATTTCAACCTTTTTTACTGACTGACAAAGTCTGACACCTATTACTGCAGCTAATAATTCTAATCTTGGTATAGAGATTGGTTTTATTGGAGCGATTCTTGTTTTTGCTTGAATCAACTGAAGTGATACGACTCTGTTCTTCTCTGAACGTAGAAAAATACAAGTGGCATAAGCTGTCTTACTTGAATCACAGAATACATGTAAAGTATTCTCCGTATCATTCAAGGGATAATCACATATATGTCTGGGTATTACGCAAAAACTTAACCATGGAATTTGCTTCAACCAATTCTCAAAATCTTTGACGATATTTTCAGGTAATTCCTTATCCCAGCCGAGTTTCAATTTCCAAGTTTTTTGTAAAATTAATTTTGGAATCAAAGTTACTGGACAAGTAAATCCAATGGGATCAAATATTCTTTGGGAAATTGACAATAAACCTCTCTTCGTTTTAGGAATATTATTTACTTCAGTAAGGGAGTTTATATCACAGAAAATTGTATCATTCTTGAAATTCCAAGATAAACCCAATACTGAGCACACATTTTCTTCGCAAGTGACATCAACATTTGACTTTCCGAACGAATGAATCCAACCCCTGAGTTCGAACTGTGCACTGGACATGATCCTATTAGATTCTTCCTTGAACTTCAACAAATCAGACATGTTTTCTACGCTCGTGACACAATTGTCTACGTAGAATGAATTTTTGAGTTTACTAGCTGTTTCTTTCAAATAGTCTGGTACTCGTTCCAAATGATAATTAATTGTTGCTGCTAAGAGAAATGGACTTGAAGAAACTCCGAAAACTACTCTACGATGCCTATATATCATTTTCTTGTAATTTTCCTCATCTTCCCACCAGAGAAATCTCAGAAAATCCCTATCTTCTTTTTTTAAGCTAATCTGCAGGAAAGCCTTTTTTATATCTGCAATTACACCAATCGCCCTTAGTCTGAACTGTAATAAAACTGTTGGTATGAGTTCAATCAAATTTGGCCCCTTTTCAAGACATTCATTCAAAGAATGGCCCTTTTTATCCTTTGCAGATGCGTCAAACACAGGTCTGATTTTGGTGGTCGCGCTTGTATCTTTTATTACTGCGTGATGAGGTAAATAATACGCATAATTATCTATTTCATTTTCTGGAACCCTTTCTATAATATCCAATTTTTCCCACTCTCGAAAAACTTGTTGATATTCTGAATACTTATTGGAATCCTTAAGCTTCCTTGTTACAGTGAATAATCTCTTTTCTGCTTTATCAAAATTGTTCATGAGTTTTGGGTGACCTTCTACCCAGGGAAGGCAAACCTGATACCTATTTTCATCTGTTAAAATTATCGTTTCATTGAAATGCTGTATGGTCTCAATTTGTAAATGTTCCTTTGTTTTCTGTTCTGAAGAATCCCTTATACCCAAAACTTCTAAACTCCATAAATCTGGTATTTGAAAACTAGATAAAGATGAAATTGAAAAACAATTACTTATTTTCTGCTGCTTCCCCATTAAGAGCCACCCAAGACGAGTTTTTATGGCAAACAATTCTTCGTCTACCTTCTCAATTACACCAGTAAACAATTTGCCTATAACATCAGCTCCCAAAAGAATTACAATTTCATTTAATTTTGAGTCTGAGTCTGAAATTGTTATGTTTTTACTTTTCAAATAATCTATGTACTTTTTATTTTGAAGTCTCGGTATATAGTTACAAATTCTTGGTTGATCTAGAGCTTCGAATTTCAATTGGAATGATTTATCTAAACTCTCTATGAAGACCTCAAATGAACTGTGAACGTGCGCTTCTGTTTCTGAACCTCCGAAAACACCCTGTATGATTGTTTCTTCTCGAACCTTTTCAAAATTCATTTGTTTCGCATGAGTTGATAAAATATAAGACCTTTGGGAAGCCGAATCTAACAGTGCTCTTACCAGCATTGATTTTCCATCTTTTACTAGTCGAATGATAATAGTTTGCAATAAGGTTTCAGTACAACTATTAAGGCTAGTGAGGACATTTTCCATATCGCTAGATTGTTCCTTTTGTGATTCATTTACCTTGTCATTCACAGATGATTTATTTGAAGGTAAATCCGGGCACAATATAAGAAAATGTTTTCTCCCGCATAACAAACATTTGATGAATAATCTACAATTTTTCACGCTATGATTTCGTCTGAGGCATCCGAAGCAACAGTTTTTCTTTATGACCATATCCTTTTTTTCATCAAATGTTAGTTTATTTGCACTCAAACAGTCTTGACTAGAATGAGAGCGGTCACAGAAGATACAATTCATAACTTTCTTACCTCTTTTTTTCTCTGATGTGAAAATAGTAGCTGCGGTGTTCAATTCAGGTATTTTGGGGTGGTGTGATTTTACCTTTTGATTGTTCTGTGCTTTTCCGGTTTCCTTTACTTGTGAAAAACTAGTTCGCGCTAATTTGATCCGTTCTTCACTCTCAACTTCAGCTTTCAGGAAATCTAATAAAAGATTCAAATGATTAGTGGGGTTCTTATTATCGTTTTCATTTGGAGCGTTGATTGCAATTGAACTTCGACTATTTTCTCCGGTACTGTTTCTTGTAATAGAGCTTCGATGTCTCTCCCACACCTTAAGAACATCTTCGGGTAAAGCTGATTCTGCTAGAGGATATAACATTGCGGCATACTTGTCACTTGTGACACCTAATGTTTCAAGGGCTCTTAATTGTGTTTCAAGCTTATCGAATAAGTTGGATAGAGACATCCCTGTTTTATTTGTCATCGACTGCTTCAACACGAGATTCAGGAGCTCCCTGACGTATACCTCAATCAAGAATTCGTCCCTAGCAAACCTGGCTTTTAATTGTTTGACGGCCTTTTCGTAATTGTCACCTGAAGGCGGGAAACTCTCAACCAACTCCCTCGCCGTGGAACCCTGTTCAGTAGCTTGAATCAAATATTGGAATTTATCTTCGTTGTCAATCGCGGGATCTTCGTGAATTTTCTTAAATTGGCCCCAAAAACCGATCCAATTCTGCACCTCGCCGTCGAATCTCTTCAACTCAAATTTGGGTAATTTGAAGTTCCTCCTCTTGGCTCCTCCGCTTGTAGAATTGGCATTGCTGACTGTATCCTCTTGCTTAGTCGCCTCGTTCAAATAGAAATTACACCTGGTTTTGTATTTTATGGATTCCTCTCTGAATAATTCAACTGAATTCCATTCTTCTTCGAATTCTCCATCGTCAACATCATACGAAAATAGTGCTTCTTTAATTTGCTCATCCAGAATGTAGAGACGGTCGCTTTTATCCTCTAACTGGTTCAAACGAGCCATTACATCTTCTTTTTTGGATAGTTTGTCCTTCAGTAAGCTATCCAAGTCCTTGCAAGTTTTTGTAAATGATCGCCTCAATTGGGTCCTTTCTTTCTGCAACTGGTTTGATTTCTCCATTATGCTGTCCTGTCAGGGTCGCCAAATGTTGAGAATAGGAGAAATCAGTATTGAAAGTGACTTTATTAGGCAAAATTACAACTTTTAAAATAACTTGACAAGTGTCAGCAAAATTACAAAACAATTTCTAATTCCGCACAACAATTACCCCAACCTACACTTTTATAATTATTTGGGTGGTTACAGAGTGTTTTCCAACAGTGGGGTCAAGTATTGGGCCTTGTTGTAGCGGTGCATAATGTAAATTTCTCTGGAACCACCTCTGTCTATGTACTGGCCAGATGTCAGCTCAGTTCTTACCTGTGCCTGGTGAGTGTTACTCCAGTATTGTTCCTTAATCAGTTCTTTAAACTCGTTGTATGTAGTGTATTTACACTTTACAATGCTATGCCATACTTCTGCGTTGTGTCGCATCGCCATGTTAATTACCTGGAGTTTTCGGCATTCTGTTGGTATCGTCCGCATCTAGTCGTCCAGTTTTTCCAGAAAGATCATTGGCAATTCGCCACTCCTACCTTCGAACTTGGGTATCATCTCGTTATTAATACTACTAGTCGCCGTGCTTACAGGGAGCTCTTGGACTTGTTCAATCCTCTCATGCATTCCTTGTATCTCCCTCGTAATTCGGTTATCGACCAGGGCAATGTGGTGTGTATTTCGGCTCTGCCCCTCTTGTAGTTTCACCCACTGTTCGTCCGTTTTCGTTGCAAGGCTGACTAACCCGACTTCAATCATCTCTTTATGTTGTGCCCGTTGTTCGAGTGTTTTATTCTCTACACCCCTAATCTTGTCCTCAATTTCCTCTCCTTTCTGTCCGATCTTTTCTTGTTTCTCTCATCTATTAGATCGTCATAACTTCTTTGATTACTATATTCCCCCTATTGTAATTGACTCTATTTTGATTCCAGTTTGCCTTATTATTGTATGTATTCAATTCCTAGATGCTCATCATCCAGCATTCCTTCTATTATCGCACAATTATTTATAATTATTTCGTCTCCGGCACTCTGGCTTCGGCAACAAATCATATCGTCTCCCGCTCTATTGGCTGGACAACAACTTTCACGCACTTGGTTCCCGTACTTGGATCCAGACCAATGCCTTCTACTAGTATCTATTTGGATGCACTTCTGCATTCCAACTTGCTGAATAATATCGACTCCTATCACAAATTGTACATTTAGGGCAAACACTATGTAAAATCGCACATCATATTTTTCTTATTTATGCTGATCTTAATTGCCAATACTCTACTTGTAGTTGATATCTTCTTCCTTGGTGCTGACAGTAACTCGATTTTGTTGACTTTAATTATATTACTTTGTAAAACATTTAAATGCCTATTTAGGACTTCTTCTTGTACTAGAGAAACCATTGCACCGGTATCAACCAGCGCCTCGTATTCTTGATCTAAAAATTGTAGTTTGATGAATGGTAAAAATGAGCTTGAAATTTTCTCTTCCTTTTCTTCCAATAAAAATTCCCCCGCTTTATCGTATGTGATGGCGAAGTTAGCGACGTCCTTAAATCTACTATTTACAATACTATTCACACATAATTCTAAAAATGAGTTTTTTTTTATCTATCGAGGGCTCTTCATGCACCTCTGCAATCACAATCCGGTTCATGTTCTCTTCTTCTGGTCTTCTTGGTGTAAATATCGTGTTAACAAATTGTCTATCTTGTGGTTTACTCGTCTCCTGTTCCTGGCATCTCTTCTTAACCACCACCATAGGATTTACAAAGTTCGTTTTTGATCGCTCTATTACATCTTCTTCCAACATCTTCTGTACCTCATGCTTTACTTTTTCACGCTGAGCAAATGGTATTGGGTATGCTCTTGATTTAAATCCAGTCGTTTCGTCAACAACAAGTTTGTGGCAATATTTTGTTGCTTGTCCTGTCTTTTGATTTAAAATCTCCTTATTCCTTTCGATAATGATCATAATTCTGCTTTTATATTGTTATACTTTGTGCTCATTGCACTTTTCTCTTAGCATTCTGCTTTATTACCATATTATAATATGCTCAAAGAGAATTTTTTTATTAATGACTTATGACTTGCAAATACACTCGACAAGCATGTAATAATTATTTTCATAATCGATTCATTTTTAATTGGATTGGCTTTGACATTTCACCATCCCCTTTATTATTTTAAATTTATTAAATACTGTGTGAATCCATTCTCTACGGTTTTAAGCTCTGCCTTTTTTCTTATGTTATAAAATTAATTTACCTATTACTGGCATTGCTTTGCATTTATGATTTATTTTACTTATTGCAATTAGATACCATCTCCCATTCTGAGCTTTTATGAATTATTCATTACTTTGCAGTGCTCACAGAGGTGGGATTTAGGGCTTAAAACCATTGCATTATATGTGGTCATAATAAGACTAAGTATATCCTCCTGAGTACACTCAACTATAATAATATAGTTAAAAGTCAATAACATTCTTAAAGTAAAAACCTATAATCCATAATTTGGTTAAACTTTTAATAGCATTAATATAATTTGACATTTGTCAGTTGAACTGTCATTGAATGTAATAATTAACTTTACTACATGGCTTAACCATTATAGAATAACTTCTATAAAGCATGTGATGAGAATTGAAAGAATATAAACGTTAAGTAATTAGAAAAAGGATGCAAAAGTTGTTTTAGGAAAGGTAATTATATTGAACCAACACATAAATCCAACAAAATAACTTTCTATTAGCAACTGTGGTGGACAATATAATAAATTGTGGAGCTCCAAAATTACAACCTTCAACCTAAATAAAATTAAACTATTGTATAGACCAATAAACCTTTTTAGTACTGTATACCTACTTACCAGAAATAGAGTAGAGTGTTTAACAGTAAGAATATTTCAGTTCTCAAATTCAAGTAAATAAGTTTCTATTTATATATATATATAATCAAGTCCCCCAAAAATACCCTTATAAAGAGTGTAGGGGTGTGAATAAAACAGTACATAGTCACAATCTATCGCATTTCACTTTTCACAAATTTTGTCCAGTCCTTTCTGTTTACGGCTATCTTCTTGGCTTCTGACGTTGTCTTTCCTTTTTTCATTAGGATTTTTCTTATTACGTCGTCCCAGGTCTCCCTTGGTCTACCTCTTCTCTTTTTCAGTCCTGTTTTCGTTTCCCATACTCTTTTAACTGGCCTTTTGTCATTCATCCTGTGTAGATGGCCCCACCATCCTAGCTGTCGCTGTTCTATAAACTCTGCTACTGGCTGAATTTTCAGTTCGTTCCTTATTTGGTCGTTCCTAATTCTGTCTCTTCTCGTGATTCCTTTTACCCTTCTTAAATATTTCATTTCGCTCGCCTGTAACCTGCTCCTGTCTGCTTGTGTTACTACCCATGATTCGCACCCGTATGTTAGGATTGGTCTGTAAATAGCTCTGTATACTTTCATCTTTGTTTGCTTTCTTATCTCTTTTTTATTGATAAATCCCTTACTCATTGCGTAGTATACTTTAATTGATTTTTCTATTCTGTTATTTATTTCTGTGTGTTGCTTTCCCGTTTCTTCAAATGTTACTCCTAGGTACTGAAAATCTGTTACTTGTTCTATTTCTACTCCTTCTAGTTGGATATGTAATTCTTGTTTTTCCCTTGAGATTGCCATTACCTTAGTTTTGCTTTTGTTCATTTTCATACCATATTTTAAGAGAGTCTCATTCCAGTTGGTAAGGTTGTCTTGGAGATCTTTTTCTGTTCTTGCGATAAGTGCTATATCATCAGCAAATGCACATTCGGTAATATTGACTGGTTCAAGGTTGTGATGTCCGATATACATGGGTTTCGTTTTCATCCCAGCTTCTCTAATTATTTCGTCCATATAGGTTATGAAGAGTAGGGGGCTCAGCCCTCCTCCTTGTCGTACTCCCTTTTTTGTGGTGAAGATGTCAGATCTCATGTTATTACTGATTACACAATTTTTAGTTTCCTTGTATAAACTTCTAACTGCTCCAATGAGCTTTTCATTGACGTTCTTTTTGCATAGGCTTTCCCATATTTTGGCTCTTGGGACTCTGTCAAACGCTTTTTCCATATCTAAAAAGGCCAAGTAGGTAGTTTTCCCATTCGTCAGTGACTTGTTTATTATTTCCTTTATTGTGAACACGTGGTCTTGGGTACTTCTGCCTTTTCTGAATCCACTCTGTGTCTCGATCAGCTTGGGCTCAATTACTAGTCTTAATCTTTTTTCCAGTATATGTTCATATATTTTAGTAATTGTACTTAGTAGGGTTATTCCCCTATAGTTGTTGCAATCTTTATTGTCTCCTTTTTTAAAAATTGGAACTATCAACCCTAATTCCCAATCCCTAGGTATTTTTTCCTCTTCCCATGCGTTTTTTAATATTTCCCACAAGAGTTGTCTCCCATCTTCTCCCATATTTTTGGCCATTTCGGTAGTTATTTTGTCGGCTCCTGGAGCTTTGCCATTCTTTAGTCTTTGTATCGCTTCCTGCAGCTCTTCCATTGTTATATCATTCTCTTTTGTATGCCTTTCTTTTTTACCTTTGTCCTCCCTACTTTGATCTTGCTCTTCCATCGGGCTTCCTGTGTTTAACAGATTTTCGAAGTATTCCTTCCAACGATCCATAATCTCCTTTTCTTCTATCAATAATGCTCCGTCTATATTTTTAATCGTGGTTGTTCTTGTATTTTTGCTGCTTCGGAGATTTTTGAGTACTTTATAGAACAGTTTTTGGTTCCCTAGGCTGTCCCTTTCTAACTTCGCTCCAAAATCTTCCCATGACTTTTCTTTTGCTTCTTTCACTAACTTTTTAACCTTTTTTCTTTGTTCTTTGTATAGCTGGTAATCTGCTTCTATCTTGCTGCTCAGGTATTTTTGCCACTTCTTCTTCTTGTTTTTAACTTGTTGCTTTATTTCGTCCGTCCACCATGACGTCTGTTTTTTTGCACTCCGTCGTCATACTTATACCGCACACTTCTATTGCTGATTCAACAAGACTGTTTTTAAAGATTTCCCATTTCTCTTCCATGTTCATTTCTTTTAAGTCTTCCTTTACTTTTTCTAGTTTATTACTTATTGTTTTCTCGTATGTTTTTGCGGCTTCCTTGTCTTTCAGTTTATATGATCTTATGCTTTGATGTTGTGCTTTTCTTACTTCCGTTATATTATTAGTGCTTCTTTCATTTTCTTTTTCCTTTATTGTGGCTACCAGTAGGTAATGGTCACTATCTATTTCACTTCCTCTTTTAACTCGTACATCTAGTATTGCTGTTTTGTTTTCTCTTTCAACCAATATGTAGTCAATTATCGACTTTTCTTTTCTGCCCGGTTCTACCCTCGTGTACCTGTGTATTTCCTTATGTTTATAAAAGGTATTTGTTATGACTAAGTTATGATCCAAGCAAAAATCCAGTAGTCTTACTCCGTTATTATTTCTTTTTTCTTCTCCGTATTTGCCAACAACTGCTGCATAGGTGGCCTCTTTTTTCCCCACCCTTCCGTTAAAATCTCCAGCTACGTATATTTTCCCTTTGACTGTTTCCATTACGAGAGTCAGTTCTTCCCAGAAACTATTCTTTTTATCTAGTCTTTCATCGTCATTTGGGCCGTACACTGCTATTATTGTCTTTGTATGTGTTTTGTTTTTTAGTTCTATTGTTAGTATTCTTTCGGATATTGCGTACCATTTGTTTATTTGGTTCTTAGCAACGTTACTTAGTATACATGCTACTCCCGCAGCTGCTCGTTCGCTTTCGTTAACTCCGCTCCATATTAATAAGTGTCCATTCTGTAATTCTAGAATTCCTTTCCCCTTTTTCTTTGTTTCTGTAACTACTAGGATATCTAGATTTGCTTTTTCAAATTCATTGCTTAATTCTATTTCTTTTCCATTTATGCTTCTTACATTCCATGCTCCCATTTTCAGATATTCCTGCTTCTGTACTTTCTGTCTCTCCATTTTTTTGTTGTTCATTCGAATTTTTAACTCCTTTGTTTCTTCCCTCCACCTTTCCTTTTCCTTTCTGCTACCTTGTCTTTCATTATTTATTAATCCCTTTTTCTTTTCGTTGTTTCTTTTATCTTGTCGTTTTCCTTTTTCTATTGCCGTCTTCGTCATCGTGTTTTCGTCCTGCTTCACTTCCTTTGCTACTTGTTTTCTAAGTTTTTTGATATTCTTTGTTTACTGGGGTCCCATTCGTATTTTTCTCCTTCTATCCAGATTTTTTGATAACCAACCTTAACTGTCTTTCCTTTTTCCCTTTCATCTCTGGCAATACTACGTAATTCGGCCTGAATTCTTCTCTCTTCGAATGTTTGATCGTTCTCCATAAATATTCTTGTACCCTTTAACATACTTTTCTTTTCCATGATCTTCTTTTTATTTTCCCATGAGTTTCTATTTATTAAGGATATATATTGTTATAACTGAATCATAGAGAAGTAGATACCATTGAATCAGTAAATTGTAAATAGCAGTAATTAAGATGCTTGGCGTTCAATCTTTGTTTGTTTACTCTAAATATAACCCTATATGAGAAGGTGAAGTTAAAATAAAATCCCACATCTCTTTATACCTAATTGCAAACAAGATTAAAGCTAGCAGGAGTAATGCGAATCATTTAAAGGTAAGTTATCTCACCGATAATTAGCTATTAAGTGGTACACCTTAGCCATTTTGAGAGGTAAATTGAGTTTTATGTTTCTACGACAGTTTAAACTAGCAAACAAAATGCAATATAAATGCAGTAGAGCATAGGGCTAAGTAAACAAGCAGCATTACAGACTGACAAAGCAAAAACAGAAAATTCAGGTTCAAGTCAGAAAGGCTGCAAAGGAACAAAGGAGCAAAGGAAAAGCGATAAAAATGGGATATCAAAAAATAAAGATCAACGGTACACTTTCGAAGTGAAGATGAGTCTCTGCCTAAGAAGCAATAAAGGCACGAAACTAGGTACAATGAATTAAAACAAAGAAGATGACGCCTCAGGCAATGAACATGGAGACAACGAATCTAAAAACAAAGACGACGACATTGGCAATGCACATACGAACGAGTAAAAATACAAAAAGAAAACATGTTTTAACACCATCCCAGAAAGTTGGTCACTAGGGGTGCACGGGACCAATCCTCCCAACAAACATTAACTACTAATAAAATTTACATAGGCACACTAATTGTAAGAACACTAAGTTGAGAGGAAAGAAGGATTGAATTAGAGGGGCTCTAAAAAACATCAAATGCCACATATTGGGATTATCAGAAATGAGATTACCTGGAGAAAAGAGCATAGAAAGGCAAAGTAGATGGCTACTATATCACTTGCGACAAACAAAAGGCCAAAGAGGAGTAGGTTTTATGATACAGAAAAAAAGGAGGAAAAAAAGCCAAGCCAGTAAAGGTTATTCAGAAAGAATAGCAGTAGCACAACTAAATCTAGACACGAAAACAAAACTTACCATCATACAAATATACGCTCCTACGAGCACAAGCAGCGAAGAAGAAAAGGGCAGCTTCTATAACCTATTAGAAGAAGCAATAAATGAATTCAATTACAAAACATCAAACACAATTTTCATGGGTGACTTTAATGCAATTATTGGGCAGTACAAAGAAGAGGAGAACGTAAGAGGAATATATGGTTTAGAAGAGCGAAATTCAGAAGGAGAAAGACTACTAGAATTTATAGCTAGATAACAGTTAACAATAGAAAATAGTCTATTTAAAAGAAGAAAAGGGAGAAGAAGGACGTGGATGGCACCGAATGGAACAAAAAATGGAATAGACTTTATTAGGACAAATAGAAGACACTTGATACACAACACAGAAGTCATCAACAAATTCAATTTCGACTCAGATCATCAACTGGTATGAACAATTTTAGCACTAAATAAAAACAAAGAACAAGCACGCCTACACGCAAATACTACAGATATGAACTTAAATAAGCTGGACATAAAAAGTATCAGAGACAACTTGCAATTATAACAGCAAGAATAAAAGAGCTACTTACTGCAGATTTCCAACAAGCATATGAGAAGATAGAGACAGGAATGAGACAAGCAGCGAGTTAGAGTAAAAACAGAATTGACTAAGGAAACTAGAGACGTGATAAACAAACGAGAGAAATTAAAAACAAAAACACATAGAAGTGCTAGAACAAAAATAGAGTACTGCGAATACAACAAGTTAACAAAAATATCGATCAAAAAAGATCTGAGAAGGTACGAAATGTCAACAATCAAATCAATTTTAGAAGAAAGCAAATCCACGAAAAAGGGTAAAAAAGGCTCACTACCGGAAAAACTTGAATACCAAAAATAATAGATCCACTAACTGAAAATGAAAGAGTGTGACAGAGGAAGAATACTACAAATTGTGACCAAATACTATAGCGAATTAAGTATATGAAAGTAGTATAACAAACACTAATAACATAACAACTCAAGTCCAAAACGAAGAAGAAAAATACCGGAAATCAGAAAATACGAAGTAAGGAAAGCAATTTTAGATCTCATTATGGACTTAGGTAGCTGGAATTTTCAGTTTATGTAATTGGTAGCGATTGCGGCCCAGCTTTGACTTCGCTTTCTTAGTCTGCACGAATTGTCTACGATGGTACCTTTCTTTCCAGCAATTAGGCGAGGTTGAAGCCACATTACTTTCCTTGATCGACGTTGAATGCAACAGAAAATATACGACCATATACTGTAACTACACATTTTTGTAGAAAATCAAAAGTATATCGGCGCTAATATATCAAGTGAAGAATTGGCGATATTGAAATTTTCCTGCTTATTCCGGTTGTACCATTTATGTATTAAGACAGTAGTGATCTATATGCGTATTTTCTACGTACTTTGAGCTTTATTTATTTGTGCGTAAAACTTCTATTTGTAATTGTAAGTCACATGCGGTATGCTGTAAACGTAGCGTGTACACGCCACGGGGTTGCTATTGGGATTGGAGGCTATAAGTCTGCTTGGAAAGGCCGTATGACCTTCCCCTTGGTTGGAAAGTAGCTTCTTCGCGATGTAAGTACATTATTCTTGTTTAATTATAGCGGCGATTAGAACCCCTGTGAACCCTTACAACTTGGGCCAGGACCCAATGTGGCTTACTTGCCGTAAGAGATGATGGGGCCGGCTCAAGGGAAGGTAGGGCGAAGTTAAGGATCGAATTGTGTCACGATAGCGGCTAAGTAAGAGCGTATTCTGCAGGAAATTGTGCCATTGATAACAGCTGTGCAAGAGGGGTTTTAAGGAAGGATTTCATAACTTGTGGACGAGTAGCAACTTGCTCAACTAGATTGGGTGAGACTGGCTTCAGCGGGGGGGTGGTGGCGGCGTACTGGAAAATCACCTATATCACAACAATACACATTAAAAATTTAATAAAAATATAAAGTTTTAAAAAATCGTTAGAGCCGTTTTTGAAAAAATCGAAAAAACTGAAAAATCACTAGAGTAAACACCTACTTCAGGTTATGCGATTTTTTTCAAAAGCTTGCTGTCTCATCTACATAGTACATAAAACTTATATATGAAGTTTCAACGCCATACCTCTTTTCGTTTTTGAGATATTCTGTTCACAGACAGACAGACCAATGAAAAAATATATGTTTTTTGGGATCAGGGGACTCTGAAGATCTGTTGAAAGCTCAATTTCGAATTTTTGGGGTGAATCCAATACTTCCTTTATCGTAAAAGGAAGTCTTCTTCTTAATTTAGGACATTGTCCTGTCTTCTTATATTAAATTTTGCCTCTTAGGTATTGTCTTGTGAGCCCGATGTCCAACTCTCGTACCATCTCTTTTGTGGTCTACCAGGTGGTCGTTTTGTATTTGGATTTTGGGTCATTACCCTCTTTGCGAGTCTGTGGTTGTCCATTCTTTCGACGTGATCTCGCCAGAATCGTCGTCTTGACCTGCTCCAGTTGACTACATCTTCTATGCCACATGTTTCTCGGATTACGTTGTTTCTAATTCTGTCGAGTATTGTGTGTCCTGTTATGGCTCGGAGGGTCTTCATTTCTGTTGTCCGCATTATGTTCTTTGTCTTTGCTGTTTCAGCTCTCGCCTCTGCTGCGTAAGTAATGATAGGTCTTTAACAGGTCTTATAAATCCTTAGTTTATCTTCGACACTAATGTGCTTGTTTCGCCATATTATTTCGCGCAACCAGCCTGATATCTTTGCAACTTTAGATGCCTGTGTACGGACTTCTTTATTTATATTTCTATCGCTGGATATACTGGCACCTAAGTAATTAAAGTTTCTGAACTGGTCGATAGTGGTGTCATCTACTGCCAGTTTACATCTAATCATGTTCTTTGATACTACTAGATACTGCGTTTTCTGAGTGGATATCTTCATGTTGCATGTCGTTGCTGTCGTGTTTAGTCGGAATAATAGGCGCTGCAGGTCGTCTTCGGTTTCAGCCATAAGAACCGCGTCATCCGCGTGAAATCAACAAAACAAAGAAACAGTGGTTTGTCGTATTCTATGGCCTTTTCCACCAGTTATCTCATTATAAATATTGCATCTTTAGTGGATCTATTCGCTCGAAAACCTTGTTGTTCCTCATTTGTCGGGTAATTATTGTCGATAGTATCCTTGTAAGCAGCTTTGAAACGCAACTCAACAAGTATATTCATTTATAATTTGCGGGATCACGTTTAACACCCTTCTTGAAGATTGGGATGGTAATACTTATACGACACTAATCTGGTATGGTTCTAGATTGCATAATTTTTTCAAACAGTGCGGTTAATTGATTATTTCAGATCCTCACCTCCATATTTTATCATTTCGTTGGTGATAAAGTCTGTACCCGGTGATTTACGGTTTTTTAATTTTGATGTCTCTTGTGACGTCATCTATGGCGATGCTGACATCATTAATTCTACCCTCTTAATTGTCTTCTTGGTTTTCTCTGAGTGTGGCTGTAGTTGTATCATATAATTGTTTGAAGTGTCTCACCCACTCTTCTTTTGGGCTTGTCTTTAGTTCTATACATTCATTTACGGGTTTCCTCCTGTTGCGTAGCATGCCCCATACTTTTTTCTGACTATCATATAAATCATGTTCCATATCACTAGAGAACTTTGCCCAGTATTCCTTTTTTAGCGCTAAAATTTCGTTGTTAACTCTATTTCTTGTTTGCTTGTATTTCTCATATTCTTGTGGTGTTTGATTAATCCTGTATTCAAGGCATGCTTTCCTTTTCTCGTTTGTCAGAACTTTAACCTCTTCAGTAAACCACGGTTTCGGATTTATTTTTACATTGATATTTTCTTTTCTTGTTCCTACTGCTTCCTTTGCACTCATTAGGATGTTACCTTTTTAATTTTGTCCAAGCTTGCTCTACGTGATCATCTTCGGATATTGGATTTGATTCTATCTTATCTTTAAGTCTTCTTATTATCCGAGAAGGATTCAATGTTGAATTTAGTCACGATGTCTTCTGTTTTTTTTTTCATATAATGTATGATCGAAATTTACATAAAATCAGGTTATGTCTGCTGATGTTAGTGCTCTGACGTCCAATATCTGAGTAGGGTGCACGCTTCGGTTTGTTATAATATAGTGTAGGATAGATTCCTGTCCTCTTGAGTTTGACCAGGTGCGTTTGTATTGCCACTTGTGGTCGAAGTAAGTATTATTAATTCTAAGTTCGTTTTGAGCACATGTTGTTATTAACAGTTCTCCGTTATTGTTTATTACGCCTTCATAGAATTGCTGCATGATTCCGGGTATAATTTCGTTCCCAATACGTGAGTTTAGATCTCCCATGACAAATAGCTTTTCATTGTGTGGAATCTTGTCAAGAGCATCTTGAAGCTGGTTGAAGAACAATATCCTCTTTTCTTGGGGTTTGCTAATGTCCGGTGCATAGCAGCTTAAAAAATGAATAGTACTAGTATTGAACTTTAATGTGACTTGTAGAAGTCTTTCATTTATGTAATTAATGTTGGAGATGTTGTCTTCGAATTTCTCGTGTATCAGTACTCCTACACCAGCTTCTGCTCGTTCTTCTTTACCTTTCCCACTGTACATAAGTATGTAATTCTGATATTTAGTGCTTCCTTTCCCCTTCTTTTTTTTCCGACAAACAACATACGTCAATACGGTGTGCGTTCATCTCAGTGATTATTTCTTGGTCTTTACTAGTCCATGATAAAATATTCTAGCATCCAAGTCGCATTGTTGTCGCTTTCCATTTTCGCTTTATCCTTTCTCTCGCCGAGTCGTTATTCCGTATCATCCGTCCAGGTTCCGAGACTAAAATATTTCTGTGAGCGGTAATTATTTTTTTACGGAGGTAGGCTGCTAACCCGTTTCCTCCAACCCTTTTTAGTTGCCTCTTACGACAAGCAGAGATACTGTGAGTCTATTCTATCCCCAACCCACAGGGGCAATAAAAGGAAGTAAAACGAGAAATAATAACATTAACGTTATTTGCTATGCTGATAGCGAATATAAATTATAGCGCCTACTACACCAGTTTATAACCACGGCAAAGAAATGAAACATGCAAATAGCTAAAGATAAGACAAAATGCATGACAATAGCGAAAGACCCAGAGAGGTGCAACTTAGAGATCGAAGGTACCATTACGATCTTCCAAAGGTGCACGCAAATTTTTTTTTACTTTGCCTTTTTATCATAGGCGTTACATACGTTTTTAAATGTTTTAAATTTCTCGTACATCACTATTAAGACCTAGTTCAATTAAATGCTCAAAACTTAATTAGGGGAAGGCAAAAAAAGTGTAAGAAGTGTAATAACAGAAATGTAATAGGTAGGAACGAATTTAATTTGGATGATAACATATTGTTAAACAAAAATTAAAAATAGGCGCCTTCTAAATTATTGGGTAAACATAGTTCTCCGAGATCTTATAAAGGTCATATACTACTGAAAAATTCCTGTCATTTAAGACACACTTCAAGCGAATTTAGATTTGAGAATAACTTAGCAGATTCTGAACATATGAATGACTAATGAATCACCCGAGCTATACTTCGCTTCGCTAAGTACACGATTTAATTAAATTAAATATAATTTAATTTTACTTTACTTTTTCGTACTTTTTGTGAAAATAAAAACTGGCCTACGATCTAAGTCTAAAAATTTGAAAATTTTAAGCTATCATACTATTTAATCGGTCTAGTATCTTCGGACGCGATAGCGAACAAACATACATGCAAAGAAAGAGACCACCGATTTTATGGTATAGATAATGTAACATAATGATAATCATGATAATGACTTAACTGTACAATCTTATGTTGAAAATTCAAATGTACCAATTGTAGAATCAAAACCAAGTGATGACTTAAACAAAATAATTGAATCTCAAGTTCGTCGAAGTAACAGGCAAGTTAATAAGCCAAGTAGATTTAATAATTTTGTTTCCTATTAAATGTAAGAGGAAAGATGTAGCATATCTTAAGGTTGGTAGTAAGTAGGTTGGTGGCAAGGCGAGAAGCCAAGTTGAGCATAAAGACGGCTACAGTTGTAAACACCATATAAGTAATACTTCTATATTGCTAGCCCCTGTAAGTGAGACAGACAACCATCTCTTTCTACGCCCTTGTGCATGTGCGGGCAAACGTTGTCCGTGAACACGTGAACGAAGCTGTGCAGTTCGAATTCTCAGGCATGAGTGGTGCTCAGAAAGAGACGGATGTACTATATGTCGGCGCCGTAATGTTTTCGCCAGTTCCCAGACCCTACTAGCAATATAGGAGTATTAGCTATATGGTAAACATACATAAATGTACAGGGTGGGCAAATGTCAGTGTTTTTATAGGGATTCTCAAGAACTATAGGAGATATGGAAAAATTGCCCCCCTCCTCGATCACTTCTTTCGAGAAGAGCTTAATGGTCAAAACCAAAATTGGCTATCGTCTTTTGTTTTCGAGTTATAAACAAAAGTTTTATTTTTCTACTTTTTGTGGTGTGGCTATATCTTGCTTATTTATGAAAATATAGAAAATGTTTACTTTTTTCAGGCACTTTTTTGATAACACATAGTGGCGTAGTCAGTTTTCAAAAATGGTTTCTAAATTCTAGTTGTATTTTACCTTCCTTTTACGATAAAAGAAGTATTGGTCCACCCCAAAAATTTGAAATTGAGTTTTCAATAGATCTTCACGTTTTAGAATCCCCTGTTCAATGGCCTGTCTGTCTGTGTGTGTGTGAACAGAATATCTCAAAAATGAAAAAAGGTATGTTGTTGAAACTTCACATATAAGTGTTGGGTACTATCTAGATGCGACAGCAAGCTTTTGAAGAAAATCGCATAACCGGAAGTATGGTGTTTACTCTTGTGCTTTTTATTTTTTTTTTTCGTTTTTTTCCAAAACGGCTCTAACGATGTTTTTCAAATTTTACATTTTTATTACATTTTTAATGTGTATTGATGTGAGATAAGTGATTTTCCAGTTGAATACTTCTAAAATGGGTTTGATTTGTTTTTCCCTTTTTTATTGACTCCTATTTTGAATAGAACACCCGGTATATTATTATATTTTTGAATTTAACTTAAAATTTTGGAGAAAATTTGTCTCTTCAACTAAAGCTCTATTTTGTACGGTTTCTGTAGAATATGTAATTTTTGACAATTTTTGCAAATGCTTATAAATTAAATATCAGATTTTTGGCTAGTTATAAGACCACTGTAAAAGGAAGTTGTGCGCGTGTATCACACCAGATTTTTTGTATGGAACTCATAGTTGGCTGTGGCATTATGAGAAAGTTTTTAAGCATTTCAGTGCTATATATAGTGCCCACCAAAAAGTCGGCATAATATGGGAAAAAAATTATTTTTGATTTTTCAAAAAAAAACTTTTTACGTCAATAATTTGTGCTTGTCTAAAAAACTATTTAGCCCCTGTCATATATACCGAGTGATTTTTACTTGTTTAGAAAATGGAGTTTTTCGAAATTGTCAAAATCGAAAAAGTGCAATTTTTTTAGAGTGTGTTATTTTTAGCTAACTAAACAATCTCAGGGTCAGAAAACCCCTATTTTTTTTAACTTTAGCTGAAAATTAATTTTGCAATTTTTTAAATATTTTTCAAAATTTCACATACAAAGACTTAATATTAAAGTTCAATTGTTTTTATGTGAACACTTTAAATAATTATAATTGGTGAATATAATATAAAATGTTAATTACTTCTTTAGATTTTTTATTATTTACCGAAAAGTAGTGTGTTTGCATAATTTTTACGTTTTCCATGCAAGGCGCGTTTTAAGAGAAATATGTTTCCATTCTAATTAATATTTATTTAAATGCCTTCAAGAAACTCTAATCTAACCCTGTTAATGAATTACTGTTATACAAATCCTGTAAATGTTCCTTTACAGTTGTCTAAATAAGGAAATTTTTTTATCCAATTACATGTTCTAAACAATTTCCTCATTTAGACAACTGTAAAAGAACATTTACAGGATTAGAGCGTTACTTCTTTTGACGAGGCGATAGCCGAGGCAAATGTCATTCAAACGCTCTAAAACATTTCGTGCTCGTAATCAGAGCTGGGCAAATTACTCTAAAAAAGTAATTAATTACTAATTACCAATTACCGCCCAATGAAGTAATTTAATTACCAGAGATTCAATTACTCACACGAAATAGTAATTCAAGTACCAATTACTTAGTAATTATAATTGTAAACATCAATTACTTTTTCAATTACTTTCAATGAAAATAATTGTCATATAGTTCTATTTAGTAGAACTTTCTTGCAAGTTGCAACTATCATTAGTGTCGTGTCGATTCGTAATCGTAATCTAAAAATGCTTAATTTTTATGTTTTGTTAACTATAGTAACCTACATACTTTATCACTTTTGAAGGTTTTTTTATAATTAAATCTTGTAGCTACATGCACCGTTCATCAAAACCAAAACTTGTTAGTTTGTTTTGATGTAAGATGTAAGTAAATACATAAAGTCAAGGATAACAATTATACAGGGTGTCACAAAAAGAATGGGACACAGATTGCTCATAGATTCCTTAGGTTATAATAAACCGATTAAACCTAATATACCTTAGTACAAATTCCATTCAGTAAAAAGGTATAGGGACTTGGAAGTTCAATTTCAATTTTTTTATTTTTTTATTAATTTCCACATATGTTATCACTGTAGTTGAGTTTTTTATCACGAATGTGGGTTTAGTTGTCGAGGCCCGTAGGGCCAAAGCAAATAAACCACATGAGGGATAAAAAGGAACTTCCAGTGCCGAGGAGCATATTGTTTTTCTTTCAATCAAAATCACGAAATTACAACATTTTAACCAACTCTTGTAGGTTATGTTGACGTCGGTTGACGTTTACCTATCGCCCAGCCGCCTACAAAAAGGTGGTAAAACAATGGTTTACTGCACTGCCCATTTCTCATATTTTAATGACGATTTCGACGTTCTTCACTGCCGATTTAAAAAAATAGAAGTTTGTATACCAAGGCACTGAATTGTAACTTTTTATCACGAACGTGGATTTAGTTGCCGAGGCCCGTAGAGCCAATGCAAATAAACTACATGAAGGATAAATAGGAACTTCAGTGCCGAGGGGTACTTTATGTTTTTTTTTTTGAAATCGAGAAATCGTGAAATTACAACATTTCAACCAACTTTTTTAGGTTATTATTACGTCTGTTGACGTTTATCTGTCGCCCCGCCACCTATAAAAAGTCGTATAACAATGGATTACTTCACTGCCGATTTCTCGTATTTTAATGACGATTTGAAGTACTTCACCGCCGATTTAAACAAATATTTTTTTTTCCGAATACGAAGAAATGTCGAATTTCATTTTGGCTAGATTTTGTAGTGGCATTAGAAAAAACAGCACGCTGAATGTTATAAAAGTAATTTTTTCATGTTCGTGTAAAATTAATCCACTCCCTTTGAATCGTTCGCTCGTAAATTAAATGTTGAAAAACTCTCACTTTTCTGAACTTGTAGAACAATCTACTATTAAATACGCCTAACATGAGGCTGAATGACGAAAATAGGTAACTTACTTAAGTATACAGGGTGCAGCATTGAATTTCTTAATTGTTTGACAGCAAAATTTTATTTTTGTAAAGAACACTACATGGTGATCCAATTGTCGTAACTTGAGCATTTTTTGTTGGCTTAGTTCGAAAAAAAGATGTTTACCCCTTTACACGAAAGTGACATTTTCAGTCGCCTGTAAGGGTTTCCCGAAAATATACGTTTTGTTCCCCCTTCATTTTTACATTCAAGAGACCTTTATAATTATCATGTGTTTAAAAAGAAATTACATAAAGGTAGGCCAATGAAAATAAAACTAATGCCGACAGCAAGCTTTAGAGACAGGAATCTTTAGAATTTTCAATCACGATATCAGCGTATAATATAAACTTACAATAACAGCAAAAGTGATGACAGTTAATGAATTCTAAAGCTTGCTGTTGACATTACTTTTATATTTCATGGCCAATCTTTATGTAGTTTCTTTTTGAACACACCGTGTAAGAAACGGGAAAAAATACTTATTTCATAAAATTACTGTCAACGTTTGCCAAATGGCGCAGGTTGCTTTCATATTTTTACTTCAAATTTCAAAATCATAACATCTTCAATAATACCTATTAATTTTACCAAATTTTTAATATTATAATAAAGTCTTTATTCTGAGATGCCAATTATGTACACAGAAACATATTACCTATTGATTTTAAATTTAGGGTAATAAAATATCGGAAATTACATAAATTGGGTCCTACTCACGGTTCTTTTAAGAAAACTAAATGAAATTTTGTGTAAAACCATTACGAAGTCAATATTTGAATGTCTCGTAATTAGCATGGTTTTGTATGTTTCGTCCGTCAACGCAGCACCCTATATAACGTAAAGACGTAATGTTGGCTGAGGTAATCGGAATTATAAGAAAGACACGATTTTTATAAGACACTATTCCAGATTTTTAATAATAATCAAACCTAATATGCTGCAGCAGTCCGTATACAAAGCAGCATGTGACCATTACAAAGCAAGAAAGCGATAAAGTATGGATAATTTACAAATGTTCATTGCAAGAATGAGGTAAACTTATGTGGTGTTTTTATATTGTATTAGTACTATACCCCATACTGCATTTTTGAGTCAATCAGGCGTGGAATTTCGCAATTAGGTACATTTTATTTAAGTGTTTTACGCTCTTTAAATGTTATCGGATTTTGGCCGTTTAGTTCAATTACTCACTCAAAAACGCAATTGTCTGAACTTAATGCCTGTTACAGTATAGCCCTATGCTAGTACATCATTTAAAAGAAGCAAATTGAAAGGAATAAATAATTATTATGAACCAATATCGTCTAATGAAGCTATTTTAAATTATATTTTTACCGTAGGTATTGTAATCTATAACGTACTTACCGCAAATATAGTTTTAGCGTCTTCAACAATAAATATTAGTTTCACTGTTACATCCTACGTATCACATCTACTACATACACGCACCAATGCACTCTTTACTCGTGATTCGTGAACGCGTCGTACAGAATGCAAATGTTGCACAAAAGTTGCTGCTATTCGATCGTCAGAGGAAATCATAAATCAGGCTTTAGGAATACCCTATCCTTAATAAGACCTTATTGTATTTTTTTGCGTTCTGGAAATTTAGCACTCAATCGAGGTCAGTACTTGAAATACCACAAAGTAATTCAATTACCTTCAGTAATTTCAATTACCACCGGTAATTCAAATACTTGTAAAGTAATTTAAATACTTCAGAGTAATTTCATTACACAAAAGTAATTGAGTAATTGAATGTAGTAATTAATTACTTTCAAAAAGCAATTTTCAAGTACTTTTTAACAAAAAGGGCAATTCCCAATTACAATTACCGCATTTTGAAAAGTAATTCAATTTCAAGGCAAATACACAAAAAGGAATTTAATTAGTAATTTAATTACAAAGTAATTAATTACTGCCCAGCTCTGCTCGTAATACAAATAATTTTTTTTTTCTACGATCATGTCAAAATGACAACTTTTTCCACAGTTTCTAGTGTCAAAAGTGACGTTTCTAGCACTCTTAATTTTAGCGCCCGAATTACGTCTTTTTTTTTCTTTTTTAATATAGTATTAAAACACGCTCTGCCGTAAATTTGAATGTCAACATAACCTAGAATATCTAAGACAATGCGACGGAAAAAGGGTCACCGAACTAAATTTTTATATTTCTGTTACGATCGTAGAAAAAATAGCGTATGATACACGTGTATAAGTGTTAATGGCACTAGCAACGTTAAAAGCACTCCGCTTTGCGTCGTGCTCTTAAACTCATCGCATGTGCTTTAAAGGCGTACTTATACACTAGTATCATAATATACTATTCTATAACTGTCAAACAAGAATATCAATATTGTTTCGCGCCGTAGCGCGCTAAAATTTTTGGCGCTCTAGTGGCCAAATGTTTTTTTCACGTAGTCAGTGGTAACGTAAATAAATATCCTATTTTTTAACACGTTAAAAAATGGCAAACTTCTCGCATTGATAGCGATGCGCGAATGTTTTTTTACGGTTGTCGAAAAATATCATTTTTAAAATTTCATTTAAAAAAGTAGGCTTTTTTAATTAATTTCGGTGTGTGAAGTGCACTCAGTGAAAAAAAGTGACACTTTGCTTTTAATTTAGGAATGAACGATTCTAATTGGACGTTTCCTTAGTTACCAGAACTGACATACGCACTTGACTAAAATGAAGGCAAATACAATTCTATACAAAATAGGCTTGGATATGAATATTTAACGAAATTTTAAAAAATCTTATGTAACTCGTGTTAGCGTGCTTATTTTTCACGCGTGTGGATTATTAAACTCGGCTGCGCCTCGTTTAATAACCCTTCACACTTGTGAAAAAAGTTGCACTTCTAATACTTGTGGTCTAAATAACTATTTGATCATATGAGCCAAATGAATGAATCGGTAATTTATTTTTAAGTTAGTGTTTCCCGACTATTTTTTGTAATAAGCTATTTCTAGTGCTGTTTAAAATATTGCTAAAAATTCCTACAATTACGATGTAAGAATATTAACCAAAAAGATTTTCTTTTGTGGGTGCAAAATAATGATACCTGAAAAATCTTAATTAGGGCAAATGATGTAATTCTGGGCTCCTAGATACTTATGGATCGATAAACACATTAGCGACCACACGCCCGATGGCAATCGTCACAGACTTGGTGAAGTTGTGGTTGGAATTGATAATTAGCAACGATTATTTTTTAAGCAGTCCTATCAGCCAATAGTAATGAGAAAAAAATTCAAATCGACCAATAGCATCAAAATTACACTGACTATTTGCTAGTAGCTAATTACACTGACTATTTGCTAGTAGCATCAAAATTACACTGACTATTCGTGAATCTAGTTAAAATTATCAAAAAATTATCACCACTTATGTAATTACTGTTGATTATAAAACAGTTTTTCCAAACTAATTTATTTTACAAAGTAGTTTATTAGGGAAGTTGTTATGACACTTATATCATTTTATACCTATTATAACTTAAAGCAATACCTGTGTTCGTTTTACATTTGGCAGAACAGCAAACTGCGCATTTGACATTAGTTTTGTTGAGTTATTTCAGTTGTAAATAAAGCAGCGTTGTTTAAACAAATTTTTTATTTAAAAAAATCCATATCTAATACTTTGAAAGGCGACAGGAAAACTTGATCATTTTGATATGGTGAAAAAAGCAATTTTTTTATAAAAGAACATGCTGTTGTTGTCAAAATAAACTGGCTGGGAAAAAACTTTTTTTACAACTCTAGGTCATCAATGATTGTGAACGCATTCTTCAGGAAATATTGGTTTTTGTTTATAAATCGAGATAGTGCACAATCTGTCGATGTCGATGCTGTAACCCCAGAAAAAACAACACAGATGATGAATATAATTTTACCCGGTTTTCTGTTGAGTGATAGTACTAATGAGGAATGACTACAAAATCGTCGAATTCTACAGACGATCCATTTTGCCATTTATAAACTAGCAAGTGATACCAGTCAACATTTGTTTCAAACGCAGTCTTGTGTACGCCAGCACGACACTTGCGTTTTTTTTTATGAAGAGTACAATATTAATAATAGTAAATCAACAGTTTCACCCTCCAACGCTGTTCGCCGTGCTTCTCTTGCGTTAAATATCTCGGAGAGCACAATTTACCGAAATATGAGCCAGAAAGTGAAGAATACAAAAACGGAAGTCGACGAAGCAGTCAAGACACTGTATATAAAATGTATGTAGCTAAAGAATTTGTAACCATAAAAAATCTAAAAAATGCTTGGTTGAAGAATCTGGAGATTTTTCACATTCAGTTTCTTCCCTAAATAGATTGTGCAAGGAAATAGGCTTAAAATGGCAATGTTCTATAACAGAATATGCATGCACAGAAATTTACTTAAAGTTTGCTATACGCAGCAGGTTTTTAATGTAGCAGCTGACATATCTTTATTATATTTACATTTTACGACATGTTATGTTTTCTTTAACCTGTAAATTCAGTTTGATTTCATATAAGAGAATAAACCCGTAGCAACCTTGTTTTAGAAATTGGCATATGTCAGGATAACCTACAAAACGGAATGTCATTTATTTCCCTAAAATTGCATTTTTAAGAATCGACATACGTAAAATTACTAGATTATCACGTGACTCCGAATGGGTATAAATTTGACTATACTATAATATGTATTTTTAGGTAGCAATGTGTCCCTATTCTTTCAGTATAAGTCAAACGCCAACCTTAAGCAAGAAAATGTATATTACGTAAAAAAATAAGTGTGTTACATTATTATTTGTAATAATTACATATTGATTGTAATAAGTGTGAAGATACAAACTAGAATTAAATTTAAAAAAATAGTTTCCGGTACCGGAAATTATACCCTAGCTTCCTGGGTGAAAGCCAAGTATCCTAGCTGCTAGACCATACCGCATTACACATCATGTTCTTCACCAGTTGTATACTACGGAGATCCATGCTATTTACACCAAAATGCACTTATTTTAATGGTTGAATTTTTATCACTAAAAGTAGTTCAACAATAAATTATTATTCAAATATTAACACATTGGAAATTAGATGGCCAATTTTTAATAGATTATTTAATCATTATAACCTACATTTGGCACGATTCCTACTAGCAAAAATTGTGGAATTAATAAAATTCAATTGTGCTATGTCTGTTATAAATATACTCGGTGTGTAAAAATAATATTTAAATCCATGATTTGCTCAAAATCAGCTAAAACATTTTATGAGGAAGGTTTCATATTTCTAATTCCCTCCCAGTAGTATAAAATAGGTGACGTTAGATCCATGCAGCTGTATATCAAAAATTTCAATTCAAAACTCAAGCTGCCAAAATAAAAAGTAAGTTTCATTTGCCACACTTTTTTGAGATACCCTGTATAATCAAAACTATTTCAGTAATGTCCACCACCTTCGTACCTACAACTTTTATATAAACGATATTTATGTAACTAGGTTAGAATAGCTTCCATCGTTGCCTGACCCAGTATTGCGGTCAGCGAAAAATATTCGTGTTGCATGTTTATGCATACCTATACCTATTTCAATTCCAGTTTGCATTACGTCATTAGTAGCTCTTAAAGTTATCATCAAGGTTGGTGAAACTGAAATCGCACGCTTTCAGTTTTACCAACCTTGGTTGTCATTGTATTGAGTGCCACCTATCGAACAGAGGCTGAACTATTTTTAGCAAAGAAACACGTATCAAAGCTCAAATTGCCAACACGGAATTTACTCACGATGAGTTATTACAAGTATTTGTTGTTTAAAGGTAATCTACTAAACTTCTGGTTCAAATTATTTTAGCTTTTAGTATGTTATAGTTAAAACTCTAGGGAATATCGCTACCTATTTTGTTTTATTGTTTGAAAAGAATTTCTTACAGAAATAAATCGCCGAATTTCACGTTCATAAATGCACTTTATTTACCTTATTTTAATCAAAACCATGATTTATAAACTAAATTTTAAATACGGAAGCGACCTTGCTTGAATATTTCTGCTTATTTTCGTGTATTGTACTTTTAATTTGGTTCAGTATTAATCGCAGTATCTTCTTTCGAGTGAAGTCATGATAACTGAAATTTTAGGTTATATTTCTTGGGAGTAAATCACCACATTAACTGCAATGTGTCCTTTTCAAATATGACGTTTACTCCAACAAGAGCTCGACAAGATCTTCCAGTAGGAACTGCAATGTCCTTTCCAATTCTTACCAGTTGTTAACAACCCAGTAACATGAATCTCTATAAGACGTTGATTCCACTCATAAGCTTGATGAAGTACAATACTAGCAAATGCAACATTCGCCATCCAATGATGTAACAAATTATCAATAAACTAAATTCAGCACCCAATTCCAGAAATTACCTTTATAGTTTGTAGTATGTTAATGTATGGTCGTCCTACCATACACATTTTGCCCATATCTTCATTATATAATCTTCTTTTAAAATTTTCTTTTTATCCCTTCTCGTAAATTTTGTATGACGTATACCACTTTATATACCAAATAAATTAAAAAATCATATTATAAAGGGTTTATTTTCACATTTTTAGCCGTTTACAAAATCATATTACATGTTTCTTTAATAAAAATTGCATTGTACAGTCGTGTGCAAATAAATCTGGGACAGTGTTTTTTTCACATGCAGATTCAGTTAAGAATTTGAATAATATTTCCATGGATTTCCTCTTATCAGAGAGAGTTACGGGTTTCAGTACCTGTTAAAGTTTAATGTAACTCTTTCTGATAGCAGGAAATCCATGGAGATATTCTTCAATTCTTAACTGAATCTGCATGTGAAAAAAACACTGTCCCAGATTTATTTGCACACGACTGTACATTAATAACAATATTTTCAATAGTGATATCCTTTATGCATATTTTTACATTTAAACCCAGTACCGTGTGAATAATGTAAAACTATACATTGGCAACTTTATTTTAGCATTAATCAATTTTGCATGCTGGTAGCAATTATCGGTTTTGAATAACATACAATGAGATAACCCAGTTTCAATTAGTTTCTGCAGTCACTGTGTTGTTATTTTGTTTACAAACACCATGGTAGTATTAAGTAAATGCCCTATGTCTAATTTTGCATAATTCAGCTATGTGTAGTCTTACATTATTCTCACTGTATAATATGTTATTATACTTATTTTAACAATCAACATATTGAATTACTTCTTTCAAATAAGTATTTGAGATTAATCTCCCAGTTTAACTCAGGTAATATTTACATAATATATTCGACCCTTTCTGTTTCTTATATTGAATTGTTCAACTGAATTTTAAATTCTAATCCAATATTTTATCAAATACACCTGTTAATATTGATGTTATCCTTTTTAAACCTAAAATTCATCTGTGTACAGAGCGGCTAGGAAAACCCCGGCCACTTTTCTTACGACAATCAAGAGAAAAGAAAAATTAAATTAAAATACTAGCAAGAACGCAGAATCCAAGTGGACTACTGAGATTTGTTCATGTGTATTAAATGCCTGAAGCTACTCAAGACGCATAAGTTTGACACCAATGATGTTGCACTATTTGTACCGCCATTCTGGTAGAATGGCCCATTTGCGCTTGATAAAACTATTTCACAACAGCGATACGTTGTTGAAAATTTGTATTCATATCTGCTTCGCTGTCAGTTTGACAGCAGAATTCAATTTTGAAATTGTCAGTGGAAAGCAGCGTAGCTAATTTTAATTTAAATACCTAAACATCGTACAAACAGCGACAACTGGCGTTAATAGTTGGAAAAGTGGCCGGGGTTTTCCTAGCCACTCTGTTTTTTAATAATAAAATATTTAATAATATTTTTTAATATAATATCAAGCCCTTTCAACTACAACCATTACTATGTATATATATATATTGTAATGACCCTGCCCTTAATGATAATAAAATATAGGGGTTTTAAAATAAATACTGACAAGGAAAATTATCACTTTCCAATTATTTAGATTCAATCGAAATTCACTTTTCAAACTCAAGGAAAATTAAAAGAGTGTGCTAAAAATTACAATAAATAATTGGTTTATTGCCCTGTTCTTATCTTATCTATACGCAATAAATGTTGGACTAGCTCCGGCACACATGAAACACCCTTTTTCTCCAACCACACGAATAAGACGCCATATTATCGAATAATTTTGTATAAAAAGTAGGTCATTTCGGGATGTTCACAAATTACCTTGGCAACTGTACACTTTTCGATTCATATTTGCACTAGTACAAAAATGGACGCAAGATAGGGTTTTACATGGTAAATTTTAAATAAAAAGCAAACGCTTCGTCAATATTCGGCAGTCGCCGTTGTTGTTGTTTATTTTTGCCGTACAGTGATTGCTTATTTGCGCTATGACAGTTCTACAATATAACCTACAATGTTTGATTCTAAATAATAAGTCATATTACCGAATTTATGAGTAGTTGGAAAAAAAATGGTATGTTTCATTCGTACAAAAAATGCGTTTTCGGGACGCATAAGACTCCCGGACTCCGCTGCGCGTCGTCCGGCAATCTGTCTTACTTGTCCCGAAATCATGCATTTTTTGTACTAATGAAACAAATAACTATTTTTCAGGGTCGTGGATTCATAAAATTAAGGAAAAACTTGGTATGACGAATAACCAGTTGTATGACAAATACTCGAAAATTTTTCGGGAAAATGCAGAACTTCATCTGACATTTAGCGAACCTATAAATTTGACTCATCAACAAAATAATCTGCGGTCACAATAAACAGCGTAAATTGATTTCTAAAACCACCAAAATGGCAAAAACGCGTCAGGTAAGCATTAATTCTGTGATGTAGCAACTGCTAAATTTGCTCTGTTTCTAGCTGTAATGTAACAAGAGACGCGCGACAGGTGTTTGTTCCATATCCGGCACAAAACTGCAAAATGCGGCGTCATTTCGCATTTTCAAAGAACGCTACCTATTTTTCTGGAAAGTGGACGGCTCTGGACCCTCGGAATACAGCTCTCCACCTCGTAGACACTATTATCTTGCAAAGGTTCAAAAACGATGGACCTACGCCAATGCTTTCCCTGTGAAAAACTACTTTTATCGGAGGCTTCTCGGACGCCGGACACACTTCCAAATGACGCCACGGGAATTCTGGACCTGGTAATTGCTTGCTGGTTGGGATTTCTTCACATACTGCTTCCTGAATGTCCTCCCTACTCGTAACAAACGTTATTCTGGCCGGGCGAAGCTGCTCGCATAAGGAATTGGTCCCTCAAAGTCATTCGCACTTGGACGATTTATTCTGCTGGCCTATCTTCTCCACCTGGACCTTTTAACACCTCGCAATTTACACCCACAGATGGACACAACATTTGTGAATAACTATACACACAATTGGAGTAACTGACGACTTATTTATTTATGATTTTACATGGTAATTGGGGAGCTCAATGTGGCCCCCAATACGCAATTTTCAAGCTTCTTTAGTTATTAAAAATAGATGACAGTCTGGTTACTTAGCAACTAGATATCCAAATGTTTATAACAGAAATTAGGATTGATAACATTTTAAACCTTATGGACTAAAGTTTTGATGTCATGTCTTTACCTAACCACTAATATTTTTTTTTTCTTGAAATAATTGTTACAACACATGCTCTGCTTTTAAATCACTTGTGTTTTTAATGCACTGATACACAATGTGTTCATTTAACATCTCACTAATTGTCTTTTGATCAATTGCCTTCCATTTTCATTGCTCTTTGCAATAATTATTTTGCTAGCACGGTTTCGTTTACTTTTCAGCTAATCTGGCTTTTGCTGGCTTATACAGTTTTACCACATAACGCTCATATTCTTTCTATATTTAGCAAATAATTTTGTATTATACTATTCACATTTGCCCGACATTAATAAGCTCAATTCCGTCACTTACAAATTAAATTGTATTAGGCCTTCCAAATATTTTATATTTGAACTATGAATGTAACCCTTCTATAACCTGCTTTGTTTCATGCTAACTTCTATCCCTCAAATGATTAGTTACTGCTACTCACATCAAGTGCACTTATTAATATAAAGTATTGATTATTTTGCAATAGATACAATATTTAATTCTGTGTTCATATTGACCTTATTCATTTAGTTAGTTAGGCAATCAGAATTTCTATGGGCAGTGAAACATCACAATATATATATAACGCACTGACTACCCTTTTGTTGTGCCTTTAAATATGCAAATTTTCAAATGTTAATGTTAATTAGGTATTTTAAATTACAAATTACCCTCCTTGAATAATAATGTCAATTATTTCTTTTTATGATAGCGCCTGAAACTCTTACAGGGGTGGGATTCGTTATCTAGTTACTTGTTACTAAAACATTGATCAACAATATTTTAAAAGCTCATTCAAGTTGCAAGTCACATCTTAATGTCAACCAAATGTCAAACACAATTTTCAAATTTCAATGTCAAATTCCCAATCCTTAGAATGGTACATTATAATATTTAATGACACAGTAAGTTCTTATTTGTTAATCAATTTCACCTTATTAACGTCTTTTTTTACTTTCTAGTTGGTATGCTCTAAGAAATCACCCACCTTGTATCGTTCTTACACAAGCTCCAAGACAGCAACCTATTTGATATCTGCAGCTCTACCCCTTTATTCTTCCTACTGCAATGCACCTCTCTCCAACAGAAAACTCGCTCCCACTGTCTAGCAGCAACAAATCTCGAACTCTCGTCAGCTACCAGCAAACCTGGACCTACAGGTGTCACAATCCACTGCTACCTGGAACGCCCCTTCACCCCACGATGCTACCCCTTTGGAAGCTCCACTCAAAAATAGATATCCTTGCGTAATCCCATTTTACTCCCGTCAGATGTTAAATGTAATATTCAAAATAAAGCTGGCCCAGTATGCCTTTTTAGTATTTTACTTCTATGTTGCAATTCTTCTATCCATTAGTTTCGTTGAGTATTTACCAGTAATCTTCTCCAGTTAATTCTCCTTCTTACGCTTGTTCTTTTCAAATTTAATTTTTATAACACCCGCAAATTTTGTTAATATCCCCTATTTATCCCAACCATAAATAGAAATAAACATCATTATCTTCCATATTATTAATGATACCAAATAATGTTATACATGTTTTCATTTTGTTATTTTACTCTAAAACAATTTCCTTCACTACCCCATATCATTATTGATGCCTTCTATTATATTCTTATTTGATATTAACCTACTTAATTATACCCTTATTAGAATTTTACACATGTCATTGATTCTTAAACCGTATTTTAAATATTCTATTTATTTTTAATCCACCTGTCACCTTTCAATAGCCATCTTTCAAATACTAATTTGCCTTATTCTCAGATTTATTGAGGGAACTAATCAACTATTATAATGGGTTGATATGGGTTGTAATAATATCCCAATTTCTTTAACAAATTTTTATTTAAACCACGAGCATAATGAAGTCGTACCATAACATAATTTCCTCAAATTATAAAAAAAATTAAAATAAATTTTCTTTTATTTTTTATAAATTTTCTGTTTTTTACACGAACGAACAGTAATAACTCTTAATATTTTCTTTTATATAATTTTATAACACTTAATAGCTATTAACATATATAGGAATGTTATTAGATGTTTTAAAATCCTCGCTCTGGGAGCTAGGATTTCAATACAACATCTGCGGCAGTTATGATTCATAACATCTGTGGTTTGTTTATCGGTTGCCATGTAAGGTAATGGTTGCCATGTGCGGTAATAGGCTATTACCGTACAAATCAGTTATGATTTAGTTACCAGCCTTTTTTTTTTAAGTGAGGAGGGGAAATGCTTTATGCACGCCCCGATTTCTACAGAGGAGTGTGGGACTCTAACTTCCTCTTGTAAGCTCATACCCACTAAAACCCCTCCTCGTGGGATAAGTAGACCTCACCCCGGAACCACCGAAGTATTACTTCGGAGTGAGTTATTTCCCTTTCTTGGTGATGTTTGGTCTGTCTATAATAATAGGATACCGTCTTTCTTTAGGCAGATGTCGGATCGCCTGGGGGCTACCCGCACTCCGGGGCCTAGTTCAGGCACATCATCAGGCATCTGCTGTTATTTTCCACATTCACCTTCTGTCCCTTCTCCCTTCTCTTTCTCGGGCTTTTTCTTGTTCTTCTTTTGTTTGGATGATCTTATTTATGAGCTTATCTATTTCCTCCCAGTTTTGACTATTAATTGTCATTAGGTTTAATAGGTTTTCCGGTGAGAACGCCTCGCCTGTCTTTCTTTCGATGCTCTGTCTTGCCCTGTCCCATCTCTCACAGGCGAATATTGCGTGTTCCGCATCGTCTACCCTTCCACAATTCCAGCAGTCCTCGGTTTCCTCTTTACCGATTCTATGCAAATACTTCGCGAAACATCCATGTCCTGTTAGGCTCTGTGTGAGATGATAGTTGAGGTTTCCGTGTTTTCTTCCTATCCATTTCCTGATGTCTCCCAATAGTCTCTTTGTCCATCCTGCCGTCCCTTGGTGTTCGTTCCATCTCCTCTGCCATGTTGTGATGATGTCCTCTTTTATTTCTTTCTTACTTCTGTTACGCTGTTTATTGTGTATCTCTATCCTCTGTTCTACCATCAAGTCAATTGGTATAGTTCCTGTGATAACTTGGAGGGCTTCAGTCGATGTTGTCCTGTATGCACATCCAGTTTTAATCATAAGGGTCCTCTGGATGCTCTCCATTTTTTTACGCCATTTCTTTTTCCTCATTATCTGGCCCCAAATCGGTGCCGCATAGAGAATTATTGAGTACACAACTGCCGCCAGGATTTTCCGTTTACCTGTACTGGCACCTCCCTTATTGGGCAAAATTCTGCCTAGCTGTCTAGTGACTTGTTCGGCTCTCTTAATTATGTTTTCTATGTTTCGTCATTGTCATATTTTTATTAAACGTCACGCCCAGGTATCTCAATGTATCCGTTGTTGTTATAGCGACGTCTTCGACTTCAATGTTGATGAGATTTACCTTTCTTCTTGCGATGATAGCCACTGCTTCTGTTTTGTGTGGGGCCAAGGATAGTTACCAGCCTACTTTTGTATATGTAAACAAGGGATTAATATCCTGCACCCGATAAAATCACTTACATTTCAACAATATATTATACACGTTTCTTGCTACATAGAGGGTTTTTATTTAAAATGTATGTAATAGAAACATATAATATTAATACAATAAATTACAAAACTACCATTACAATTGAAATTGGAAGGTTCATCTAAAGATATTACCTATTAACCTTAGAATGCCTTTGTATATAATTATGACGATTAATAGTAATGGGGAGGGAGAGGTAACTGCAACGTTTCTTCGCACCTGAAGATGTGATTATACAGGGTGTTTAAAAAATAAGTTCGAATATTTCACCTACTTATAGGTCTCATCAATACAAACAAAAATGTCCTAATAAACATGGGTCCAGAAACGCTTCGTTTCCGAGATACAGAGCGATTTTTTTAAATCTTGTTTTTTTGTTATCTAAAAATGCTTTGAGCGATTTTAATGAAATTTTTACAGTTTGTTTATAACTTTATGGAATATCTTTTGGACCTATTACAGTTGATCCAGTAATTTGGGGGCGTGCCCATGGGACATATTGATTGGGTTTTTTCATAAAGAGATTTTTTAAATTTTTATATTTTTTTTAATAAAGTAACTAAAAATGCAACTTTTTTGTCTCCTGCGATTTTTTCGGATTTCGCTTAGTGTTCAAGAAAAAAATTAAGTCATATTTTTGCACCTCTCTGAATCTGTTAAGACAAAAACTTAAATGCTTCAATATCTCAAAATCCCTTAGCCAAAGGTTCTACAAGGACCCTAGAGCTGTGTGTGTGTGTGTGTGTAATTTTATTGAAACTTTTAAGGTTTACTGGTGCTATTAATGATCATGTTTTGGCATACTTAGATTTAAATGATTTATTCCAAGGGCAGCCGGGATTTTTTTTTTTAAAACCCTTAACATTTTGTATCTCAGAAACAAAGCATTTCCGGACCCATATTCATTAGGACTTTTTTATTTGTATTGATGAGAGCTATAAGTGGGTAACATATCCAAACGTATTTTTAAACACCCTGTATATGCATATCCAAAGACGATGGAGAAATTATTGAATCCCGGCCTAACATACTAGAATTTGCGACCACTTCACTAATAGAAGGACATTTCGTGGAAGCGCATAGTCGTTCTAATAGCTGGCCATAGACACACGTTTAAAACCGCCACGAATGTAGTTTTTCGTGGAAGTTTAGAACGCGTGTCTATGCCCAGCTTATGGCTGCGCATATGCACACGTTCAAAACCGGCACGGATGTACTACATTCGTGGCGGTTTTAAACGTGTGTCTATGGCCAGCTATTGAGCCTTTACTTATTCATGAAGCAAAGTCTACGAAGACATTCCCAGTAGAACAACACCTTGTGTGAATGTGAGTCTATGTTAAATGAAAATGGAAGTGGCAAGGCGGCAGAAATAAAGAAAAGTAGTGATGTTAATGTGAACTCCACTCACATTACAAAAAAAAATTCATAATTATCCAAAGTAAACTCCCAATGCAATTGAAATTCAAACAATTTGCGGACGTGGATACTATCTCTTTGATAAACGACAACATTTAAGAGTATCAAACGCTAAGGTTTTCCTCCAGTATGGGTCTTCATGTGATGTATTAAAGTATCTTTTCGTGCTGCATTATATTTGCAATTAGAACATGAATACGGTTTTTCTCCTGTATGCTTCTTCATGTGTTTACCTACATCATCTTTTTGTGCTGCTTTATAGTCGCAAATAGAACACGAATAAGGTTTTACTCGTGTATGCGTCTTCATATGTTTAACTAAAACACCCTTTTCTGCTGCTTTATACTCACAAATAGAACATGAATAGGGTTTTTCTCCGCTATGCATCTTCACATGTGTAACTAAACAACTTTTATGTACTGATTTATATTCGCAAATAGAACACGAATAAGGTTTTTCTTCTGTATGCGTCTTCATATGCTGCACTAAAGTATCTTTCCGTGCTGCTTTATATTTGCAAATAGAACATGAATACGGTTTTTCTCCTGTATGTTTCTTCATGTGTTTAGCTACATCACCTTTTTGTGCTGCTTTATAGTCGCAAATAATACACGAATAAGGTTTTACTCATGTATGCGTGTTCATATGTTTAACTAGAACACCCTTTTCTGCAGCTTTATACTCACAAATAGAACATGCATAGGGTTTTTCTCCGCTATGCATCTTCACATGTGTAACTAAACGACTTTTTTGTACTGCTTTATATTCGCAAATAGAACACGAATAAAGTTTTTCTCCTGTATGCGTCTTCATGTGATGCACTAAAGTATCTTTTCGTGCTGCTTTATATTTGCAAATAGAACATGAATACGGTTTTTCTCCTGTATGCTTCTTCATGTGTTTACCTACATCACCTTTTTGTGCTGCTTTATAGTCGCAAATAGAACACGAATAAGATTTTACTCGTGTATGCGTGTTCATATGTTTAACTAAAACAACCTTTGCTGCAGCTTTATACTCGCAAATAGAACATGAATAAGGTTTTTCTCCTGTATACGTTTTCATATGTGCATCTAAATAACTTTTTTGTGCTGTATTGTATCTGCACATAGAACATGAATGTTCTTTTCCTGTATGCGTCTTCATATGTTTAACTGGAGAACCTTTCTGTGCTGCTTTATATCCAAAAATAGAAGATGTATGAAGTTGATATCCTGTATGCATCTTCATACGGTTTGCTAAATCACCTAGAAAATGAATAAGATTTTTCACTTCTAGGGGGTCTCCAAATAGTTAACTAACTTACATTTACCTGCAGTTTTATCTTCACAAATGGCAGATGTGTATAATTGTTCCGTACATTCCAAAAAATTACTCTCATCTTTTGTTTCATATTCATAAACCCTGCAAAGTAATTGTTCTTCTAAGAAACCTCCACTTGTTGTATTAGAATCAAGCAATTCATCCTTTATATCAACTTCCTCTCGTTTAATATCCAATTCATGATATGTAGTGTTGTCAGTAGTCTCTTGAACAATCTCCTGCTGAACATGTAATTTTGCGACAACATTACTTTCATTTGTGGTCAGAGGTTCATGTAACGTACTGGTTATTGCGTTAGACAAATTATGCTCAACTGATTCATGTTTCACGTCCATTATTATGAAGGATTCAGTAACATATTCAATATCTGAAAATACAATGTACAACAAAACTGAGTTACATACGTGAACTTGGTTATGCTTAATGGAAAAATATTAACAAGCTTTCTTTTCTGAAGCGAATATCCTTACTTACACGGAATAACATGAAATTTGAAGAAGTAACTTGTTAGGGAATGGGTTAGCCACAAAACTAACGTTGAGTTACTACAAAACACAACACCAATCAGTGGCCATTACAACCTGGTAGGCAGTGTTGCCAACCGTATGAATTCAATATTCCGTAGATGTCACTAAAAAAATCCGTAGAAATCCGTAGGTACCAATTTCAAATCTGTAGAAAAATCCTTAAATATTGATTATAAAATACAGTAGTCTTAAATTGTTGGTTATAAAATTTCTACAGTACCAATAATGCTTTTATTTAGAAAATAGAATACAAGTAAGTAGAATCTGTATTATAAAAGTAACAAAATATAAAAATTAAATTCTTATAAAAAATAAAATACACATAAGTAGAATATGTATTATAAAAGTAACAAAAAATAACTAAATCTATGTTACACACATATAGCAGCGTACATACATCAAACAAGTAGAGACACTCATGCCAAATGTTGAAACCTGTCTAGAGTGCCTGGGACCGTAACTCGGGGGGTATTTCTAAGCTTGACTACCAGATTGCAGCACAAAGTTCTACCAATCAGAGCCAGTTACTGGCTCTGCTACCAATCATATGTGATTAAGGTCACTAAAACACGTTAGCTTCGCTAAGACAGGTAGGGAAACTCCGTGTTCTTTATGTCAAACCAAACTCGGTTTTTTAGTGACATACAAAATCAGTTTTTATTACGGCTGAAAACGACCATCTATCTTCTTCTAACCTAATGAAAAGATTATGGCCTCACATTCCGAAAGATAAATTAATAATAACAACTGTTATTTATGCACTTACTAATAGCGCCTATGATAAATTTGACATTGACAAACTCGTTTTTTTAATCTGTCAACTTGTGTTTCCCTACCTGTGTTAGCGCAGCTAACGTGATTTAGTGACCTTATATGTGATTAGAGACCCTGTATATCTTACTTAATATACAGGGTCTCTATATGTGATAAAGTAGTGGCGCCATCTGTTATTACTATCGGAAAGTACCCCCAGAAGCCGTTCAAGGTCATCCAAATCGGTATTTTGACATCAAAGGAACCGACAGTGAGTGTATCTACTTGTTTGATATATGTACGCTGCATATAGGCATCCAGTGAATATGACGGATGACAAAAAAGAGAAGAAGATTATATTTCGTAGTCATCTGATCGCACATTAAAAATAAAGTTTGAAGAGGTAGGTCTCGAAAGGTTTTGGATTTTTGTACAAGAGGAATATCCGGCGTGTCATGTAAACGTTAATTTGCGTGTCATATTTTTTTGTTTATTTTTATCTCGAATATGAGCTTATTTGTTGAACAAATATATATTTTTTGTATTGTTCATTTAGTAGTTTGTTTAATTTCTTTAAAAGAAACCTTCCTTAGATTTTTGGATAGTGTGTGAAAAAAAGGGATTACTTTAATATAAACATATTTATAGAGATGGTGTTCCGCTTATTTCCTGTTGCTACCAAAAGTATACCGCCACCACAAAAAGGTTGAGAACCACTGTTCCAGGTTATCTAAACCTAAACAAATCAGAAAACTCCACAGCCGCACGCATTCCGCCGTGAAGTTGGATATTTGACGACGCGACACTGCTGGTCAGCTGGTGTCACCATGGTGTCACCACACCACTAACCACTACCTTAATAAATTTGTAATCACTACAAGAGCCTATTCCTCACACTATATTTTATTTTTAGGTATGAAGTTCAGGATTACTTCTGTTAAAATTAATTCAGTTACACAAACTCAAACATTAAAAATCCGTAGATTTATTACCGAAATCGGAGATTCGTATTTTGAAATTAAAATCCGTAGATTTACGGATAAATCCGTAGGGTTGGCAACACTGCTGGTAGGATCGGATAGATCAAACCACAAAACAGTAACTAATAATCAAACGGAATTCAAAAGAACTACTATCGTATACAGTGCGTCCCGCAATAGAGTCGCCATAACTTTACCAGGATGTTCTTGGGATTATTTTACAGAAAACGTTTCTACAAACACAAATACAGAATTTTCCTTTTTTGTATGCGAGCTAGATCGACCTATTTTTATAAAAATTTACAGAAGTTGCAATTTACCCACCTTAGTTAATGCATTGAAAATGAACTTGACTAATTTTCAAGTCTAACATAAAATTAGCAAAATCTGAAAAAATTACAAGGGATAGAAATAAAAAAAAGATTTTAAATTGTTCACATCTGTATTACTATTGTTTATTATACGCCACGCGAAGCGTTACTGCGAAGTTCTACTGCATATCAGATCATTAATAAATAATACATACCTACTACAATTTTGAACCTTCTCAGCATCTTGTACAATTTAATATTAATCTGCAATTAGATAAAGATGTTGAATTCGATATTACATTCAATTTTTTTAAAAATGTATTGCTTATATGAGTCATTCTTTATTACATTTGTTAACTGTAAGGAGTTCTGAAAATTACAAATCTTTTGCTCGGCGGCTCCACATATTATTGTTTATAGTTTATTTTGTTTACTCATGAAACGTGCTTTAATGGCAAATATAACAACTGGAGCAAAAAAGGGATTAGATGCGAATAGATATTTGAGTTGTTTAGTCGATATGTATTTTTAGTTTTGTGTTAATTGTTCAATAAATACATTCTAAAAGGATTTGTTATTTGAGAGCCACTAAGAATGCAGGTTTTATAACTAATTGGTGCGATATTATTTTGTTAAAATTCTGTTGTTTTTAGTCCATGAAATGCAAAGGTTGTAATTCACCAATTATTTTCATTTTGTTGTATTTTACAGTTGATATGATAAGAATATGTTGTTACAATACTCTTTCTTTATTCTTTTTCTCTTGTGTTTGTAACAATAACGTTTCCAAAGAATGGAACGTCTATGGTTTTAATGTTCTATTAATATGCTATTATACTGTTACGTTTTACGTTCTCGGGCTATTAAAAATTATACGCCGCTTCTTGTTTTAAGCATTTATTTACAGCAATTTATCTTTACTATTTACAACAACACAAGAACTATTAAGGCGGAACACAGTTTATTTATAACTAATCAGGAACTATTTCTAACACAAATACACTTCATTTATTTTCACGCGACTTAAACATTAATTATTTATCTGGCTAGATTTATTTACACACACGCTTTATTTATATGGCAGCTTCCGCATACCAAAGCTGAATTCGGACTTCGAACTGAATGATTTATGTGGCTATATTTATTTGTTATACACGCGTTATTTATATGGCAGCTTGCACGCTCCAAGCTGGAGTCGGCACTCGGATTTCGACTTCGACTGTTCTCTTATTTCCTTTTCGCGTATTTATATATGCACCGGGTGAGTCCTTTCGGAAACGTCGAGACCTTGCTCGATTTTTCCCGCAACGCTGACGTGTTCGCGCGCATGAGTCACCAAGGTCGTTTCTCGAAGGGTGTGACATCCGTCCGCACGTGAACCGGCTCAAGGTCGTAACATTGCCCCCGCCTTAGGTCGTTCTGGAATGATCGAGACGCTCAGTCATATGTTTGCAACGGCCTGGCTCCAAGATCGTTACACTGCCCCCGCCTTAGGTCGATCTGTCCCAGAACGAGTTGCGTCGGGTGCCTGTCCTCTCGCTCTTGTGGTGGTTCGATGGCCGTATTTGCAAGCGGTGCTCTTCTTGCACATGGACTGGCTGAAGAAGCAGCAGTCCACCATGGGTATCAATGCTTCGCAACGGCTGTAACAGCAGACCTCGATCTGGATGCCGGTTGTCTCTTGTACTGCCGATCGGTAGGCCATCAAGAACAGGTGAATGCACTGGTCCCAGTCACGCTGATGCTTGGAAACCACCTTGGACATATGCTTCCCCATGGTTCGGTTAATCCTTTCCACCATGCCGTCCGATTGAGGATAGAGGACAGTGGTCCAAGTCTTGCGTATCCCCAGTAGCTTGCAGACGTTCTGGAACCGTCCAGACTCGAAATTCCGGCCCTGGTCGGAATGTAACTTCAGGGAGACTCCATAACGGCTGAAACACTCCTTCACCAGAACATCAGTGACAGTACCGGCCTCTTGATTCGGAAGGGCTTACGTTTCGGGCCACTTGGTGAAGTAGCCCATGCCCACCAGGATGTATTTATTTCCCGATTCGGTTTCGGGGCATGGTCCGGCGATGTCAATGACTATCCCCTCGAACGGACCACCGACGTTGTACTGCCACATCGGACTTCTACGTCTTCCAACCGGTCCGTTTGCTGTAGCGCAGGCTTCGCACCTCCGGCACAACTCTCAAACGTCATCTTTGCAGCTCGCCCAGTAGAACCTTTCTTGGACCTTCTGCAATGTCTTCTTCAATCCAAAGTGTCCCCCAGAGAAGCCATCACGCAGGTGGTCCAGAACCTCGGCCACTCTACTCCTTGGAACCATCGATTGTGATCTCGTTGCCCTACCGTCCTCATCTTCCAAGATTCTGGTCAGGACGTTGTTGTCCAGCTGCAAAGAGTCCCACTGCGCCCAATAGGTCTTCACCGTTGGATTGGTGGCGGAGACCTCCTGCCAGGTAGGTCGACGGCCATATCGCTTCCAGGCTATAACTGTGCCTAAGTCGGGGTCGTTCTCCTGGCTGTTCCGCAACTCGTCTAGCTCCCACGAGTCGTCGACTACAGTGGTACGATTGATGGGTACCGCACGACTGTCCAACTTCGAACGGTGGCCGCAGCCCGCAGAGCAGGGCCTCCTGGATAACGCACCGGTGTTGCGGTGGGCTGCGCCAGGTCGATGATTTATTTCAAAGTCGTACTCTTGTAGGCGCTCGATCCATCTAGCCACTTGTCCTTCAGGGTTCTTGAACTGTAGTAGCCATCGTAGAGCAGCATGGTCGGTCCTCAGCAAGACTCTTCTACCAAACTCCATTGATTTATGTTTTACTACGTTGGTACGGCCACTAGGATGATCTCCGCACTCGAAGATGTCTTGATACCGGGTCACCAGATCTTCGATCTTCCTCCGTTCTTGTTGGCTTATGCCCCTTCCCAGGATCGTGTTTCTCCTAACGGTTGCCGGTTTCCTGTTGACGTTCATCATCTTTACTGGGACCTTAAGCCCAGTCTTTACCAACGTCTTCCCAACCAGGATACCATAAGTAACCTCCTTGTCATAATCGGGTTCAATCCTGCGCACTACGTTGCCCCGGAGATCGCTATCCAGGTATGCATCCACGACCCTCTCGGTTGGTCCCGGCAGAGTAACATCTTCCGTCAATACCAGTCCTACTGCGATCTCTTCTCTTGGGGTGTAGGGCAAGCTCCTTCCCACCCACGTGCAACACGCCGCGTACCAGGTCTAAAGTGAAGCCACTCTTATTCATAACATCCATTCCCAAGATGAAATCGTCCACAATGTCAGCACTCAGGACCCGATGCTTGAGGGTTTGATTCCCAATCTTCGATGTCAAATCAATTTTCCCATGTGTGGTCACTGCGCCTTCCGTGGCAGTGCGAAGACGTGTCTTGTTGTGCAGCAGCTGACCCTCGTCCCGTACTACGTCAGACCTGGCGATAGACTTCGTCGCTCCAGTATCCAACAGCAGAGACCGAACTCTTCCATCCTCTTCTTCAGGTTCCCCGCGTAGTCCTCGCCGGCCGTTTCTTCACCAGGCCTTCAGCTCTCCCTTAAGTTCATCTTTAAGATCCTCTTGCGCGGCTTTCAGGTCTTCCTTAAGTACTTCCTTGAGGTCTTCTTGAGTGGCTTTCAATTCTTCCTCAAGTTTTTGGGCTACTTTTTCTTGCGCGATTTTTAGCTCTTCCTTAAGATCCTCTTTAAGATCCTCTTGTGCTTTTTCTGCCTTCTTTTGGCCGGCTTTCAATTCTTCCTTAAGATCCTCTTGTGCTTTTTCTGCCTTGTTCTGGCCAGCTTACATCA
>CALNHX010002226.1:0-187796 GCA_940337035.1 Agriotes lineatus | reverse complement strand
GAATTTTAGAAAGTGGAGGTACACGAATTATGTTACCTTCAGAAACGCGTTAGTGTTCTCATCGTGACTAGTTTGCTTGTTTTCTAAAAAATATACCCTACATTAAACATGTAATGGCCGAAACAGAGGATAATTTCGTACCAGGAAATATAACAAAATTAATCTTCTATCGAGCGTTTATTAAAAGTGTAGAAGATACAGTAAAATTGCCTGATCCCATTTGTATATTAATAAATAACTGTCAGTCGCCGACTGCCAGCATAGCTTGCGCAGCAGAACAGTGGTTAAATCTTAAATTGACAGACGAATATCCAGAAGCAGAGCTGTGTTTAAAAAACGAAAAGATGTTTTGCGTCTCCTACTGATCCTGTCTCTTCAAATTTGACTACAAGCTGCAATATCGTATGGTTAGAGCGAAGTCGAAATGGAAATTATGAGGGAAGATTCCGAATCTGGGGAAGAGAAGGTGACTTCATCTGACTCGGAGTCTCCAAAACCAGAGAGAAGAGAAGTGATGACGCTGAAGAAGCCAGCACGTCATCCTCATCAAGGCTTTCTGAACTAAAGAAATTTGGCTGCTCATCAGATTCACAGCAGTCGCAGCAGGACACAGCAACCTCAGATGATCCTGGAGAGTGGCCTGAGATAATATCAACAACATTAACAAAAATTTTAGTAGAAAGAGGGCCTGTTCAGGTAACGCAATTTAATTTCCCAACTAATGAAAATGGTCGAAGGTTTTCGAAAAAATATTTCTACCGTTCTCTTCCAAATGGAGAAGAAATTAACATCATAACCCACGTTTCCCTTAACACCGTGGGTTATTAGTTTATCACTATCAATTTATCACTTATTTATAATCTATTCACGATGTTTCCTTCTCCCAGCAGGCTATGTTAGGGTGACTTTTTTTCCGAGGGATTTTTTTCCAATGGACTTTTTTTCCAGTCACTTTTTTTCAGAGTGATTTTTTTTCCGGGGGCTTTAATTCCGTGACTTTTTTTCCTGTGACTCTTTTCCCGCACACCAATGCAAGTACCTATATACCCACAATAAGCTATCAGAGTTATAATTGTCATAGTTTCCTTTGTTACAACAATCGTTTCTAGAGTATTTATTTCCCGGATAACTTTATCCTTGGTTTGTAAAGCCGGCCCTTATTAGATAATTCCGTTTTTTTTTAAATTCACTCATATCTCATCCATACATACCCAGTGTGCCATAGAAAGTTAGTGTTTTTTAATGAAAAATCAAATAAATCCATAACTTATAAAGCGAATTTAAAAAAAAGACCACATTTATAAAGCTTAGAAAAGGAAAAAATCAAATATATAAAAATATACAGGGGGATAAAAGCATAAAACCAGTAACAACAATCCAGTCTCGCAGACTAAAACATGAGGAAGTACAACTTAGCTACCAATTCCTTTTAGAAACAGAAGTGTCCGAAGTTGACTGGTTTCAATATGATGATCAAACAGAAGCTGTGAGGCAAAATTAAAAAAAAAAATTATCGGCAGCATAAAAGGTATATGAAAACCATACTATTAAGACAAGGACAAAACAAATCCATCAAAATTGAAGATAAAGAAACAGTTATGGCACAGCTACCTCACAACAAAATGCAATCAAGACTATTAGCTTTATAAACAACATTGAATAAAAGTAAACAAAATGGTGAATAATGCTAAGAAACAAAGTTTGGAAGATTAGTTTTGGAGAAAATGGAACCTAACTTTAAAAAAGAACAAGCGGTTTTTGCAGGGTCTTAAAGAATTTCAGAAAAGACAAAACATTCCTTCTGAAAGTCATTGAAGCTAAAACGAGAAAATTACTAACTAACGACACTGAGATCATGGCCCGTTGGAAACAGCACTTGGGCAACATAATAGCGATGCCAATAACACAACGAAAAGTGATCAACAGCATATCAGAGTCGAATAGGGAAGCATGCAAAATAACTAATTAGAACAAGCAATATTAACATTAAAAGTTAGTAAAGCCTCTGGACATGATAAGATAAGTCCAGAAATGATTAAGTATTTAGGACCGAAGGGCTTACACACATTTCTAATTCTGGTCAATTCTGCTTTGATACATAAAAACATTGAAATAGGAAAAAACGAAAAGAGGAATGACGTTGAACCTTTATACACTGCTAAAAAAAATTAAAGAAGCACCTATTAAAGTTCTTCCAAAATTACGGCCAATGTAAATTTTGAAACAGTACTCAGTCTACAAATTTTCCAATGTACAGTGATAGCGTTTCCATTATGAAATCCCTGAAAACGAAAACCTACAACAAACAAATACTGATTGTCATAGAAACGTGTAACAATTTAAGCCGACTTTTACTAGGTGCTCCTTTAATTTTTTTGAGCAGTGTATATAAGTTTTGTTTACTATCTAGATGCGACAACAAGCTTTTGAAGAAAATCGCATAACCGGAAATATGATGTTTTTTTCAAAACGGCTCTAATGATGTTTTTCAAACGTTACATTGTTATTACATTTTTAATGTGTATTGATGTGAGATAGGTGATTTTTCAGTTGAATAACTTGAAAATGGGTTTCTTTTTTTTATTAACTCCAATTTTAAATTAAAGAGCCCGTATTAAAATTTTAGAGAAAATTTGTCTTTTCAACTAACTCTATTTTTTACGGTTTCTGTAGAATTTGTAATTTCTGAAATTTTTTGACAAATGCTTAAAAATTAAAAATAATTTTTTTGGCTAATTAAAGATCACTGTAAAAGGAAGTTGTGTGCGTGTATCACACCATATTTTTTTTATCGTATTCTGATTGCTAATGCTGCAACTATAGTTTCGTCAATCTATACAAGAGAAACGACAATTACATACACACTTCTAGCATAAAAGAGTGATGGAGAACTTTTTTGGGAAGAATATTATTTCTTTCTTACCTACAATATTGCTGTACAGGGTTTTTTGGTTTATGTATTGAATGAAGGAGGAGGCACTCTAGAATTCATTTAAGATTCAGAAAAGAGTTTGTTGTCCGTACAAGAAACCATCTTGCTAGTAGTTTATAATGAAAATGTGTTATTTCTGCCGCAGTTTTTGTTACCAACCTGGAAACTGATAATCGTAATGAAACACAGAAAGGGCTGATATCATACACTTACTGCTAATGTTGAGACGTGCCAATTGTAGTCCTTATGATACTTGGTATTTAGTTATTTTTAAGTATTTAATACAATTTATTTAATTTCATAAATATGAAACCGTAAGAAAAAGAAACCAAACAAAAATAGGTGGTGGTAGTATTCTATAATAATTTAATTTCTCGGGAACTTAACTAAATCTTAAATGCATTAACAAAACGTTAATCATAAGTAAAGACCGGATTTGCAAATATAACAAACTCAACAATAGACAGGCAAAGAGGCACTGAAAATCAAATACAAATGCTCGAATTAGGCAATACAGTCATTCTACGTAGCAAAGGAGGCATTATAAGCATTAAATAAGCAGTTGTAAATACAAAAGCAGGTATTGTGGACAAATTGGTAGCTGCAGAATTAATTACACACCGTGAGTCACGAATAGTTTGTTTTCCATAGTGAATAAGCGCTTCTAGGTACCATCGGGAAGACTGAAAAGTGAACCACTACTGTGCACATTTTACGAGATATTTTAATGTTGTGATGAGTTTATAACTATTTAGGTAAAATTTAATACGCATGAGGCATACTAAATGAGTTTGATCGAAACATCTAACATTTTCTCAATTTTAGTGTTGAAGCGAGAAACAGTTCATCAAATAAACAAACACAACATATTGCAATGTCATCTACAAGAATGCAATTTGAAAACTGTTTACTGCCGCTGGTACATGCAGTCAGCGTTTTGGTCATGACAGCGATTACCTTGCAAGACATTTTGAACGACCAAACTGCCGACTCCAAACGCGGTCGGCGTTTTGGGCGTTCTAGGCCATTTTGCCGAATGGCCAAAGTGCCAAATCGATGTGCAGTCGGCATCTTGGGCTAAATACAAATTTCGATTCGCGTTTGGCTCCAACGCTAACCTCACGAACAATGTGATGACGATCTGTGACGACGGTCAGCGCCGTTTGGCATTTTGGACACGTTCGGCAGAATGGCAGTCGGCATTTTGGGCCTAGTCGGTAGAATGGCAGTCGGCGTTTTGGACCTGGTCGGCAGAATGGCAGTTGGCGTTTTGGACATAGTCGGCAGAATGGCAGTCGGTGTTTTGGTCAAATTATCGGTTCGGCGTTTTGGACAGTCCACATTTTACCGAATGGCCAAAGTGTCGAATAGATCTGCTGTCGGCGTTTTGGACCAAATACAATTTTCAATTTGTATTCGGCTCCGATGCCAAGCCCGCGAACGACGTTTTCGGCGTTTTGGGAACCGGTGGGCGTTTTGATCACTGACACCGTTCGGCGTTTTGGGAACCGCTGGGCGTTTTGGTCACCGACACCGTTCGGCGTTTTGGACACGTTCGGCAGAATGGCAGTCGGCATTTTGGGCCTAGTCGGTAGAATGGCAGTCGGCGTTTTGGACCTGGTCGGCAGAATGGCAGTTGGCGTTTTGGACATAGTCGGCAGAATGGCAGTTGGTGTTTTGGACATAGTCGGCAGATTGGCAGTCGGCGTTCTGTACCTAGTCAGCAATTTGGCAGTCGGCGTTTTGGGCCTAGTCGGTAGAATGGCAGTCGGCATTTTGGACATAGTGGGCGGAATGGCAGTCGGTGTTTTGGTCAAATTATCGGTTCGGCGTTTTGGACAGTCCACATTTTACCGAATGGCCAAAGTGTCGAATAGATCTGCTGTCGGCGTTTTGGACCAAATACAATTTTCGATTTGTATTCGGCTCCGATGCCAAGCCCGCGAACGACGTTTTCGGCGTTTTGGGAACCGGTGGGCGTTTTGATCACTGACACCGTTCGGCGTTTTGGGAACCGGTGGGCGTTTTGGTCACCGACACCGTTCGGCGTTTTGGACACGTTCGGCAGAATGGCAGTCGGCATTTTGGGCCTAGTCGGTAGAATGGCAGTCGGCGTTTTGGACCTGGTCGGCAGAATGGCAGTTGGCGTTTTGGACATAGTCGGCAGAATGGCAGTTGGTGTTTTGGACATAGTCGGCAGATTGGCAGTCGACGTTCTGTACCTACTCAGCAATTTGGCAGTCGGCGTTTTGGACCTAGTCGGTAGAATGGCAGTCGGCATTTTGGACATAGTGGGCGGAATGGCAGTCGGTGTTTTGGTCAAATTATCGGTTCGGCGTTTTGGACAGTCCACATTTTACCAAATGGCCAAAGTGTCGAATAGATCTGCTGTCGGCGTTTTGGACCAAATACAATTTTCGATTTGTATTCGGCTCCGATGCCAAGCCCGCGAACGACGTTTTCGGCGTTTTGGGAACCGGTGGGCGTTTTGGTCACCGACACCGTTCGGCGTTTTGGACACGTTCGGCAGAATGGCAGTCGGCATTTTGGGCCTAGTCGGTAGAATGGCAGTCGGCGTTTTGGACCTGGTCGGCAGAATGGCAGTTGGCGTTTTGGACATAGTCGGCAGAATGGCAGTTGGTGTTTTGGACATAGTCGGCAGATTGGCAGTCGACGTTCTGTACCTACTCAGCAATTTGGCAGTCGGCGTTTTGGACCTAGTCGGTAGAATGGCAGTCGGCATTTTGGACATAGTGGGCGGAATGGCAGTCGGTGTTTTGGTCAAATTATCGGTTCGGCGTTTTGGACAGTCCACATTTTACCGAATGGCCAAAGTGTCGAATAGATCTGCTGTCGGCGTTTTGGACCAAATACAATTTTCGATTTGTATTCGGCTCCGATGCCAAGCCCGCGAACGACGTTTTCGGCGTTTTGGGAACCGGTGGGCGTTTTGGTCACCGACACCGTTCGGCGTTTTGGACACGTTCGGCAGAATGGCAGTCGGCGTTTTGGACCTAGTCAGAGGAATGGCAGTCGGCGTTTTGGACCTCGTCAGCGGAATGGCAGTCGGCGTTTTGGACGAATTATCGGTTCGACGTTTTGGGCATTCGGCGTTTTGTCCTGGACCCAGACAGACCAATAAACAAAAACATGTTTTTTTGGGTTCAGGGGACTCGGGGATCTGTTGAAAACTCAAGTTCGAATTTTTGGGGTGAATCCAATACTTCCTTTATCGTAAAAGGAAGTAAAAATTAAGAGTGTTAAATCTATTTTTTTTGTTAATTTGTTAATTATCATTACTAAAATTTATAATTTATTGTTCTGAATTTGTAACAAAAGTTGGAAACCTGTTGATGTATCGCTGTTTAGTCATAGAATTACTTATTATTATACTGTTGAGTCTGTTTTCTGCATTTTAAATTAAACTTTGACACTCTTATTCTGAAGTTAAGACGTTGAGACAATAAACTTTATAACTTTCTGCTAATTTTATTCAACTTAGGTTGACGGTTGATATGCAAAATTCTTTGTTTTTAAGTGCTTCATTAGGACATGAATGATCCGATGAGTCTATTGCGCAGTAGAATGGCCACTTTTGAATCCAAAGTGATGGAGGGGCATCCTAGTGCTAGATTTTGATTTAATCTCCGTAGTAATAGTCGCGGCAGGGCTTTCGTTATTATGGGCAAAAAACTTATTGGTCTATACGATGATGCAATTTTTGGATCCTTCCCTGATTGTTTTGGGTATAATATGATCTCAGCTAATGTGAGACCAATATTTATGCCAATGTCCCGGATTGAAAATAACCCCTCAGTATATTTGTATGTAATCAATTATATTACTTTGTTTACGATCAATATCTGATGTTCTGTTATATGTACAGAAACACGAATGCAAGTCGAGCGGTCTTTATTCACACAGTAAAATAAAATATATCTTAGTGCTAATCCTAATTTACTACATATCCCTGAGCGCGGCACTTAACATCATGAAATCCAGTATTGACTCATTCCAGATAAAGAGAGTCATTGGAATGTCCTGCAATATCATCCAATAACTTCTCAGCTATGATGCTTTTGTCAAAAAACGGAGGTTTATAATCTCCTAGGGTGATTTACGATTTGACTCAAGACTTGACTTATTTTCGCAACAGCCCACGGTGATGTCCAGCGTAAACTCACGTTTCTTATACTCATCCAAGCTTGCAATGTCATTCAGCAAGCTATCGGTTGCTTTGGAGATTTCCGTTTTCGTAGCAGGCGAATGCAAAGGGCTGAAAAATACAGAGTTAAACTGGAATAAAATTTACATGTTTTTAAATTTGAATAACCTCTCTTTCCATGTACTTCAACTGCAATTTTTAACTTTCCAAAATTTGCAGCTACAGCTCCTTAGTATAAATCAGTGATTCCCAAAGTGGTCGATATCGACCCCTTGGGGTCGATAACGATCTCTCAGGGGTCGATAAATTCGGTGCATAAAAATGGGGGTCGAAGGCATTTGAAAATCGACCCCCAAACAGGCCGTTATTTAAATCTTTCAATATCAACTTATAGTATGTTAACTTAATGGTAAAGTATATAAGTACTAATTAACACTTTACAAAATTAACTTTAAGTAGATTAAATTGTAACTAGCTAGGTTCGTCTCAACACACTGCTGGTACACGGGTTTGGACATGTACAGGACGAATGCATGTTGAAACAACTTTTTTGCACGCCCGAACTTACTTTGTTCAATGCGATTGGAAAAGTGTCATTTAATTTACCCTCGTTTACAAATAGCATCGACTCCAAAAAATCAGATCTTATCAAATTATGGAGTAAAAGAACGAGTTACAGTGGGGGGTCTATGGTATCAACTATTTTTGGGAAAGGGGTCTTTGGCCCAAAAGAGTTTGGGAACCACTGGTATAAATCTTCAAAAGCAACTCAGGACGCTACATAAAAATTACCAATCGTGATTAAGAGACGATGAGGCTGTACCACCTTTTGAGGTACGGTTCTTGTACCTTTAGTTTCAGCATTTTGTACATCACTTCGTTGCGCCCACTTGTTTCGAGGTCATTTCTGCTGAGTTTGGTTCGTTGGTTGATTATGATGGATACTGCGACGGGTATTATCTCCTTGATGAAAGCTTTTAAACATTGCGGGTTCAGCACCAACCTATATACTACGTCGTTAGTAAGCTGCAACAGAAATAATAGACTTTTACCGTAGCATTCTGCAACTATTAATCGGATAGTCGGTTCATATAAATGTGGCAAGGTAGCAGTTTCACAGTTATTACTAGTGGCTTGAAAATGAAGTAGCTGACATTTGATGTCTCGATCTCAACTTTCTTTATTCAGTTATATAGAAAACAGTAAAAATTAATGTATTTAATAACTCTAAAGATACTCACAAATCTAGCTTTCCGTGCCGTAGCCATGGTGTTAATTTAATTGTCGGCGAAAGCAGTACAAAATGCTAATTGGTGTCGATATTATTTAAAAACAATTGCAGCCGTCAGTCGTTTTAGCAACTGCAAATAATAACGATAGTTCCATAACTGGAAATAATTAAATAATTGTATTATTATTGGAAACCTCAAACCATTAGTGCTCATAAAGTTTTACCGTTTTCATAATTATTTAAGTAAGCTTCTATAAACTCTCAATAGGAACCTTTCTGTGTTTGGTCAGTTACATGCATGCTCAAATTCTATTCTATTTTATTACAGTTTGTATTTTGTATTTTGTAAGATAACTGCAATATAACTATATTACTTTTGATTTCTGTATTAAATTTTGAAAGGATCTTTACTTAATTTTATTGCTACAATTAAATGAATTTTTGAACATTAGATGTTTCGAAAACACCATAGAATAATAAATTAACAAAGATGATGAACAAACCAATACAACCAATCGCTTGTCTGAGACATTTAGCTCTGTAAAATAGAAAAATTGAGTGGTAAACGTTTTTCTTATTTTTTCTATCTAGCGATATATTTTTGCTTTAAGCTTGAAGGTTCTACACAACATTTTTTTTTAAATTCTGACAGCTGTCACAGCTTTTATAAGTTAATAATTGTTCTTTTTATAAAGGCGAAGTTTTGGTTTATCCTGAGTTATGTTTAGCCCGCATAGTTGAACACGACTCGCTACACTGTTCGCACTTGAGGGCGTGGCGACGGTTAAAAACGGCTTTTTTATGGCCATTACCAAACTAGCTCATGGTAGGGATCTCCACGAAAGACGACGATTGGAGCTCCTGTAGAAGATCATGATTGGTTTTAAGCATTCGTTTATTTACACTTAAAAATTAATATATACAATGTTATAAAATCAACTTAGAGATAAAGAAATAGAATAAGCTATGCAATGCGCGTGCTTGGTAGAGGGCATATCCATGGGTGAGAAGCGACCTGGAGCCCGGAAAACTTCGGCCAGGATTTCTTGGACCTGGGGCTCGCGTCCTAGCGAGGCCCTTTGGGGGCGAGGCGGTTGTCCACGTTCCGGATGATCTGGAGGCAGGATGACACACCTCGGCGGCAGGCAAGGGGCTGCGGCAGAGGCTTGAAGCGTCATTGCCTTTGCCAGGGCATCCTCGACGGAGGTGTGCGAAGCCGGGGCGTCGATCTCTAGGATCGCAAGCTCAGGCGAAGTACTCTTCGTAGCGTGGAGTTTCTGCATTCCTGGGAGCGACCTGGTAGTGACGTGGAGCCGGACGGCGGGCGACGTATCAGGACGTCGGATGTCCCTGCTTCTCATCCTTGGGGAGCTGTGACTTCACCACGCTGGTAGGCGCCGGCTCTAGGTGCTCCGGAGGCGTCGGCATATTGCAGCTTGCGACTACAATGGGTGGCGGCGGCAAGCGTCCTCTGTAGATGCTGCGGCGGCGGCGATGATTGGCTTCCTCTATGGAGGCGGTGTCGGGCGGCCTTCTGCTGTGGGTTTAGCGGCGGTGGCGAATGGCTGAACGGAAAGTTGGAAACCTGTTGATGTATCCATGTTTAGTCATAGAATTACTTATTATTATACTGTTGAGTCTGTTTTCTGCATTTTAAATTAAACTTTGACACTCTTATTCTGAAGTTAAGACGTTGAGACAATAAACTTTATAACTTTCTGCTAATTTTATTCAACTTAGGTTTAACCCAAAATTAACAATATTGTTTTATCTTTATTAAAAAAAATACAAAATTTGTCATTGAATTGTAGTACTTAAATTTGTTAACCAAAATCGCCTCACTTAAAAGTGCAACATCAAGTTGCCATTTTTAATTTTGTATCGTAACATTGATGAAAAGCAAGGGTAAACAGAGGAAATCGGTTGTCTTTTTGTTTAATGGGAAACTCTCATTTCAAAATCAAAAGGGAAAAATCGGTATTTAAATAATAATATTGATAATATCGATATTTAAATAATAATATTGATAATATCGATATTTAAATAATAAAATTGATAATATCGATATCTAAATAATAATATTGATAATAGTCATTTTTGAAAATTGTGGTTACATTATCTCGTCTACCTTAAATGTTTTTTCTAGCCTTGCAATCAGTTTTGTTTGCTCTAGATAATTCTCTAGATTGCTGCTTAAATTTTAAAATATGATTTTTGCTTTGACAATTTCAAATTAATAATTTTGCCGCTGTGAGAATCTGAACCGCTCAAAATTACTTTCCAAGTAGCAAGGCGGCAAAACAGGATAGGTCACTTGTGTAATTATATATAAAAAAATGTTTTATTTCATCTAAAAAAAGTATTGCACTCTTTGGGTACCACGTAGAGAAAATTTTAGTGATTTCCTGACTTTACCAATTTCTGAACTGATATCGGACGACTAATAAACCGATTCTTTTTTGAGATTTCAAGCCCTTAAAGGCATACTTCTAAATTTAATACAAAATTAGAAACAAGACTTCTATTGGTACAAAACATTGCCAATTTTATTTTCACATCCTTTAACAGTTTTAAGTAAAATGGCAAAAACTCTTCTATAATATCTCAGTGAGGGTTGAGAATTGAATCTATGTTTATACAGATTTTTATTCTTATTTTTGGTCATAGGATTTGCCCTACCGTTTCTGACATATGACATTGTTACACCCTGTATAGACACCATAATACATTTTCCAGGACAAATTTTTATCTCTTAAATAATTGCAAAGCCATACAATTTATATTTGGTTCAGTATAGATCACCAATTCAGCAATAAACCATTACTTTCCTACTAACTTGCACTAACCTGCACCGGTAAGTAAATTTTTTTCTTAGATTTTTCGTCTCCTCGACTTTTATGTCCTCGTAGCCATTCTCTCTATGGATTCTTCAACAGATGTGCTTACATTATCTGGGGCAATTATAAAAATGAGCGCTTCGTGTTTGACATGCATGGTTTTGTAGTGTTGCACTTTAGGATTACCTGATCTCGCTCGCCGCTTTGTAGAGTCTAAGACCAAAGTAGCTTCTTAATGATCAGATGAAGTGTGTCTGTTTCTGAAGTAGCTAGCAAAAACGGAATTAGTTTCAACTGCTAGTGCAGTGGATGAACGAGTTAAGTGGAGCTCATGTGACAATTTAAAAGTGAATAAAGGGGTTATGTGATTTTAACTCCCTTATCCACTAGATTTTGTTAATATAGTGTAACATAACCCCTTTATCAACTAAAATTATCGTAAAATATAACATAATTTGCTCGTTTGAAGAGTTTAAAAGCTTCCTTTGCACTTAACCCATTCATCCAGTACAAAAAACGCACAATTTAAAAATTGTCACTGAGCCCCTTTATCCATTCGCCCCTTCAATTGTCACAGTACCAATTAATTTCACAAGTGAGCATGTACACTTCAAAATTGTTATTCTAACCTTAGTTCAGGTTTGACTCGAAAACAACAAATCAACAAATAATCTAGCCTAAAATTAGGGTTACAAAGAAACATACTTTCACGTTAAAAAAAGTGGCAGAATCCCAAAGAAAGATGATGTCTTCATCGTCCTGGTTATCTCTAAAACTCAAATTTAAAAGTGTGTCGGTAGTGACAGCTGCAGTTGTTTTTAACTTACAGTCAAGTAGCAATTGAACTGCAATCATAGCAAGATACGTACAAGTGGGTGAGAATAAGTTTAAACACTAATCAAATAGTGAAGTGAGCGAAGTATATAAATAATAAACTGCTAAAATTGATATAATCAAAACATTGGAGAGGTTAGGAAAAGCCAATACGGACCAATATCGCAAAACAACAAATTTAAAATTCATATAGGTCAATTTCTATACACTGCGTTATCTATACCACGTATTAGACCGTTGTTTGTACAAAACAAATACGACCTCATGGAAAACCACTGGCCACCCGTGGCATAGAAGAATAAAGGAAACTAAACATGGATCAGAACAATACCCAGGGCCGCGCCAAGCCAGTGTGCAATGTGTGCACCGCACACGGGCGGCCAAATTCAGGGGCGGCCAAAAAGGTTTAAAAATTATATACAAATTACAAAAAAAAAATAAAAAATGTAAATTTTTTTTTACTTTACAAATTTTAGAAGTTCAGGTATAAAAATGTTTATTGTGTAAATGAACACCTGATAATATGGTTACATGGATTATTGTTTATGTAAATTCTCGAAGTTAGTTTTTATTCCGTGGCGGCTAATTGTTAAACGAAGCCAACTTGAAGGAACGCTTTCCATGCATCTTTATGCAATGATTACAAAAAAGCCGGATATTTATCAGAAGCAACAAAACGTGACTTTTCAGAAAACTGGCGGCTGGCGGCGGCTTTTATTGACTGTGAAACATATCGTATTTATGAAGTAGGTATTTATATTATTTTTGATCGGGGTGTCGGCGATCTCTTTTGTCGGTAAGTACCTAATTGTTTAAAGCTGATTTTAAGAAATATAATATTATATGATGCTTACATTAATGCTGTGGTAATATGGGTGCAATGATAATTATTTGGTCATTTAATTTTTGAATTGGCTGCAGAGGATCGAGTAGAGAAAATTAATTTTGTTAGTGATTGTGTTTTGAATAAAGTTGAAGAAAAGTTATAAATATGGTAAGTACATACATACATATCAATCAATACACAGATAGTTACCTACCTATTCTTAAATTGTATTAAGTAATAAAATTGTTATAATTTTTCTAGAACAGAAAAACGAAAAGGCTGTCGGGTTTTCAGTATCGAAAACAAAGTCTACAAGAAAAAGAAGAAAAGAAAAAACTGGCCAATACTTTAGAAAAATATTTGAAGCCAGAAAATGTGTCAGCGGAAGCATTAGAATCAAGCTCTAGTTCTCTTTCCGGGCCACTGTGGAGCATATCTGACATTAAACTATCGTCGAAAGTATTTTAACTAGTTGATGTTAGCTACACGCACAGTGTTATGTTTGGACATTGGCATTTTCCATTGGCGTTCGTTTGTGGTGCTTTAAGGTGTTGCATGAAGTTTACAACCGGTTTCAGTTATGGTAGGTTACAATACAGCTAAATGCCGTCTTCCTGTCCCTGTCTCCGAATACCCTCATTCCACGGTTTGCGTAGTCTACCTCTTTTTGTCTTGCCCGGCGGCGACCATTTAAAGATCTTCATAGGCCACGTCGTCTCCTCCATTCTCATCAGATGACGAAATCAGTTTAACGCTTTCCGTTCAATTCTATCCACAACTGATTCTGATGCCTCCATTCTGCGTCTTATTTCCTCGTTCGTCGCTCTATCTCGTCTCGATACCTTTGCGCTTTTTCGTCTATTTGAACTGTGTTTAGTCTTCGTTTCATTTCCGCTAGTACAGTTCATACCTCACTGCCATAATATAGCACCGACTCTACTATTACTTCACCTATCCTTTTTTTGTTTTTGTTAGAGATAGTATTGTCCCATCAAATTGATTTCGAGAATCCCACTATCTTCTTACTTTGTACTATTCGAGTTCTGATCTCTTCTGTTCCCAAACCTTTTTTATTTATTAAATTAAGACTTCATATCTCTTTATCATACATTCCAAGTGGAACGCATCTTGTACTATTACAACAATAGCACAATTCTAAATTGTCACATTTAAATACTGTGCAGAATATTAGTTTTTCAGGGCAATAGATGATAAAATTTCACCCGCTTGCGACGCTAATGAATTATTTGACACTGACAATTTACAATTGCCAGATTTGAAAGGTTTTATTTTCTTCCATAACTAAATGAACAGGTTCTGCTAACCTCTTTGAGAACAACTTAGAAGTAACTAAATATTTTGCCTGTTAATGGCGGATATTCGCGTCGACCAATAGCGGCGAAGACATCCCAATGGCCACACTGTCTTGTATATAGCCACTATACAAAGACCTAGAGACCCTGTATATTAAGATTAGAGACTGGAAATACAGATGATCAATGCGGATTGGTTGGAACCATTTTCCATGGCTGAAATGATTAATGCCGTTTGACATTTCTAATTTTTGCTGTAATGACAAGTGACATTTCCTTTGTGTGATAGATAAATCAGGTTTCTATGCGTCATTGTTTATACATTTAATATGAATGATTGGCTGTTTAGCAGTTGAATGCAAGAAATTGTGCTTAGGTTTCGATAAAATAACGCTGTTAGGTGAATATTGATAGAAAGGTATGTTATTAAGAACTTGAAGTGTGAAGATCGTACAGATTATACAAATTATGAAACTAAAATATAACGCAGTGCAATTATCATTCTACTTGAGAGTTTTGAAAGTAAGTACGAGGTAAGTTGGTAAAGCTACGCGCGACTTAATTTGGATGCCAACTCGCGCGAGCCAAACTGCCACGGCGACGTTGCCACACCGCATTGTTGTTGCGGCGACAAGAAGCGCCCCGCGCGCGCCACCCGCCGCCGCCCGGAATGTTCTTTTGTTTTAACTTTCATCTCACTCAGTTAAGCGCAGTCAACGATAAGTACGGACGTCATTCTTTTGTTTTTTCGCTCGCTCCGCGCGTTTGTAAAATGGATAAGTTTCTCAAGAGATCGCAGCCTTCAACATCTGGTACGAGTGTCAATAGCGGTGGTGGTGAATCAAACCCGAAAAAAAAATAGACATTACGATGACAGTTATTTGAAATACGGGTTCACAGTCATAAATAATAAACCTCAATGTGTAATTTGCGGCGATGTTTTATCACGTGAGAGTATGAAACCGTCAAAGCTTATGCGGCATCTCACAACCAAGCATCAAAAAGAAGCTGATAAGCTGTTGGATTTTTTGAACGAAAGTTGAAAGCTCTTAGTCAGCAGCAAAATACTATGATTCAGGTAATAAAATAGTGTTTTCCTAGTCTCCACAAAGTGTTGTTAAGACCCTCAATGCCCTTAAGCGATAAGCTCAAGTCGAGTCTATTCTAATTGTTGCTGTTTTTATTGTTGATGTTTTATGATGTTTATTTCTTTGTTGTTTGCATACAACTTTTTATTATACTTAATTTTGGTTTATTTTCAGGCATCCAGTGTCAATGAGTCAGCATTATTAGCTAGCTACAAAGTCGCGTATCGAGTTGCTAAAGCAGGGAAACCACATACAATTGCCGAAAATCTTATTTTGCCAGCAGCTCTTGATATGGTTGAAATTATGGTCAGTAAGCAGGAGGCAAACAAGTTAAAAAACATACCACTTTCTGATAATACTATTTCACGCAGAATAAACGATATGGCCAATGATATTCCAGAACAAGTAGTCGAAAAATTAAAGAACAGCCAACATTTTGCTTTGCAGTTTGACGAATCTACAGATGTTTCAGATTGTGCTCAGTTTGTAGTATTTGTGCGCTTTGAAGCAGACGAGAGTATCATGGAAGAAATCTTAATTTGCAAAGCACTTCCTGCAAACACTTCTGGCCAGTGTTTGTACGATATGTTTTTAGAAAGCACTTGCGACTACGATATTGATTGGAAAAAATGTATCGCTATTTGTAGCGATGGCGCTAAAGCTATGACTGGCAAAAATAGCAGACTCGTTGCGAAATTAAAATCGATAATGCCAAACATATCCTGAACACACTGTTTTCTTCATCGACAGGCTCTAGCTGCTAAGGTAGTACCTTCTGATTTAAATGACGTGCTCAAGGAGGTAATAAAAATTGTGAATTCTATCAAAGGTAAAGCCTTGCAAACCCGGCTATTCAGAATCGTTTGTGAAGATATGGGCTCGCTTAGTGATGTGGGTCGGGTAAATACCCAGTGGGTAGGGTATTTATAAATGGGTATTTACCTGGGTATTTACCCCTGCCTCGGGTAAATACCTAAAAAGTGGGTATTTATCAAATTTTTAATATTTAAAAAGCTAAGCCAACTTTTACTCACACAATAATATTATCTTAATAAATAAATTACATATAAATACACTGCAATATTTTATGTAAAATAACAATTTAAATGTAACATTGAATAAGCGTTCATCCAGGTAAATAAACAGTGGCGCAATAAATTGCCCCGGTCAGAATTTAGAAAAAAAACAGCAATGAGATAGCATAAACAAAAGCACATAATACTTAGTAAGAAAGAAATAACCGTATAAAAAAGTTATTTTAGTAGACATATTTAGTAGACATATCAAGTCTACTCAAATATTTATTTCTATGTTCATCTCTTTCTTATTGAACCATTGAATTCTGTTTTTATGCATGCTATTTCATTGCTGTTATACAGTGCTATTATACAAAATGCGAACATAGGTAGTCAAATGAGTTAGAATACAGTTTATGGGCTTTGTATGCGTTAGACAGAAATAGACATATACGATTTAAAATCTAGTATCCTACGATTCAGCGTTTTCTGAAAACAAACACCTTCATTCTGCGGATGCTAGATGTTAATCGCATATATGTCTATCTCTATCTAACGCATACAATGCCCATAAACTGTATTCTAACTCATTTGAGTGCCTATGTTCGCATTCCGTATAATTGCACTGTATATAAGTTACCTAAAATTGTACGGAACATGGCAGTTCCATGAGTTGGAAAAGGTTCGAATACTATTTTCCATAAGAGTAAGTGAAATAGAAAATGCAATAATTACTTTGGTAGCTAGGCAATAACTAGGTACAATAGCTACTTGTTGCCTAGCTACCAAAATAATTATTGCATTTTCTATTTTACTTACTACGATGTGTAGCATGTAAAAGATTTCTTGCTAAGGTTGAAACTCCTTAGTCTTGACAAAATTCTAAATAGGACTAAGGTACCTGGTACTCTGCATGCCTAGACCTTGTCCATGGGGTTGGCAAAAAGGGCCTATGAAGGCCTACTTGCTAGACATGAGTCTCCCCACGATACTACTACTACTGCTGCTCTTATGGAAAATAGTATTCGAAATGGTATTGCCATGTTCCCTACAATTTTAGGCAACCTGTATAGTTATGCCCCCATCAATATTTTGGGTATTAAATGTTCTCAGTGCAGCTATTTTATTCTACATTTTTATAAAATTCGAATACAGCACCTTGACTTACCAATCAATTATACTGGTTAAATCAGCTTTATAATATTTGGTAAATGAGGCCATAAATACCCGTTTAAATACCCATTTTGGGTATTTACCCGGGTAAATACCCCGGATATTTACCCCTAAAAATAAATACCCGGGTAATTTACATCACTAGGCTCGCTTCATCAAAATCTCCTTTATCACACAGAGGTCAGGTGGCTATCCAAAGTAAAGGTATTGACAAGAGTTCTAGAACTGAGAGCTGAATTGTTAATGTTCTTACAAGATGCAAAATCTGAATATGCTAATCGTTTTTGTGACCCTATTTGGCTCTTGAAATTAGCATTTTTGGCAGATCTTTTCAGCCACCTTAATAATTTGAACAAGGTCGAGAAGAAAATATTTTAACAGCTAAAGATAATGTCAAAGCATTTCACGCAAAACTTCGTTTGTGGTCATCCTCTCTGCAAAACAATATATTTGAGTCTTTTCCATGTGTTCAGAAGATTGTTGAAGATAACGCATCAGACCAAAGTCTTGTAGTAAGGGCTCACATTCCTTGCATGATACAGAGCTTGCATAATTTACAAGAGAAACTTTTGACATACTTTCCAGACTTGCACTCTGAAGCTGATAATGGGCGTAGATGGATTTTAAACCCTTTTTTGGACAAGTCAATAGATCTGGCTGATGCCACCACAAATATGAAAGAATCTCTTCTAGATTTAGCTGCTGATGGCATGCTTAAAATGGAATTTTATTCGCAAAATGTCGACGTATTTTGGATGAAAAGAAAACACGAATATCCAGAGCTGGCAAGAGAAGCTCTAAAACTGTTAGTGCCATTCGCCACTTCATACTTGTGTGAACTGACATTTTCTGCAATGGTAGACATTAAAACTAAAAAGAGAAATAGACTGCAATTAGAAAATGATTTGATTATTAACGTTTCAAAAATAACACCACGATTTGATAAACTTTTGAAAAATAAACAAGCCCATTCTTCTCACTAAAATTGTGTTTTTATTGTAGTGTTAGAACCTTGCCTTTTTCTTTCAGTCGGCGATCTCCCGAGTAAGGCTTCGCGACCCCCATAGGGGTCGCGACCCACAGATTGAAAAACACTGGTGTAGATGAACGCGAAAACAGAAAATTTATTACCATCTGAGTGGAATGGCATTAAAAGGCACAAATAACCATTATTGACGCTTAAATGTCTATGTTTCATTTTGTGTTAAACTTCTGAACTATCATTATTGTAGGATAAAAAGCTTTTCACTTATTACAGGTTCTATCAAAGTCAACACAGAACAAAGTCAATGTCAAATTTTCCGAGAAGCTTATCTATGTGATCTAGCGAGCTTGCACTTCATCCAGTGTGGTGCCATCCTTTCACACCATTTTTAGTATTCATTTTAAATTTGAGCCTTTGACTTAGAAAGAAACTATAATGAAATGTAAATGGGTAATTAATAACTAGAAGCAATCCGTAAGATCTATCCTACTTTATGAATATCAGAAGCAATTTTTATTGATACTGAACAATTATTTTCATTAGTTGTCATATTAGATTACGGTCAATTTGGCAATGGCAACATCTTCAAACGTTCTTTCAAAAACATGGCAATTAATCAATTTGTCCTTGGAAACTGGTTGCACTTGTCCCATCTCTTATCTTACCTTTCATACAGGGTCTCTACAAAGACCATTGCCAATTGGTTCAGATGTCACACTGACACGCATTCGTCAACTCCAGGTGGACTACTTTCTAGGAACGTCACTAAATATAGCAAGCTTGGCCACGCCGCCTGCTACTGCTACCTGGTCATTCGACAAATTTGACGGATTTACACTATCTGGAATTACCTTGCGCATCTAAGTGTGGAGGGCTCCATGCTTTTTGCGATTGCAAAACAGCAGAAAATTAGTATATTGTTTCACGAGTGACGAAAGTAGCATTTTCTGCAAACGAGAGAACAGTTTATCAAACGAGGCGTAGCCGAGTTTGGTAATGTTGTCAAGCTGCAGAAAATGCTTTTCGACGAGTAAAACGCTATACTTTTTCTATAACCATGGTTCACTACTACTGCACTAAAACACTACCGTCCGAGAGCAAGGCTACTTGATGAGACGTCCTGCCAATTTCGTGTTAATTTTTATAACTGTATTTTGCATTTATTACGTTATACAAAGTAAATTTACACGTTTTTGTGCTAAATCATGTTTTTCCATCGTGCTTTGTAAAATTAAATTACAATTGGATATGGCAGAATGCATTTAATATCTGAAATTGCAACCACTTACTTTCGTCACTAGAGACGAAAGTTAACGTTATGGGATATTCTATCACTGGTCCCGGAACTGGTGTTTTCGGTTGGGGTAAAACGTGACGAAAGTTGTTCATTTTTAAATGGTTATAGAAAAAAATATTTTCTACCACTGTAACTAAAATGGTATTTAACATACTAACATACACGTCGCTAAGTGACCTTTTAATCATGCCTTCGTAACCTGTGACTAAAGAGCATCTTAGTCACGAGCTGAAGTTGGCAACGACCAGGGGCGCAGGAACAGGGGGGGCGATTGCCCCCTCATAGGATATGTCGAGGGGGCAAATAGTGTAATTTGCCCCCCTGATATATTCTATGAAGTTTTTAAAAAAAATTGCACATAGGGTTATCACAAATTCGATGTTCTATTGTAGGAGGGGCAGAAATAAAACACGTCTTTAGTTTTAGGTTAACAGCGGGGAATTCGATATAGTCCATTTTTCTTTCATATGGCAATGCAACTGCCGACATTCCAAGGAAATCATTGACAAGAAGCATTGTCACTAGGCTGCATTGTGTTGGTACATGAACTTCTGGTTATTATTTTTGTGGTAAGGTTGACATTTCATTATTTTAAATTGTGTAACTTTGGCTATTATAAACTTGAAATGTGATTTTATAATTTGGTTTTAACTATATAAGATCAAAAAATATTTTTATCTACAAGTAGTATGGCTATAAATAGTTCCTAATGTATGAATGCAACTGTAAGTCATTTAAAAATCAAATGTCAAGTTTGACATTTAAGTGTAAACGTAGTTACTTTCATAAATTAGGACCTATTCCATAGCCATCCTAGATGAAATTAATTTTTGCTCATACTTTATTTAGGTAGGCATTGCACCAAGCACAATTTCAGTTTATAATAGCCAGAACTACAATTTATAAATAACTACGGTGTCAAACAGTCAAAATGAAACCTAACCTCATTGCAAAATTAACCAGAAGTTTATGTACCAACACAATGTCATCTAGTGACAATGCTTGTTATCAATGGTTTCTCTAGATTGCATTTCCATATGAAAAAATAAAGTGTGGTCACCACACAACTTCCTATTACTGCTTGTAAGCTTTTTAAAAACTATACTAACAAAAAATGGATTTGACAAAAGTTCTAGATAATTACGCAATATATGTTTGGGAGAAAGTTTTTGTAAAACTTTCATTTTGCGATTTTTCCAAAAACTGCATTTCTTATAAACTTTTTAAACAAAAGTTGTATATAATTACTCAATATATCATCTTATTTTATGAAATTTAATTTTTATCAAAGAATTATTAAATTTTCCGGGAAAACAGAATAATATAAGAGTAAAGTACCACTTGCGGTTACCCGATTTTAACCAAAAATGTCTGGGATATCCAAATCTATATTAAAAACAAATATATACATTTTGAGGCCGATCAATTAAACAATCTAGGGTTGTATAGAGGACACAGACATACTTACAGACTCACAAATTGTCATGATCATAAACTAACAGACATACATATTATTTTGAAAATCACTTTTTCTGAACGAAAAGGCACAAATACGGATATTTCAGCAAAAATCTCGTGATTACTATGAAAAATCATGATTACTATATTTTACGAAGTAAAAAAAGTAACAATAAAGTATACCTTGAAGGTATTTTGTGTATCTTTATGACCATTCAATACGTGACTGAAAAGCATTTTGGCTTAATTGTAACTCCAGTTATTTATGTATCAAATACATAATGTAGGACTTTATTGAAAGAGTCTATTTTATGCAGAGGGAGAGTAGCGTAGCGATAAAGAGGACGACTCAAATAAGGTCTGATTATGTACAAGCTGCATGCAACGCTTTATGTTCGAATGCAATGCAAAAGATTTTCTTTTATCTACAATATAATTTGTAGCATTATACACATTAGAAAATTCAAGTTGCTATTGAAACATTTGATATTTTCGAAGTATGCTTCTAGGTTAATTGCGTTTTCAATGTCAAGAATAACTACCTATTACCGGGAGGTATTAAAGATGAATTCCTTTTTATTAATTGTAAAGTTTTCAGTTAATACGTACAATATTCTTTCCTGATTTAAATAAAATGACATTTATTTTGATAGTAACTGTTGGACATTGACAAGCGGCCGTTTTACTTTACTCTATGGACTAAAGTGGCACTTTATGGACGCTAAATAATACTATAATAAAGTGTTTATGGAACAGTCGAACATAAACCTTAGTTATGTTAAAACACTCAAAAATTTGTTGCCCCCCCCCCATAATTATGGTAGTCCCTGCGCCGCTGGCAACGATGTTTTAGTCATGGGGTGGAGTTAGGTTCAAACAGTATTTGCTTTATTAGCCACAGCCAAAACTAAAATCAGATTAGTTTTCAACTTTCAACAGTCAACTTTGACGTTTGTCAAGTATAATTTAACCTAACATAATATTCAAAATCTTAATGAAATGATGTTATATTGTTTAAATTTGCGGTCGCAGAAAAATTATATAAACTCGTCTAGACACTCGTTTATTAATCACTCGCTGCGCTACGCTCAGATCGTGCTTAAAAAAACTCGTGACTAAAGTGACGTTTATAAAACTTGTTACATAATATACTATTTTCTACGACCATCACTAAAAGTAGGCCTTTTAGCGCTAGCTTTTTTCACTAAAAGTGACGTTTTATAATTTAGCGTGTTTAAAATAAGATCAGGTGTTTACTTTTAGCGCATGTGTTATAAAGTGAAGTGAGGTAAAACTACAATTTCGAACTGGAAATGAGGTTGTAAAGTTATTCTAGTTACTTCTTGCGTTAGAGGTAAAGTGTTTTTTAAATAATTAAAGCGTTATGTAATGAATAAAGTCAGATGTGTAGTATTAAAATTACGTATAATATCTGACTTTGACAGTACTGGCTCCACAAACATTCACCTGCGCGTCAATGCCATCTCTTTATTATGACATAAATTATAACTGTGATAAATGCAAACCTTTGTTAAATCGACATTTATAGATTAATAACAGAAAATTTAAGGTCGCAGAGAAAATATTGTATGCAAACTCGTGCTAAAAGTGTATCTACAAAATATACTTTTATTGCATTATTTACAAAATGCTAAATAAGAAAGGTTTTTGGGTATTATTATGGTCCAATTTAGAGCAGTGATACACATTATGGGCAACAATAACACTTATTTTTATTCGAGAACACAAAACAAATGAACATACATATTTGTAGCAATGGTAACGTTATATAATATACACGTGAATATAATAATTTGCAAGTAAAATTCCAAAGTCCTAAAATGCGTAAACCGTAGGTGAACGAACTAGCCAGTCTCTGTCGTAATTGTGCTCAACCTAGTGAATAAACTAGAACCTGATGAAGTTCTTTCTGATTGCTCAAATAATGCAGACAAAATGCTCAATTCACAATGAATGACTACTCATTAACGGCGCCAGGCCGCCTCCAGGGTGTATGTCCTTCGTTTACGCAAGTAGAAGGGTTTTATGATTCAACGGCTGCCTAAGGACTTACTTAGTAACCTAGAGATACAATGCACTATTGTCTTACGCTTAGAAAGCTAGGATATAGAAATTCGGATTTTATTGCGGACTTCCCAGTCAGGTACCCCAACCTTTATTGCTTGTTTTGGATCCGCGGGTTCCCACTGTGGGATATGGCTGCAACTCTAGCTCGCCTTTGTTATCGAAGAGGGTTTAAGTGCAGCTGTGTGCAATAGAGCTGGATCATGGCTTCGGCTTCATTTCATAATTTTCATGTCTCGTGCACAAACATCAATTTTTAGCACTTGTTGCATAAATAGCTATTTTTGATTTTTTTACTGTAAATTAATTAATTTTATGCGTACATCGCATTTACAAGCGTAGTTTTGAATATTTCTGAATGATTTTAAACTACTGGAAAGCTTATTCTTTCTGGATTAAGATGATCTCAAATTAATCTTAAAATTATTTTTAACAAATGCAACAGAAATTGTTCAAACAAAGCGCACAGTGAATTCGCGTTAGAAATTTCAGCATAGAGGTATTTTTAAAGCTATCGCACATCAATGCATACTTTCAGCGTATGAACTGTATGAAAAGGTATGAAGAAATTTGTAGTAAAAAAATATCTCCATTGATTTACTGTTGAAAAAAATACGATTTCTTTTCCGCTGCATATTTTGATTTATACGCGTGTCGCATTAATTTTCCGAATTCGCATCTTCGAATAATATTTGGCAATAATTTTTATATGCCACAGATGCGATGCACCGTGATGGTAACTAAGATACTCGACCAGATTTAATGATCTTGCGATTAAATTTTGAGTTACAGTCAAATTTAAATTTTGCTGTGCGTATAGTATGGACGTATTATTTAGAAAACTATGCGTAGTTTGAATAATTTTTATTTTGAAAATACATACTTTATGTATATTTATAATTCTAATCATTTTATTGCATTGTATGGCTAGTCCGACCGTAGTTGCAGTTGATTTATAAGTAAAAAGACACGACGGTTACATATTCCCAAATGCATAACTGTAAGCTGTAACACGTAATTTTCGACTGAGACCTAAATTTGACAGTCAGTAGATCCAGCGTGACTATATTCATTTTTCGATATTTGGATTCTGATCTGCTATAATCATCAACCTCACCTGGACTAGGTACAGCGTAATGGGTGGTTGTACATGAAAATAAAGGAAACACTTACTGATCTGACAAATAACAGAAAATATAGTAACTAACCCAGGGGTTATCCCCCCCCCTTGCGTACGGATAATCAAAAACGAGAATGAAAATAATTATCTAGTTTTCAAAATTTCTTCAAAATCAAAGGTGCCATTGTAAAATTTAATCAACTTCGGTAGCATTTTATCGGTACAAAAAACGGTTTACGGACGTTTCGCCCCCGCCGTTTCGCTCCCGACCGTTTCGCCCCCGCCGTTTCGCCCCCAGCCGTTTCGCCCCCTAGCCGTTTCGCCTCCGGACCGTTTCGCCCCCGAAGTTTTACCTGCAACTTTAGCCAGCTTCAGCTGTTTCCAGTTGCACCACGAGGAGGTAGCTAGTACGATTTCTGCAACCGGTTTTTTTATTTTTTAATCCAAGAAATAAAAAGTATGTCGGAATATCAGCTCGTATGAAAAAAATCGTTGAAGATTTTGAAAATCGTCAAGTTATTGGTTACTTGCGTGGGATTGCGTACAACTTTGAATTTTGAATTTATTCCGGTTGCACGTCGAAATATAGATGTTAAAAGATTTCTCTTTCTTTATATGTATTTACTAAAAACTCTAAAATTAAAACACAAACACCAACAAACAAAAACCAATAAAATAAAAAAAAAACTAAAATTAAAACACAAACAGCAAAAAACAAAAACCAATAAAATAAAAAAAAACTAAAATTAAAACACAAACACCAAAAAAGTAATAATAAAAAACGGTTGCAGAACCTCCTCGTGGTGCAACTGGAAAAAGCTAAAGCTAGAGGTAAAACTTTGGGGGCGAAACGGTTAGGGGGCGAAACGGCTGGGGGCGAAACGGTCGGGGGCGAAACGTCCGTACCCCACAAAAATAAGCATCTCTAAAAATCTAAAATTGAGAGGTTAATAAATTTATATAGGTGTAGCTATGTAAAGTACATTAGCAACAAACCTTTTCTACCAAGCAAACCGTGAGGCGTCCACACAACAAAATAGCAGACAGAGCTGTCTGTCAGCTATTGCCAGTTGTCCCTGTACGTGATAATAGTACTTATGCGACCTTTTTAAAGTTGGTAGTCCATTTTTCAGGTGCATATAAGACAGTTTCCTGTTGGCTTCCCCAGGACTCATATTAGCTATGCTTTTAGGACATTTAATTTTAACTAAACTATCGTCTCCGATTATACCGTCTGGACTTGCTCACAAAAACTGATGTTAATAAAGAATGAATAATCCACGTTCCCAAATTTTTAATTTGAACTTATTACAAAATTCTTTCTTAGCCAGAGGTTCCTTATCACATCCCCACCTTGTATATTCATTGCCTTGGAAACTCGAGGAAAGCACTCTTTTGCCCAACACATCATAAGTATTTTCATCTCTTCGCGTAACGATTAGACCAACATTTGAGGCTGTCAGTCTATTGGCACGCTCCTCTATCCATCCAGGATTTGAACTTTGGCCAACTGTTGATCTCTCAATAGCATTCAGATCGCTTTTAGGTTTAGCGAAATAGGAAAATAGCTCTGCTGTTTGCAGTGCAACAGTTTCAGTATCAAGTTCAATCTCACAATCGACATTGCCGTAGTCCTCACCAGGTCCAAGAACAGGCTGATTTTTCTTTTGAGATGGGAATAGTTGTTTTCTTGCTAATCGTTGTAGACGTATTCTTTTCATTTGTGTTAGAAACGCGTTTGTGTGTTTTCCCGGGCTCCGTAAGCAAATATTTTTGTTAAATCCGGTTAGGAATTCTTCGATTTTTCAATACTCAAATGGATGCGGAAACGTTGAATTTTTCCAAACTAGAATGGAAAAATAAATTGGATGCGGAAAAGTTGAATTTTCCCAAAGTAGAATGGAAAAATAAGACAAAAAAGAATCAATGCAAACTTTATTTTTTATATATGTTAACTACAAAATTAGAGCAGAAAGGCAGAAAGAAAGAGAGCAACGATTTTATGTTATAGGATAATTAAATAATGGGTAATTTTTTACCGGATTTAACAAAATCTTGTGTACAATACGTTGGGAAAAGCATGTTTTTCCGTTTACGTGTTTTTTTCTCGGCTGACGCCTCGAAAAAAATCTCACGTCTAAAACGGAAAAACATCACTTTTCCCAACTTATTGTACAAATAGCTATTGTGGATTCTTGTATAATATTCTTCCTTACAATTAATGCTAGGGCAGCGGCGTTACATCTAACTGAGTATCCACCTTTAATGGAAAACATTATTCTCTTGCCACCCACGAATTTATTTACTACTGCATTGTAGCATTCTGCGGCGTTATTATTCATATTCAATAGCAAGCTATACGCATTTTGTATTAAGTCTATTGCCACACGCTACTAAATCGTCTATACGTCCACAAACTTCCATTTCAGCAGAAAAATCGATTTCCCCTTCTCTACGTCTATTACAAAAATACTGTTCGCATTCTCGATGATCACCAAAAACATGCCTAGGCCAGTTAGTAATGTCCTTCGTAAGAAATTTCATCTGATCCTCTACAGCGATTTCTTCTTTACTTCGGTACTGAATTGCTTTTTTAATTCCCCATCTCAAACGTTCGATGCGTACCTTCAACTCTTTTCTTAACCCTAGAACCACAAGGTGACTGCCGGAATTAATTATCCACGCTTGCGCTAACGTATTTCGATGCACGTGGCTGACCTCTTCGTTACATTCCGCATTTGCAGTAACATACTGATAGTCGAGTGACAAAGTGCGTGAAGTTTTGTCAATTTCAAGTTATTTCGGCCCCGGTCGCATACGATGCCACCTTATATTTTAAGAAAAAAAATCGCCAAGGTGTGTAGTACGAGTTTTTGTATATATTCACATTTTACATACATTTTATTTATTTTAGAGCATCACATTCATTAGTATGGAGTCAAAAAAACGTAGATATAGTACGTATGAAAGGGAACGCCCTTTACGAGATTCTGAGTTACAAAAATATTTGTATGAAGATATCAGTGACTCTGACGATATATTGGAAAGCGAGGAGAGTGAAAACGAAGATGTTATAGAAACAAAAGATATCGAGAATGACGAATTTGATGCGGTAGATCCAGATACAGAAAATTATGATTTACCTGATGCAACCATACAATCTACAAGCAAATGTAAGCAGCAAAGAAAGAGTGTGATGTACTCCAAAAATGGACATAAATGTCACGTAAATAGTTTTCACACCAAAAAACACTAGAACTTTAAAGAAAAATATAATAGTTCATTTACCAGGGCCCAAAGGCCCAGCCAAGAATATAACTGATGCAAAGAAGATATGGGACCTATTTTTTAAGGACGAACTTTTAGATATAATTGTCAAGTGCACTAATGTTGAAATTGAAAGAAAAAAGATTCGTTACAATACACAGCAGTGCTACATTGGAGCAACAAACCGTGTTGAAATAAGTACACTATTGGGACTTTTATATTTGAGCGGGGTTTTGAAGAAAGTGCATCTTACACTGGACGATTTATGGTCACCGCTTTTGGGACCTGTTTTTTAGGATTACCATAAGCAAAAATCGTTTCGAGTTTCTGGTTAACTGTTTGAGGTTTGACAATAAAGAAACAAGGGATGAGCGAAAGAAAAATTACAAATTTGCTGCCATAAGGGAAGTTTGGGAAATGTTCGAAATAAGTTGCAGACAAAACTACACTCCGTCAGAATATGTAACTATCGATGAGACGCTTTTGGGATTTAGAGGTCGTTGCCCCTTTAAAATGTATATCCCTAACAAACCGGACAAATATGGTCTGAAATTGGTAACAACGTGTGATGCAAAAACATATTACATGTGTTCTGCAAAACCTTAGATTGGAAAACAGAAAAGAGAGAGCCAATATTCGATTCCCACACAATATGTTCTAGAGTTGACTGAAACTATACATGGGACAAACAGAAAGTGCACGATGAATAATTGGTTTACTTCTTACGAGGTCGCAGAGCAAATGTTAAAAAATAAACTAACAATAGTTGCGACACTAAGAAAGAACAAACCTGATATACCAAAACAACTAGTGGAAACTAAAGGTAAGCCAGTTGACTCGTGTATGTTTGTTTTTGATAAAAACAGTAGCTCAGTTTCATTTATACCAAAAAAAGAAGGCTGTTATATTATACTCTACCATACGGATATTGATGAAGAGACGAAAAAGCTTGAAATAATATTATTTTATAACCAAACCAAAGGCGGTGTTGATACGTTCGATCAATTATGCCATTCAACGACAGTCTCAAGGAAGACCCGAAGATAGCCACTTCGAATTCTGTATGCCATGTTAGATACAGCAGGAATAAATTCATATGTGATTTATAAATGCAACTCAAATAACATCAAAGTACAGAAACGGTCTGATTTCTTGAAAAACTTTCCTTCTCCCTAGTTGAAGATCATTTGAAGAACAGAATGAACAATGGTCGCCCACCACGAGAAATTAGAAGTCATATTCGGCAAGTTTTGAATTGTGAGGAACAAGAAGACGCTACACAAAGACCAATAGAATCCCTAGGTCGATGTGAATTTTGCCCTCGAAAAAAGAACAGGAAAGCCCGGAATAAATGTGAACATTGTCATAAAAGCGTATGTACCGAACATCGTCTCAGCATTTGCGTTGATTGTAAATAAGGTTATTTACTAAAAAATGGTTTCATAATTATGTAGTTATATATTTTTTGTTTTAGATTTTAGGTTACAAATGAATTAGAAATATGTTTTAGTAATATGTTATCACATTTCTTTAAAATACCTTGATAAAATGAAGCGTGCCATATGCAAAAGGTCGTAAGTGCCAATTTTTCAGCAATGCATTTGATATGCGAAATAGGTTCTAAGCGCCATGTTTTACTTGCACAATAAATGCCGGTTCGATAGTGCTGCTACAGGTGGCAGAAATAGGGACACAATTATCAAAACGTCCTAAGTGCCATAGTACTTTAATTCACAAAGTGCTGGAAGATATTAGGGCTAAGAAAAAAAATAACAGGAAATATAAGCGTGGACACCCATTTTAATAAAAATTCCGGAAATCTGTACCTACTAGCTGCAGAAACAGTCACCTGCGTGGCAAGGCCATCTTTTTACTATGACATAAATTATAACTGTTATAAATTCCAACCTTTGTTAAATCGACATTTATGGATTAATAACAGTAAAAGGCCGTAGAAAAAATATTGTGTGCAAACTCGTGCTAAAAGTGTTTATGCAGGAGACATGTTATGAAACTCAGCCTTCGGCTTCGTTTCATAATTTTCATGTCTCGTGCATACAAGTCCAATTTTAACACTTGCTGCACAATTAGTTATTTTGTTCATACAGTATTTATATTACATTAAAATTTTCTTGCGCGCTACCTGGACATTATGTTAGGTGAAGTGGAAGAACATTAGTTGAACTTCGCCTTTTTCCTGTAGAATTTTGACATTTTAACTTATATAAAGCCGTTCAGATTTTTTTCGGGAAACTTTAGGAATACATAGGACACTTAAAAATAAAGTGGAAAACGTGTAATAGCGAGATATAAAATGACAGTAAAATCTTCTAATTTTGTACGTGATCATATCGCAACGTGCTCTACGACAATTTTTGAGATGCACTTTAATTTTACAAAGAAAAGTGTTTTTTTGCAAATTCTTGTATGGTATACTGTTTTCTGACAAATTTAGCTTTTTTCAACCCATGTGTTACCTTTTCTTGATTAAATCACCAAATTCTAGTTGCTGGAAATGAATCGAATATAATATGATTATTTCACCAGAAAAAAGCCACACGTGGATTGAAAAAAGTTAAATTTTCCACAAAACGGTGCAACCTAGAAGAATTTGCTGCAGTACTTTGTTTGAAAAATGAACGTAGACTTCGAAAATTATGTCAATTTTTATTCTACTTAGTTAAGCATTAGCTATTTAAGTAACAAGGAATGTAAGGACCTATTGACATTTGAGGTAGGCAAGTACTAGCCAAGACGAAGTCGCGGCTTGTTGCCTGCCGAAATTGTTAATAGGCGATACATTCCGAATTATCTTATTATACTTTTCCCACTGCTTATCGACATTTTCCTAGATTTTTGAAAAAATCGTTTGGTTTATCACCAGGATTAGTTACCTGTGAGTGTCACATGTCACAAACACTTGCAATGTTAAACAAAACGTCTAAATCTGCATCTTGCGTTGCTAATTTTATTATCCTAGGAACTTAATAATAATATTAAGTTCCGTTGTCAAGAAAAAAGCAGCAAACAAATATAATCACCGACTTACACGTTTTGTTACTAAGGCTGTATCACTGACTTACATGATCAGCAGCGGGAAAAAATGATTTTTTTTTATTAACAGGGGCCACCACTCATTAGTATCTAGTCCACTGGATATGGTTTTCTTTCTGTGTTTTGTAGTTCAAGCAGAGCACGTTTAACTAGAACCACGTACAAAACTTGAAGAAAGAATTTCTTGTCATTTTAGTTATTAAATAATTTTCACTTTTTTAACTCAACTTCAGCGCCTTGTATCTCGTTCATTACACGTTTTTCTATATAAGTTGATTAACGTTTTCCGCTTTATTTTGAAGTATTCTATTGATTCATAAAGTTTCCCGAAATAAATCTGAACCACCCTGTATATTTGTTACTTTGTAATTGAAATATTATTGTATATTTGCTATTTAAGTACAATACAAATTAATAAACTTATTATGCATTTTCTTCCGGCAACGGAGGTACGAGTATATTATTATAAGTTAACAAAATGACAGTTTACAAGTAGAGACAGGATTTATAATTTATTAGATCTATTATTTGCCTAGCTAGATGCAGCTGGTGAGTTGAAACTATCCGCTTCTCTTCAAAAGAAATCTAAATACCAAGTTTTATTCTGCATATAACTTATTTTAACTTTTTACCACATAACCGCATATTTAATCAATATTTTTGCTAAATTCTCAATCCGTATTGCTAACAGCATGCATAATTTGTTTTCGTCGCCATTACGGTTCTGGTTGAGCGAAACATTTTTTCCAAGAACTAAGTCAAACCACCTGACCTGACCATCGATCTAGATGACGCTGTAAGTATGTCGGCCACTCAGTAGCACCGCACCCTCACTTGCGCTTACATTAAAAGTGGCTGCAGCTACAACTCGAAAAAGTGATTTGTTGTTAAACTTCCTAATCATGCCAAAAATGGGGTCGTCTAGGGCGGATTTATGGAGAAAGTGGATTAAAGTCGACACGCATCTAACTACTGATGGAAAGGTCGTCTTCTGCAACGCCTGCTCAAAACAGGTACTACTTACATACTTTTAGTATTAGGAAAGCAATTTTTAAATGCTGGTCTTTTTAGGTAGCGTCAAATAAAAATATCAGACTGACCAGCATTTATCGACACAGCTGCATAAGGAGTCAGAGAAGAAATCGTTTGGCAAACTTCACCAGGCTTTCATTTCTACGCTGGCCAGTAACTCACAGCAAGCTGGTGAATTGGGAAATGAGTTTTTCTTCGATCTATGTAATACTATGGCTCAATCGAATATACCGCGGTACAAATTAGAACAACCGGCTTTTCGGACATTTTTGGTAAAATATTGTATTCGGCACATCTCGAATGATCGACGCTGCGCAAAAATTATTTGAGTAAATGTTACCCAAAGCGCCTTAATATTATATAAGAGAAAATTGGCAACAACAGCATTTATTTTGTGATGGATGAAGCTACAGACGCATGTGGGCGTTATACGAGGGTTGCGCTGAAAATTGTTAGTTATTAAAAGACCGTTGAATTTTTTAACAAAAAATCTTTATTGCTTTTCAAAATATTCTCCATTCAGACTAATACACTTGTGCATTCTTTGAAATCACTTTTTAAAACATTCGGATAATTCATTTTCTGAAAGGTCCTCAAAAAATCTTTGAAATTCTGTAACTTCTGCATCTGAGCTGGAAAATCTTTTACCTCGCATCATTTTTTTAACAATTGGAAAAAAAGGTTGCACGGCGCCAGATCTGGGCTATACGGAGGATGAGTTACCAATGGAACTCCCGAATCTTTAAAAAAATCCAATGTTTTGGCGGCAGTGTGGGAGGATGCGTTGTCATGATGGACTAAGATGTTACGCAAACCGGTCCTTTGACGACCTATCTGTAATTTTCCAAACATCTATGGTAAAGCCACTTCGCAGTACCATTCACAATTAACAGTTCGACGATCTTCAAATGGAATAACAGCAAAAATAGGATGGAACGATCAGATAGAGAAAGCAGTTCGTCATCTATATCTACGAGCACGGAATGCGTCGCAGCGCTAAAACGAAAATATTGTCCTGTACCTGAAGTAGAAGATACTCCACGCAAAACTGCATTGGAGGAAGCTGGTTTAAACCACCAAGAAAAACATTTCTAAAACAAAACAAATTATAAAATTGCAGCATGTTGCTTGGTAATTTAACGTCACTAAGCAACATATTAAAGAAGAAGGAATTTATCAATGAAGATAAGGCTGAGATATTTTTGGAAAAGTTTGGACAGAACAAAAGTTTATTTAACAGATTTTTTTTAAACAAAATAAAAATCCATGCAGCAGAGAATATCCCCAGGATTATCGGAGTTTTGCTAGAACGCTACATTTCTTTTCGCCAAAAGCATCTATAATATAATTTTCCTTAATGTGTGTCTGTGGCATCTGTGGCACAAAATAAAATCTCACGTTCCGGCTTCACAGATGTTAAATTTGTTTAGGTTTTGTTTTTCTTATCTTAGCGCTCGGTTCGGAGCTTGACCTTTCGCGTATCCTATTTCACGTGCGCGTAGCGCGCAATTTGCTTGTATAATTTTATTAGGAGACAATTTTCAACTGCTTTGCCACACCCTAAAATTTTGAGTAAATGGTACGCAACTGTAAATGCTGCTCCTGGAATTACATCTGAATCTTTAGATCTACTGACTATGAAAGCAAAAACCTCGTCAGATATGATTGTATGTTCTTTAGTATTTGACAAAATGGCAGTACGCCAACATGTAGAATGGGACGGCGACGAGCTTCATGGTCTTGTCGATATTGGCAATTGCATTCAAGATGATAAAGTTGGTATTGCAAGAGAAGCTCTTGTGTGTATGGTGGTAGCTATTAAGGAAAGGTGGAAAATTCCTGCGGCTTATTTTTGTCTTAAGAACCTTGACAGCCAGCAAAAAAGTGAACTTGAAAGGCAATGCATTTATGCTGTTCAAAACTGTGATATAAAAATAATTAATTTAACATTTGACGGTGCTACCACCAATTTTACTATGTGTCGATTATTATGTTGTAATTTTAATGTACATAATTTTAAAACGCATATAGAAAATGATATACATATTTTGCCTGATCCTTGTCATATGATTAAGTCAATTAGAAATTGTTTTGGTGAAATGAAAACCCTTCTAGATTATGACAATAACTATATAGATTTTAATTTTATAGTTTCACTACATGAATTACAAGAACGAGAAGGGCTCCATTTATGTAAGAAAGTCAGACAACAACATATTGCATTTTTCAAGCAAAGATGAAAGTGAAGCTTGCCACACAGTTGTTGAACAGGTCTGTAGGGGTAGTTTTTTTATATTGCAAAGATAATTTGAAATTGGAGGAATTTCGTAACTGCGAACCCACCATCAAATTTATATTTATAATTAATGATGCTTTTGATATCTTAAATTCACGTAAGTTGAATGCATGTGGTTACAAGCCAGCATTATGTCAGAAACATTTTAGGAGCATTGTAGAATTTTATGATAAAATTCAGAGATATACCGGGTGTCAACGAATTTATTAGACAAGTCATAACTTCTAGAGTATTAGGTGTATCAAAATGAGATTTGGTATACTCGTAGCTAAATGGTATAGGGAGAGGATATGTATTATGCATCTTGGCTATCCATGGCACACTTGACAAAAGAAAATAAATTATTATCCAGTATTTTGCTGAGAAATATTTAATTGATGAGCTTATTTTTAATCCAATCGCAAATAAATTAGTATCGTTAGATTGGCCAAAATATCCTCTTTTCGGAAAGTGCTTGTCAAAAACAGGTCGCCATTTAAAAAAAAAAAGTTAGACACGAAAATGTTATTTTGTCAACTTGTCTTATTCCTATCTATCATACTAATCACTAAAACTTTGCGATTGTAATTTTCTGACATCACCTGAGGTCCTTAGATTAGTTTGCGTCCAATCATGGCCACCTAGATGCAATACTAAAATTGTCTCTAAAAAATCAAGTAGACTTAAAAAATGTCTAAAATGTCACATTCTGCTCGAGAATTGTCTCAGAAATCCAAAAATATAAAAATATACAGGGTGTTCCATTTGAAAATTCGAAACCAGAGCCATTTCCGGTAAAACCGGAAGTGACCAGAAAGTGAAAAATATGCGAAAACTCTCCTCCCCCTATACCATTTGTCCATACCAAATCTCATTTTGATATACCTAATACTCTAGAAGTTATGACTTGTCTAATAAAATTGTTGACACCCTGTATAAACCGTTCAATAGTTATTTTCCCGGTAGGTAGACATAGAATTTTGTTTTTATGTTTAATAAAATTAAAAATCCCTAGAATCTCTTTCTGACACTTTGTCAGAATCAGCTGTTATGTACAGGAGGCTCATGAAAGTGTCTAATTTGACATTTTGAGGTTAAACGTGCAATGTTGCCAGTGCTTTCATACTTTTTTTGCCACTAGGAATGATATTTATGAACATCGGCGTCATGGATACCTATCTGTCGACAAATTGTAAGCAAATATGCCGAAAGTCATTAAAGGTGACACAAAACTACAAATTACAGGCCTACAGGCATTATAAAGCCCACAGACCAGACCTCAGTGAAACTGAAATCTGTGCCCGGCTTAGTGACATTTGGGACGTAAGTATTTATGCATAAAATTTAACTGTTGATTTAATTTTGGGATTTGTACCGTTTTACGTATCTGAAAGAACTATTAGAAATATTATTGGGCGGGACAATTTTGAAATTAAACCTTTTGGCCCACGACCTAAAAATGATACATACTATAAAGGTTAATAGTTTTGGGCATATATGGAGAATGTTAGATGGAAGAGCTACTAAGATAGTATTGGAAGGAAGAGCGCAAGAAACTAGAAGAAGAGGCCGATCAAGGAATAGGTGGAAGGAGGCAGCAATGGAAGATATAGCAAGGAAAGGAATAGAAGACTGGAGAAATAAAATCATGAAAAGGGACAATGGAGACAGATTGTTATGCAATGGGCCTAACGTGCCTTGTAAAGACTTTATTTATTTATGCTGAAAAAAATACATAAATTGTAATATTTAAATATGTTTGTATACAATTTATAATTACAATAAAAAACGACTATTATTATACCATTATGCTATGCCTACTCAACAAAGTATGTAACGTATTCAGAATCAGAAAGTTGTCTTTCATGAAATGTATCTTAACCAATAATAAAAGTGGCACAAAATCCAAAACCAAATCTGGCAACCACGATTTGTATTTTAACATAAAATTATCATTTTGTATAAAATGGGCATAACCTAACTTTTGCTAATGATTGACAGCATATTTACAGGGTGAAATTCATCACCCTAACATGGCCTCCTATCGGAAAAATAACTACTGAAACGTTTATATTTCCTCGTTAAAGTTAAATAATAGAAACACCAATAATAAATTCCAACAGAAAAAATCGGTTTTTTGGGTTTCCTGATTGGTTTAAAAACAATAATTAATACAGGGTTTGTCATGAGTGGGTTACTTCTGACCAAAAGCTGAATGCAACCGAAAATACAAAGAACGCCTATTAATTGATACAATATTTAATAAGATTAATAAATTTAATCAAAGTCCCCAACTTTCTGTTTACATGTCATAGGTGGCACTGTAAATCTATGTCAAATTCGAGGTTAGCAGGTTAGGTTTTGTGTCAGTTTGTGTCAAAACTTACGCAAAAACTAACCTGCTAACCTCGAATTTGACCAGTGCCACCAATGCCATGTAAACAGAAAGTTGGGTACTTTGAGTCAATTTATTAATCATATTAAATATTGCATCAAGTTCTTTGGATTTTGGGCTGCATTCAACTTTTGGTCAGAAGTAACCCACTCATGGCTAACCCGGCATATACGAGAAGTACATTAATGTGGAAGTGCCTTTATTAAAGTTTTTATCAGTTTATAAATGTAATAGTAGAATAGGGACACCTTGATTGTGATATCAAATTAATTAGGTCAATTAAAATCGCGAATTAAATTCAATTAAATCCGCGGTTTGACCCAATTAATTTCGCGGATTGCTCTAATTAATTTTGATATGTGCCACTGATTAAATTACGGATTAGCTACTGATTAAATTACGCGGCAGCCATTTTTAATTAGAGAGTCTTAGAAAACCATATCATATTTTTAATTAAATGTATTTGTGAAGAATATATCAATTTAAGGTTCCATTTTATTTGTAGAAATATTTCTGCTAAAGATAGACTAAGAAATCACTTGACAAAATGTATAATTTTCCAAGGTCAATAAATTATTGAGTGACAGCCTTCAACAAAAAGGAGGTGCGAAGGTTTTTTGAAAATTTTGAAAACGTGATGACTAAACTGATCCAACAAGAACGTTTAATATGGATGAGACGATATGTCATAAACTATCTCGGATTGCCGTACTGAAAGAACAGAAACAGGTTGATTAATTACAAGCCTGGAAAGGGGGAAAACTACAACCCTATATTGCGCAATGAGTGAGGCGGCTATGTTCGTGCCATCGTTCATTTTCGTCAAAATTAGAATGGCTGCTACTTTGGAACGTAACGGACCACTTGGCTCAATATATCAATGCTCAAAGAATGGCTGGATTAACTAGGACCTATTCAGAATCTAGTTGAAACATTTTGTAAATTTTACTCATGCAAATCGGGAAAATGCAGTACTTCTTGTCTTGGATAAATAATCATTCAAGCCACTGTTTTTTAAGTATCTATAACTTTTGCCGAAATAAAGGCGTAATTATGCTTAGTATCCCTCCGCGTACCTCACATAGGCTCCATCCACTGGACCTAACCTTCTTTAGTCCCCTAAAAAAGCCTATAACATAGAGTGTGAATTATTTATGAAAAATCATTCATATATAAGAATACAACACCAATTTACCTGGATTATTTAAAAAGGCGTATCTTAAAGTAGCTATAGCTCAGAAAGCAGTAAAAGGATTTGAAACTGCTAAAATATTTCCAATGAATCCTGATTTATTTCATGTTCTGGATTCTTCAGTATGCGAAACTGATTTGGAGTCCACGAACAAGCTGACGGAGTTGATGGTCATACAGACAGTTCACGAACTTGAATGTGTTAAACCGATAGCTGGATGCTCACGGATTCAAAAAAATATAACTAATCCACACATTGATTCTAACGTTTCGTTCTCAGAATTTTCCCCCAAACCTGTTGCCAGAGTACTAGAAAAAAAGTTATAAAAAAACAGAGATCAGAAATCCTAACATCGACTTCCATGAAAGAAGAACTGGAGAAGTTAGAAGTAAACAGAAAAAAAATAAGAAAAACCAACAACAAAAAGCGAGGGAAGCAAAAATAGAAGCTTACAAACTAGATGGAACCCAATAATAATAAGAATTATTGAAAGTGAATCCTCAGCGGAAGAATATGACCATCCAGTTCTGCTTGATGACGACGAACTTGATATGGAAATGACTGGTAATGAACTTGGTAAGAAAAATTGTTTAGCGGAAATCTAAGATTAAAAAATAATTTTTGTATTTATTTTCAAATGCAATGGAACACAAGGATCAATTAGAACAGGCGTATCTCGTTTGCAGGGAATTTGGCAAAAATGAGCTTTGGTACAGATGTCTTAAATTTGTAAAAGAAAATGAAAATTCAGAAAATGCCAAAAAGTATTTTTATGTGGGATTTTTTTACGTGAAACATAATGTATTCTTAAGTTTTGTATTATAATACCTATATTAAGTATTAAGAACAGTAAGGACATTTTACCGATCGAAGACAATTGTTTGGAAGAGCGAAACGACGACTCCAATTATTGTCTGAGATCGGTAATTCCTTAACGTTCGTGATGGTTATGACGTTTTTTGCACGATAAAAATGTATTTTTCTTAAAACGTCAGTAAAATGTGACGCTATACCACAGAATAATATGTTGGTGGCACTGTAAGTTTATGTCAAATTCGAGGTTAGCAGGTTAGGTTTTGCGTCAGTCTGTGTTCAAACTGACCCAAAACATAACTTGCTAACCTCAAATTTTTACTTACCGTTTTAGAACGGTAAACACAACTTACTGATCTGGCAACAGACGCGGTAACTAATTAAAATCCTTCTATCGTGCAAAAATAAAGTTTAGTTTTCTTCTTACCTAATGTGTGTTTTAAAGCAACAACTAATCTGCGTTAACTGAATGTAATTGCCCTCGCTTAAGTGGCATTACCCTACTAGGTCAGACAATAGCGCTATTTACATCAAAGAATATGTACAAAACTGTACATATTCTTTGATTTACATATTCTAAAAAAATGTCGAAATGAAGATATGTAGTCTACATTCTAGGCCACGGTTTCGCGGAAATACAATCTAAAAAATTGTTTTAGTTTCCTCAAAATGTCGCTTTCACTTTAGATGAGCGTCGTTACCCATCACTCCCTTAACTACCGATAGAGATTGGTTTTCATTCCTTTTTAGTCAACCAAATCTTGCTCTAGCAAGATTTCTATTTACGGGAAACGCGGGTTGCACATTTGTACTGCCAGATGAACATTAACATTAGTTTAGCTGTTATTTGATGATTTTTTGATGAATGTATTAGTTACCAAAAGAAATAGATATGCCAGTCAACAGTCAAATATATCGTCAAACCATCGGTCTGCGGCTACCGAAGGTGAAATGTATATCTTTTAGGTTATAAACCTACGTCAACAGTTCGGCGAGCCGGTACTTGCTTTTCCTAGACGGCTCGCGAGTTGGCTTAGAGTGATTTGTGAATTCGATAATTTCACAAAAATCGTTTTTATATGCACAGTTATATCTGGAAGGACACTACTACTCTTCATGAAATTTCAAGATAGAGCAACCTGAGCAACTGTAAACAGCTCTCAGCAGGTGACTTGCACGTAATAGCCTAGTTACCTGCTTAGGGTTGATTGGCCGTTCTGTAGCCATGCCGGTTCAGTGCGTTTTGCGACCATGTTTGGTTAGTACGTCGAGCACCGATTTCGGTCAGAGAGTTAATTTGCGCGAATCTGTGCGGTTCCATTTATAAGTTGATAAAACGATTAGTAGACATATCTTATGTATTCGAAGTGTTTACCAGTATTTACTTAAAATACCAGTTTAAGGTGAGTATATTTTTAAATAATTTTCAAAATAAAGTTAATTTTCTGAGGAACTGAAAGGTAACAAAAAATCAGAAACACCGTTTAGTTGAATTATAAATTATTGTTTATGTAGCATTATAGCTACGTATTACATTAAAATCATTTATTTCATATATTCTTGTTATGGAAAATTGTGTCGTACGTTGTATTATGAAAAGAATTATATTACCTGTATTTTTTAGATTTATTTGATTTATTATAGATAATGCTGAAAGACCCCTTTCTAACGAGTTGCAAAAGAAAGCAAACGTCGTTGAAGTTTTTCTTTTTAAAATGAGCGAAGCTGGTTGATGACAACAATGAAACGGGTCATAGTTTAACCGAAGTTTGTGAAAGTGCATCTCCGCTAGCTACAAAGTTTGACTGTTTTGTTGAATCCTCGAGTGATGTGAAGACATCTACGGAAACTGAAGAAAACGCAGTTAACGTTCTTGGCTAGATACAGGGGCGGACTGGCTAGGGATGCTGCGATGCGATCGCACCCCGAGCTCTTGAGCCGTCCGGGCTCGCAGGCTTTACACTAAAATGCATCACCGGATAACCGGTTATTTTTGATTCTAATAAGAACATCACTACTTCAGATGTATTCCGTATTAAGTTTTTGAGAGAGTCACTGAAAACATGTTTTACCAAGAGGGGTTCAGTGATATCATTTTCAGCTATGAGATCATGTCGATGTAATCCTTTGCATCAAAGTTTATCTGTGGAACTTTAAACTTCCTGGCTCCGTCTCTACTTTCTGTTCTTGCTTTTAAGACACTTCGTAAACCAAGTTTTCCTACATGTTTGCGCTCATCACATAGCATGTACAAAAGGAGATCTTCTGCAGCAGAAAAGTACCCATTTCTTTGAATAGCCGGGTCTAGAACGTTCTTGAAATCATTAGAGAGATAGCATGAATATGAGATAAGCTTAAACAGATGTTTGGAACCCTACGTACGTGAAGATTTTAACTTAATGTTAAACCACACAGGTGCATACACTTTAACAATGTACTCAGCCAGAGTTTTAAGGTTTTCAGGTGCATTTTTAGTTGCCGCATACAATCTAAGTATACGGTTTGCTAATGCAAGCCACCTGGAGTGAGGAAGTTTCCAGGGTTTCTTAAAGATAAATCTAGCTGGCAATTTCCACTTGATACAGCGATATACATATCCAATAAATACTTTTCATCTGTACTTAAATAATTTATGTTCTCCAAAAGTAATTTTCAATTGGCAAGAAAGTAACCACAGAAAGATTCGCACAGTTTTCCAGCTGCTGAGCTATTTCGCCTTTAAACTCATTGGGTATCTTCATTTTACTATCGAAATTACAAAAAAGATGTGGCAAAGATAGCTCATTTCCATGGAACAAACAAACTAACCATTGTAAAGGTCTTCTTATTTCATTTTTCATCAAACAAATTTCACCATTATTATGTTCAGTATTTAACACGATTCCATCACACCCAATAGCAGTAAAGTTCAAAAGTTGTTCGTTGTGTTCTCTATCTTCAAGAAACTCCAGTATACTGTCTGCTATGTCTTTTCTACTGCCAGATTTAGGTGTTACGTGGCCTAAAAACTTTGAGTTTGGTTCCTCTATTAGTGAAACGTGCTCTTCTGAAATAACTTTTTTGTACAACTTAGTTCCTTCTTTTCTTGAGCAATCGTTTTGTCTTTTCTTTCATCAAAAAACAATCCTCTATTTTCGGTTATCTGATCATAAAGACTGTCATTAATGATATCTTTTCGATTTTTTTATTTTGCTCGTCTAATTTTCATCCTGTCTAATACTTTGGTGTTGTCTTCCCCTGTGATTACACCCAAGTCCTGTAAAGCTCCCCCCCCCCCCAAAGTCCGCTCCGGCCATGACTCATGCTCCCGGATGCCAATGTGATAATTAAACTGTCTTTATCTTTCTATTCATATTAAAACGCCTATTTGAAACTTTTTACTACATAATTGAGACACACAAAGCAGCAAAAAGGGTGTTTTTATAAAACTTTACCGCTCTTGCGGCACCTCAAGACATAATCCACAAAATTTAAAAAATGTCTCTTTTGATATAAAAACTGCTTTTTGACAGTATTTGAAATAAAAAAATATATTTGACAACTTCTTAAAAAAACTTAAAAATGTAGCGAAAATTGCAATTTTATGAAACTTTATCGTCCTTGCGGCAATTCCGCGCAATTACAAATTAAAAATAAAAACTTGTTTTTTTCGTTACACCAAAATGTACAAGTAGGGTTATGGGCATCTTTGCCACTAGGGTAGGCCTTTGTGTAGGCATAGGCCTAGGTAACGTCCCCTCCCGGTATCCTCTAGCTCTAGATGACGCCACGCTACTTTCACGGCGCACATAGGGGTATTTGAACGATTTGGGCGGCCAAAATTTTTTTTTCTTTTTATTGAATGTTAAATTATGTAACTAAGTGAAACTCATTTGTTTTTCTGCTTAAAAATATGTATTTACAAAAAAAGAATTTTTTTTAAAATTTTATATGTTGTCATCCAAAATAGAATTTTCATTTTCACTTCCAGAAGAATACACTGGGTTCGGCTCCGCAGGCATAAGCATTTCCAGTGTTTCTGGTAGGAAAGAGTTTGATTTTCTTCTCTTTATCCGCCTCATACTGCTCATCAAAGGGTCGGAACTTAAAAGTAAACGATTAAAAATATCCCTGTTGCAGCTTTCTCGTGAAAATTTTCGAGCGAAATCCTGTCGATAAGACCGGAAGTGCTTATTCCTGGCCTCTGCGGCTTCCTCAGAAAGCTGCCCGATTGGTAACAGCGCATTCTTTATTATTTCTGCGCCATGAATTAGTATCTTGTGCATTGTGGGTGTCATGGGATGCCATGGATAGAGGTCCACGTATAAACGAGCAGTTTCTGATGCATATTTATCGAATTTTTCCGGGTCGACTTTATGTCCGCTTGAGATAGTCTCCAATATGACTTTTAACCTATATATGAGGTCATAGCTAATGCCTGTTATCTCAGATGCTAATTTCGGATCTTCAAAAAATCTTCGGCTTGTGTTCCCGTCATTGGTGTTTCCAAAATTTGCTTTTGGCATATCAACCAATAACCCGGTTTCCTTACGAAACTTGGTCTGGATTTCAAGTTTTCTCTCTTTCTCAAGTTCTTTTTCTGCCTCTGTTTTTCTTTCTCTATATTTTTTTACTGGTAGTTTGTAGGCGAGATGTAGAACACTCTCAAATAATCTTATTCTGGCATGTAATACTGAGAAACCGAATTGGATTGCCTCGAAATTAACTTTTTTTGTTGCATCCAATCGGTTAAAATCCTTTGAGGTTGCACCACAAATATAGCACCGACTTGTTGATGTGGTTCCAGTGGCGGCATTGCACACCTTACCATCAACCATTGTCATGATGAATTTGTGTTTGACAATAAACTTTTTCCGATCTAACTCAACCTCAGTTGGAATGAGAGAATTTATAGAATTATTCACGTGGTTTATTTCTTGTTCTGTAACATCCGTACTCTCTTTGACAAAACGAAATCTTATAAGCCGACAAAAACGCGGAGAAGATGGGGTCGGATTCTCCCATACGATTTTTCTACTATTTTTGCCACATACTAATTTTAGAGGCACGAAGCAACTTTGAAATATGTTCATATCTGAATCCGCATCACTTTCAAACTTTTGTTTGTATTGCGATTGCTGTGATCCGTCGCAACCCCATTTACATATAATCATTAGGGTTTCACGTTCTTGATCCGTCAATGTTATCAGTACCTCTTCCAGGTACTCCGATAATCGCCTAACGGTAAGGTCTATCAAAGGCTGCAGTTGAGTCTCCGCGCTACTGCTCGTTATCGTAAATGCGTTGTGTTCTACCAAAAATACCGATAAGTATAAACACAAGTCTGGATCAGACGTCGACTTAAATTGAAGCACCAACTACACAATGCTGGAGAGAAAAACGGCTAAATGAAACTGTTCGACTTATTTACATTTAGTACCCCCAAATCTCAGGAAACAGGTTCAAGTCTATCAGTTGAATCAACTAAACCAACCTCAAATACAGAAACAAAATCTATCACGTATCATGACAATGGCAATCATGCCGACTTAGCCGAGGTAAACATGGAACAAAATTTAAGTGACGAAGAATTAGAGCCAGATCCACGAGGAGAAACGTGAAAACCCGACGTCATTTCTGGAAATAGAAGGAATGGGACATTTTATTGCGGCACATAGAAATAAATCTCTGGGGGCAAAAATTAATTTCTTAAAGCATCATGTAATACAGCCAGGATCAGACAAATGCTGTTTTTTCAGAAAAGTTTCATGTGTCGAACATATCCAAAGAAAGTGGTTATCATATGCGGAACACAATACAAAAGTGTATTGTTCAATGTCCATGGCATTCGGTACGCAAAGAGAAGGAGCATTTGTTTTGGGCGTAAAAGTAGATGCTAAAAGCATTTACTTTAAAGCAGAAAAACATAAAAAATCGGATGCTCACCAAGCTTCTGTTGCTGCGTATTTGCTAGTCGACTCAAACTCAACAATCGATACCTTGCTTCCTGTATACGATTCATCTCGAGATGATTTATTAGTCGAAAATTGGACCAAAAGAGTGGACAAGTTGGCCGAATGCTACGAATGGGACGATGATGCAATTATGCGTCTGATTTCCAGCCGTTTAAAGGGTAACGCACGCCATGGTATGACGAACAAACGAGACATGATGCGTCATGGAATGAGGTGAAACGATGCATGATCGAACAATTTCGTGTGTTCCATTTTCTAACTTATTAAAAGACGCTGCTAATTATGAAGCTAGACCAGGGCAAAAATTAGGTGATTATTGTTTTCAAAAACTGTCGAATTTACGTGACCTAAATTTACAAATACCAGATGAATATTTAGCTGTCGCCGTAATCGGGGGAATCACCGAGGAAAGTATAACTCGAACGGTTCGCCCCGCGCAACATGTTGACCCAAATATGCTGTATGCTTATCTTAACCCTTAACCACTGACATGCAGTATGCCATACCGCTCCAAAAATAAATTCTGTTGTAAAACGAGTTTTACAAAAGATTCCTAGAAAACCATCTGTGTACCTTCAAGTGGTGTGTAACTGTACCTATTGTCAACTGCTGCAGTTTCAGTATGCGTTTAGTTTTTTAATTACGTTGACGTAAAGTTTTCTTGCGGTATCACGTACCGCATGTCAGTGACTACGTTCCTACAGTTGGTATAGTTAAAAGCGGTGCAATTATTGTCCATATTTTCTATTATAACCATTTTTAAAATTAATATCATTAATTTGTTACTTTAAACATTATTTTACCATTTTATAGTGACCAGTACTCAAGTTTTGCTGTAATTACGTTTATACAGGGTTTTGTGGCAATGTCCAACATTTCTTTTAATATTATGGATGCGTTTATAATTTTTTCGAAAAAATAAAGTTAATTTTATTTGAGTCGTAGGGGAAAGTGGTCACCATTCGGCTATAAGGAACATTCGGCTACCATTGATATATCCTAACTGCGTTTGAATTTGGCGCCAATATCGGTATATGATGTCAGAAATAGTTGCATCTAACAGTGGCTGGTTGTTGCAGGTGTGATTATAAAGACTTATTTTTTTTGTGAGCAAAGTGTGTTTCAGTGATTTGGAGGCAAGTTTTTACACACTTATATGTATAGTTTCTAACCACCGTAAATATTATGCTAGTAATCTAATTTATATCACAAATATTAATGTATTATTTCTGTCACATGCTCCAGTCATAACATAACCTTAAAAGTTCAGCTTCTATATTTTACAACCAAAACTATTACATTATAGCACATGGGAAACATTCGGCTAGTAGGCATGGTGAAGATTCGACCGATAGCCGAATGTTCACCATATGAATAAAAAATATGTTGACAAAATTCATTGAAAAATATGAAAAATGTATTTATTGCAGATGCCTAAGAAATATATTACAAAGACAAACCGCTGCGACATCAGTGAAAATCATATGAAACAGGCCATTAGAGATGTTTTAACAAATCGTTTGAGTCAGTACAAAGCTGCTCGGGAATATCAAGTGAAACGCCAAACTATACAATCTAGAATAAAAAATCTTTTAAAGAAAAAGTCAAAGGAAGAACTTTTGCATGATTTGGATGATTCAGGCTACGAGAGTGAAGATGAGATTGCGTTTTCAAACAAATATACATCTCGCCAAATCGTCACCACAATTCAAGAGGCAGAGCTTGTAGCCTATATAAAGAGGTGCTCGGACTTGAACTATGGTTTGAACTATAAGCAAATAAGAATCCTGGCTTATGATTACAGCAACGCTATATAAATAATATAAATAAAATGGCAGGTTTGTGTCTTGTTATTATTAAGCAATATTTTTTTAACCATATTCTGTACCGTTTTCGTATCTGTAATTGTAGAAAAATTATTTTCTTCAGGTCTTGATTGGTTACGTGGTTTTATGAGAAGGCATGGAAAAGAGATATCGCTACGTAAACCAGAAAATACAAGCATAAGCAGATCTATGGCTTTCAACAAACCAGTTGTGGATGACTTTTTTTCCAAATATATATCACTTTTGGAAAAACATAAATTCAAGGCGGAACATATATGGAACTTGGACGAAACTGGGTTGACGACGGTAATGCCACCAATAAAAGTCGTTGCCACGAAAGGCAAAAAACAAGTGCCTCATATATCTTCTCAAGAAAGGGGAGATCTTGTGACGTTCGTCGGGATAATTAGTGCAGCAGGATCCACAGTTCCGCCAGTTTTTGTGTATCCTAGGGTAACAAACCCTGAAGAGTATTTAGGAGACGAGTACCCAACTTCAGCCATTGCCCTGGGCAATAAAAAAGGATGGATGCCTTCTGACCTTTTTCCCAAAGTAATTGAACACTTTGCAAGTACTGTTAAATGCTCGATTCGCAACATGACTGGCTGCTCACAAATCCAGGGAAAGTGATTACAATTCGGCATTTAGCACGCTTGGCTAAACATGCATATGAAAGTGCTTTCACTATAAAAAATATTACAAGTTCTTTCAAAAGTACAGGGCTTTGCCGTTGAACCGCCTCATATTTAACGACGACGATTTTATAGCAAGTGAGGTAACAGACAAACCACTAATTGAAAATGTAGTTGAAGCTGATATTTTTAGTGGCGACGCACAAAATCAAAGTATTCAATCACAGAGGGAAACAACGCCACCCGTGCCTTCCACTTCAAAAGAGCAACCGGTTCCTACGGAAACAGATAAACCGCCTCCTCCATTGCCGTCTCCATCAGCAGCTCCTTGTTTAAGTGAAATTAGGCCCTATCCAAAAGCAACTTTTGAACAGAAGAAAAAAAGAAATTCTAGAAAAGCTAAGTCTACGATTTACACTGACACACCGGAATATGAAAATAGACAGCGCATGGAAGAAGAAAAGAAAAGGAAAGATCAGTAAAAGAAAAAAGGCAGTCTGTTAAAAGAAATTTAGTAATAGTGGAGAGAAAAAGAAATATTTCCACATCAAGTGAGTCTAGTATTGATATTACATTAGATGAGTCCTCTGGGGAAGAAGACTTTTGGGAAAATATGAAACTTATTGGCGAGGAGGACACTATTAATGTAGAAAATTTTGTTCTCGTTAAATTTTTGGTTTCAAAATCGGAAATTTATTACGTGGGACAAATTCTTTCTTTTGAGGATAAGGAATTTGAAGTGAAATTTTTGCGAAGGAAGAGTAACTCAAACTATTTTGTATTTCCGGATGTCGATGACATCTCAACAATTGAAAAAGGAGATATTGTCGCTGTTTTGCCCTTTTCAATTAGTAAAGGGACCTCAAGAACGTCAAGTGTTTACAAATTTGATGTAAATTTTTCTAGCTTGAATGTAAGGTAAACTTTTTTTTTTAGTTAAGAGCAATGAGATTTTTTTCATTTTGTAATGGTTTTACTTTTAATAAAGACCAGTTTTAGTTGTATTTATCAATTCTTTTAATGTATAATACTGAAAAGGGGAACAATAGTAGAATACAATCCAAATCAGACATAGGCCGAAACATCCCCACTTGGTAGATGAATGTTCCCCACCGGTGGTTATGATTCAGCTATTTGACAGGAAACCTATATATTAAAATATCTAAATTATGTCGTAGAAAACAATTTGCTAATTATGCGTAAAATGTATATAATATCATTCTATTTTGCTATATGAAATTAGATTTACCAAGACTTAACAATATTCTACATTTTGGCCATTCTAAGATAAATATGTCGAATGATCCCCACCTTCCCCTATTGTATTCTACAGAAGTGTGAAGAATAATTCAGTAATTGATGTAAAAAAATACAGTGATATAGAACAGATTAGCATTAAAAACAAAGAATAATAGGCACGGTATGACGTACCGCACGTGAGTGTTTACGTCCTGAAACATCCATGTCAGTGGTTAAGGGTTAATACGATGGGTAATATGCCGAGCAGAAGTGACGCTCCGGGACCAAGCTTTAAATCATCTTAACGACAAATAAACAAAGCTAATAAATCTCAAAGTAATGTGACAGCAATCCGATCGCTTGCTTGTTTTAATTGTGGTATACCCGGACATTTAACAAGGAACTGTCGAAGACCGCGGCTTGGGTGTGGAAATTGCAATCGCTTAGGTCCGAACACACTAAATGCCCTTTCTCAAAAACTATAACTAAGCAAAGAATTCGAAAGAAGTAAATCCTAACATGTATATTAAAACACCGAATGTTAATGTTAATGGGAATAAGGTTAAATCTTTGCTCGATACCGGGAGTTCAAATACATAACGAGCAATGAAGAAACACAAATCGAGGTTGAAGTAATGCAGACCGTGGCTTTCGTTACTGCTATCATTATCCCGACGAGCATATTATGTATAGTTTGATAGTTGGGAAAGATTTTTTTGAACAGTGTCAAATGTCAATGCTATAGACTGCGAAAGTACTGCAATAATAGGCAGCGACGCTATCATCGGGGATGTAAGCCAAGAACACCAACTTTTAAACTAATTTTTCGATTGCCTATCGTCGACAAAACAATAGTTAGCGCCTTAGCAACCACAACTGCCGGGAACGATACAGATGACTGGGACAAGTATGTCAAGCAAGTCCAAAGTGCCCTCAATACATCTTTCAACAAGGATATCAATGCTACTTCCATGGAAGCCTTGCTTGGATACAATAGTAAGCACGTATCGGAAGCACGAATCTTCAACGAAATCCAAGACGATAACACAGACTTAACCTCCAAAAAACTACGAGACTAAATTTCCCAGCATATAACACACGGTCAGAAAGTACAGAAAGACTGCTATGACAAAACACGGCGAGAGGCTATCCAATATTACAAAGGTGACCTCGTTATGGTCAAAATTACCAGTGATGTTGCTACCGGCAATAACCGTAAGTTGCATCCAAAGCACAAAGGGCGATTTCGCGTTACGAAGAAACTACCGAACGATAGATTGACGACCTGAGACAGGATAGGAGACGTGCACGAACGGTGATTGCTGCTGATCACCTTAAGAAATGGATCGCCATTCAAGATGACAGTGGAAAAATGTTGCCATACGAATACTTCTACGGGCGAACGTCGCCATACGAAAGGGCAAACTGAAAGGGTTACATCACTAACGGGTGATCATATCCCGTAGAAAGCTGGACATTACTGATACCCGTTTTATGTTCTTTTGGCACCCAAATTGTATACTTTTTTACAATGTGACACCCGTTTTTACCATATGACACCTGGCTTTGGGTGTCATAAGGTTTTTCAATGCAAATTGCATTAAATTCGTAGTACTCCTTTTATATTACGAAAAAAAGATAAATGTGGTGGGTGTCGCATTGAAAGATATTTTCGCTGCTTATACAAATTAGTTCATTAAAGTTACCACCAGAGGTGTACCAATCGTATACACAGGTATACATAGTATAGAAAATTCTAACCGATACGTGACAACATTGCAAAAATGCAATTTTCCAGTATCGTCCGCCTATGTATTTTATTATTCTGTTGTCTGTCTGAGTTGACTTGTGGATGTTGTAAGTGTTACTGGCAGTATGAGGGAGACAACAAGAAAGATATTAGAATTAGCTGCAAAAGGTAAGTTATGGTTTAATATTAATTTTAAATGCTCAACAAAATTTTAAGTTCACGTTTGGTTTAAATTATTATTTATTAATTTGGTTACTTCTTAAAATGCAAGAAGCAAAAAACTTCTGAATAAATAGAAAATGTGATGGATTCATTTTATCATCATCAAATAAATAGTCTGAAGCTACTTTATTTTTTATTTTTTCACTTAACCAATTTATTAAGCACCATGAATACTTTGCGATCTTAATACATACAATTAGCTACTTTTGTCATTATTACAAAAACATGTATTTCTAACAAGTACGTTCAAAAATTATCAACTGTAAAATTTCTTAATAAAATTGCGTGCTCTAAAAGTTTAAATAAAAGCAAATACGCATTTAATATACAAAAGTGCTTCAGTTTTAGCGAATGCAATCGTTTGTCGTCGTTATTGGTTGACTTTTTTTAGTTTCAAGAAAACTATCCTCTTTCTAGTTTTACATATTTAGTCAGCCGTGGACTGGATGTGATAGCTAGGTGACATTAGCGGCCGATGTTAACGGATGTAGGAGTCGAAAATTGCTATAATGAACTTCTCGAATTTATCATTTAGTAGTTCATACGGTCGAGAAAAAAATGTTTTCGTATTTAGTTTTCCCATAGCAAGGACAAAATCTATTAAGGCAACTCTGGTAATTTATGTTATATGCATACAAAAGTTATTTAGTTGCTAAGAGCTAGCATATTTCTTATTTTACTAGACGGATTTATTAAGTGTAAAAAGTACAAATAATGCAACCCAACAGTGTTTGCCATCCGTTGATGTACCGGAAAATCAAGAGCTTTTTTCTGTTATTCCATTGGAATTGTAGTTCAGCAACAATTTGACGGCAAGTTTAATTTTAAAAAATAACTGTAAACATTTTTATCAGCAACTGATTTTTTAAAGAAGTTTTCTGAATATTTCTATGGCATCCACCATTTTATACATCAATTTTTTCCTTTTTAAGTATTGGCAGATAGCTTTTATAAGAACACTTCAAATTATAATTGCCAATAAACTTCTGTAGTTACTTTGTAGGAAGACTGCCCAATTTCGGAAGAAGTCATCGCAAAACTAAATACAGAATGTTTAAAAATAAATATCGACGGAAAGACAAAACCAAAAACTATAAGATCAAAGGTAGGTCATGTAATTTAGGACTACAGCATTTTTAAATTTATTTTAAAATTCAAGGGATCGAATGTTTTACCTTCATTTTTGATGAAAGGCAAATATAAAAAACCATGTGCAAGTTCTGCGATAATGAAATTATATCAAAGCATTTGCAAGACATCTTGAACGAAATCATGGGGAAGAAAAAGAAGTTCGAGAAATGTTGTCATTGAAAAAGCATAGTGTTGAAAGGAAGCAGATGCTTTCATTAATAAGAAATGCTGGAAATTTGGAAATCGGAATTCGAGGTCAAATCATACCTAAACGACGATGCTTGAATTATGAAAATTCAGATGAAAATTACGCTATTTGCATTCATTGCAAGGCCTTCTACAAATGATATGCCCTTTCGCGGCATGTGAAACAATGTTTTGCTAGAGCCGAAAAGAAACATAGCAGAGGTGAACGCCCTTTGCAAGATTCTGTAGTTTTTTTAGCATGTCAAAAAAACTACGGCCAAATTTTGAATAAGCTTGCTGTTAAACGAGACATATTTAGCAGGATGCAAAGTGACAACATCACTGCAACGGCTATGGAAGATATATTAATAATTTTATGGGGAGAAGATTTGTTAAAAAAGAACAAAAATACTCGTAGTCTATCTCATATATCCAACAAATTACGTGAGTGTGCAAAGTTTCTTCTTAGTATAAGAAACCTGGGTCCTTATACTGATATGCTTTCCATGTTAAAACCTGAATGTTTTGATGACGCTATAGAAGCTACTAAAATAATGTCAAGATATGATCCACATGCCAGAAGCTTTGGCGCTGCTTCTCTTGCGTTGCATTTTGGAACATCATAAAAAAACGTCCGATTTAGCAACAAAGTTGATCTTGAGAAAAAAAATACCTCTTGTAGTGCATGATATAGAAAAAACATTGACAGCTGTGAAACGATTTAAAAAGATTGTTGAGAGTCAATGGACAACTGAACTGGGTAGCTTGGCTGTTAAGGATCTAAAAGAAAAGGCCGCTGTAAAACCGAAGTTCGGATTACCGAAGATATTATGAAGTTGAAGAAACTAGTAGAAGAAATTGCAGAAAAATCTTACGAGAAATTAAAAAATTCAAAAAATTTGCAAGAATATAGATCTCTAGTGGAAACTACTTTAGTTTTGGCTATTTTGCACAATAGAAAAAGAGTGGGAGACATTCAATACATAAATACAAATTCATATCAGGAACAAATTGACACAGAACATTCAACTTTACAAACCGAGTTAACGTCATCATTAACCGATAAAGAAAAGGTACTCACTCAACATTACAAAAAGATAACTTCAGTTGGTAAAGGCAGCAGGCCTGTGTCAATTCTCATACCAAAAAATTTTAAAAATATTTTAGAAAGATACATGATTTACGATTAAACTTAAATTGTTTTTCAAATGAAAATACATACTTTTTTATCTATCCCAAGTCATTGCGCTGGATTGATGGATGTAGTGCTATAAGAAAATACGCCAAAATCTGTGGCGCTCAACATCCAGAACTTCTTACTTCAAGTCGTCTAAGAAAACATTTCGCTACCGTCACACAAATTCTTAGTTTAAGGGGAAACGAGGTGGATCAACTTGCAAAATTTATGGGCCACACAACAAGAACACATGAAAATTTTTACAAGTAAATAGATACTTAGTTTGTAATTCGCATATATATTATATATTTCGAACCTTTTTAGATTGCCTCAGGATATTTATCAAGTAGCAAAGGTATCTAAAATACTACAATTCATGGAAAAGGGCAATGCAGCTGACTATAAAACAAATACTAGTATGTAGTATCTTACAAACATTTGCTTTTTGCTAATCTAGCCGTGCATTTATAGGTATTCTAAACATGTCAGACAGCGATGGTGTTGCAGAAAATTTTCATAGTACAACTTCTCAAAAGATTGTGAAGACAGGTGTGTCTATTTCTAAATATGCAATTACAAAGCGTGAGAAATAAATAAATCAATAATTATTAATAAATAAAATTAAAAACAGTTTAATATTGATATTTTCAGTAAGAAAAACTAAATTCTATTACTTTGTTTTTCAGTTGGCAGACAAAGATGGAGTAAAAAAAAAGGCTATCATGAAAAAATACTTTAACCAATATATTAAGTCTAAAACAGCATTAAAAAAGAAGAAATGCCTAGAGTTTTTGTCAAAATTTGAAAAGATTTTGAAGCAGTCGGCTGGGTTAGGGTGAAAACATTCATATTTAATGAATATCGTACCAAATAAGTAATATCAAGTTTTTATAAACTATACGTTTTTCTTTAATAAAATAAATATATTTTAAAATTACCTTATCTTTTGTTTTTTATCAACAGCTATTCTGAAACTTATCATCTTAGCATTGCACTTGTTCTATATGACCTACTTGTATACATTTTCTAAATTTATTAAGTTTAGATATTGCCATAAACTTCTTATTTATTATCAATTATCTGTAAAAAATGGGAAGTTATTGAAAACCCAATGTTTAATAGAAGACAATGTTAATAAAATGTTTCCAGTCAGTCAACAGCATGTGCATTTATAGGTTAATAAAATGATTAAGAAATATGACACTCGATAATATGGCAACACTGGAGGGTGCCATTAAAACAAATAACTTCATAAAAATCATACAAATGGGTGCCACATGTTAGAATGATTTTAATGGGTGTCACTTTGTCATTAGTTTTATATATACAATATACACTGGATGTCACTTCAACAATAAGTTACTAGGGTGTCACAATGAAAAAAACTTATGTGTATATATATATATATATATATATATATATATACCGGGTGTCCATTCTCAAAGTCGAACATAGGCAATTAACATTAGTGCATTCACTCGTTCTTCATTGAAATAATTAATTTTTCTGTAGATAATTTTTACAGACGTTGACAGAAAATACCTGATTTACGCCAACTAATTACCAATTTTTTTGACAAATACTATCGAACTTGAAAAGCAAGGCATGGCATATTTAAAAATTCCCAAGTTTTAAATTAGTATTTTAAAATAAAAATCGCACTTTGAATATTATGATTGGTATAATTTGATGCGTAATAATTTTATCTTTCCATTGATACCATTACCTTCCCTTTAAGTTGAATTGGCGAGCAGGAAACGGCAAAAACGTTCAATACAATGTTAATCGCCTATGTTCGACTTTGAGAACGAACACCCGGTATATGAGCCTCGATTGTTTTATTCTAAACGGCTACTATTTACGAGCGACCAAGAGGTTCCAAGAGATGCTGAAAGACAGAATTTGCAAGAACCGCCCCAATTTGACTGAACAAGAAACCGAAGAAGAAAACTCAGAAAATGTCTTGGAGAATAATGTATGTGAAAACGAGGAGCAAGGAAATGATTCTGAAAATACACACGAAGCACTCGAGGTTATACATTTATTCCAAATAAGTATACAGATTACAGTAACGAATGATTTTTTAAAACATAATTTTCACTACTTCTGCTATGATTATTTTATACAAAATCATGCTTTTCCAGCATCAATAATTTTAACTTACTACACTTCTCAAACGGCATTCGCCTACCTCAGTTTCATGTGTAACAGGATTTTCTCTATCAAAAGTAGTAGCTGTTACATAAGACAGACTAGTTGGACATAAAAAAATGTGCAAAATGCAACAAGCTACAACGATTTTAATAATGTTCTCGGGACGTACTGCCAAACTTGTATGGAAAATACGAACACGGACGGCTATTATCGCAAAAACATTTTCAACATTTCTTGCTCTAGACAATATGTATATATGTATGTACGTATTTATTATCTGTAACCTCTTTTACCTACCGTTATAGAGGCTGGTGCATTGTACGCTAGCATCTGGTGGTGTAGTGCTCAATTTGCCCCGGTTTCGGGTTACAAAGTTGGAGCGTGCCTTTTGAGCTTGCATACCAACCATTGTGTTAGGTGTGTGTACTGGTGACGTGTTGACCTTGGTACTCTATCTCTTCGGGCTCTAGACAGTCTGTAACTAAATATATATTTTTTCATGTCAGATCTTTTTCTGGATAGGATTTTAACAAACAATTTTTTTTAAATGCCGAATCACATATAATTACAAAAATATTTTCTTTAGTTTCACTGTTTTCTGAAAAATTCAAGTTATTTGTAGTTAATTTTTTATAAATAATGTCTATTCAAGCGCTCCACTGTCTTGACATTCTTCCCTGTTTTCCAACATCTACAGAAGTAAATTCGTGCTTTGCATTTACCAAAGTCATCAAAATGACACTATAAAAGTTGTTATAGTTGTAATATAGTCCACCTGTACCAGGTGGTGGTACCATTCGGATGTGTTTTCCGTCTAGAAATCCTTCACAATTCGAAAAATTCCAACGACTTTCAAAATCGGATGCAATTTTTTGCCAGTCCTCTGTGGAGTTTGGAAACTGAAAGTAAATACGTAACGTAAAGTCTTCTACAATTTTAAACACTACTACGATAGCTCAATACAATAAAAGTGTATTATTTAGTAATTAGATATAATAATTTTACATTTTAGACTAATTTACGAAAACCATCAATTCCCAAAAGAAAAATCATCCTGAAATCAGCAAGAACTAGTAAAAGGAGATTCCTTCAAGAAGAACATAAATATTTCTTGAAAACATGCACTGAAGTTCTAAAGCGTAAAGTTAACGTGTTGGATGAGTTTGACGCTGTTTGTATTAATGTCAGCGTTAAGTTACGAAAAATTGACGTCGTGCAGCAAGTCTTAGCCGATTAATAAAAGACTAGCAAACGGGTTATTTAAAGAATTAACGCGTAAAACCGATGTAACTGACGATTCTACCGTAAACAATAGTTTTTCTTGACAAACAGCTCCAAGCACCAGATTTAGCTCAGACTACACGATGTACTCTAAGAGTTCTTCAACCACACCATCCCCTTAGCAGAGTCCTCAACCTCGGAAATCTGAATTATCTATATATTATTCAGATGCTGCACAAGATATTCGTATTTGCAAAATATGTAATTAATAAAATATAGTTTTGTAATAACTACTAGCTTGGTGTAGATGTTTATTTTTGTAATATCGGACTCTTAGTACAAATATGTATTTCGCAATATGTTACCCTGTTATGTTTTGTTTATTGCTGAGATGTACGTTTTCGTAATAAATAATTCATGTTGTTTACTGACGTTCTTGTATTCTTTTTTGAGTGAATTGAAAATAACAGAACATGTCGCCGGTATAATGTATCCCAGTGCTCGAGCAAAAACCCAAACACAGTATTTTAGGTCGTCAAAGGATCTTCCATTTGCAAGAAATCTAAGCGTGGCTATTAGACGCCCTTTTGGAGAAACTGGTTCCCTCATGGCAGTGTGCTGCTTTGTTAGCCCTTCTTTTACCATGGACAGTCATCTTTAAAAAGTTGTACTATCCATATTTAGATAGTTTCTAAAATCGTCGGGCTCATTTTATCCCAATTGAATTGCTTCAATAACAAAAAAGTGCGTCAATTTCTACAGTTTCGTGATGTCGCATATGGGATAAGTTGAAAACTTTTTAGGGACGATATAAGAAGTTCGAAATGACACAAAGGAAATTTGCATCGCCAAGTAGACGGCGACGAAAACGAAATCATCTGTTTACCGAAACGATCCTACACAAATTTAAAAAACCTGCAGAAATAAAATAATAAATTACAACCAGCAAGCCAGTCTGAAAGTGCAGCGAAACAATCCCAATAAAACTCCATTGAACGGGGCCGCCGCGCTGAGCTCGTAGACGCAACCTAAACTCGCCGCAATTGAAATCTATGATTTAATTAAACAAAAACGCTCCTACTCAATAGTGCGCCCCAACGAAAATACACATGCATGCTACCTGTCAATAGGAAAAATTAACCGCCAGCCAATAAAAATACTCCCAAGTCGCTGACAAGGAAACACGACAAGCATTACAATGTTTTTCCTCAACCGGAGAAATAGCTGAGGCCCGGCATACGGGCGAGTTTTGCCCAGGAAGCTACAGAAATTCGAAGCAAGCCGAGGCCTAGCAAAGACGCATTTTCTAACGGATAATGGGAACAAAGACCAAATAGATACATCAGGCTAATGTAGCAATATTACAAATTAAAATTTAAATTAGCTGTAGCAAAAATCCAATGCAAGATTAGTCAGTATCAAAATACAGATAAATTCAACGCGCAAACAATAAAAGCGAGGAGAACTTTGAAATGCACACGGTTAGGCCAGTAAAAATAAACATACTTAGGTAATTTCATACACAGAGCCCGGGGAAACAAAATTCTTATTATAATTTAGAGCCGCCAAAACCTATCAAATGGGGTATCATTGGAATCGGCATTTCAGCGGCCAGCCATTGCGACACCAATCATGGCGCTAATATATCGCGCCACGGAACTAACCGCGGAATTACTAAATATGATGAAAACAGGCAGTCATCCCTTCTCCTCGGGCCAATGAGCGTCAAGGAAGCTCAAAACAAAGGACGGGGCCCCTTTAAATAGACAGACATGGGCAATAGGAAATCACTCAACCCAGGAGAGTCCAACAGGAACCATCCAGCCTTCCATCGCCGACTCAACCCAGGAGAGTCCACCAAGAACCATCCAGCCTTCCATCACCGACTCAACCCAGGAGAGTCCATCAGCAGCCACTTCAGCTCCAGGACAGCTCAGCCGAGACCATCTAGAAGCAATCTCCACTAGCAGCCCTCTACAGGACCTCCAGCCGGCTCCTCCCAGTCAGCATCCAGCTCCGAGTTCGCCAGCAGCCCCAGGAAATTTCCAGGATCCGCCCACAGCTCCCGCAGCTTCCGAGACGAGTCCACAGCCAGTCCGCTCCGAGCCAACCATTGCCCGCTCGCCATGGGCATCCCCAGGTCTGCTGCGTAAGCCAGCCTCGACCCCTTGGAGGTCTCGTCTTGAGCCCACTGCCTTACAGCGAACCTTGTGTTCCAGGAACCGCCGCATCCAGGAGCGGTTCGGCACGTCTCTCAAGACGCCTCCGGCCTCTCCATTGGCCCAGATCGCCCGCGCCCGGATCCAGGAGCTACCCCGGACCCATCTGCTTTACGGACGAAAGCGATCCAGAACTCGGCACCCCCCGGAGAAGCCCTTTGGTACAACACATTCGGGACGCGCCCTTTTCCTGACTGCGCCGCTCACCGACCCCCCAGGCTCCCCGTCCGCGGATCCTCACTTGGGATAGAGGTGCGATTGACGGACGCCGAGGAGGCCGAACTCGAAGCCCTGTGGCGGGCCACCTGCCCCGACAGCAGCCCACGCCGCGGCCCAAGGGTAACGCCTACTCCCCTCCTTCAACTGACGCCATTGTAGTATCTACCGCTGAGCCATAGACCGAGGCGTGTTAACTGCAAATGCGAAAAATAAAAAAAGTGCCCCATAGAGAGCAAGAATTTCTGTTAGACCAACGAACTAATAGGATCATGGGAATAGGAACCGTAGTTACAGAGGTTACCAAAATAATTAAAAAGGCAAATGAAAAAAAAAGCCAAGACAACAGCCCATTTGATGAAACTACACGTCATACCGTCATGTAGTCATTTCACCGTTTAGGAAAGATCTTCGTCTATTAGCGCCAACAGTGATGAAAATGGAAAATTGAGAAAGAGGAGGATGAAGTAGAAGAGGTTGAGTTAATAAGAGCGCAATGTAAGTTTAGTTAACAGAGCTTTATATTTATCTGTATCTAATATATGCGTTTATTTTATTGGGTGAAGGTAAAGCAGAATCAAAAACGTCGACACAAATGAGAGTAAAGTTGCCTTCTGTAGCGCTTGCTTGTGATAGAACCGGAATATCAGATCGTGCAGCAGCCATAATTGTCAATGCTGTTATTGAAAATGAGATGATCGAGAAAAACAGAACGTGTACTCTGTACGAGTGAAACAGTAAATTGTAAAACGCCAATGCTTGGGCTCTTTTTCGATAGAAGAAAAGACCAAACTATGGTAGGTACAAGAAAAAAATTTTAACACTTATAAAAGAAAACGTATCACGGAAGAGCATATTTCTGTGGTAAGCGAACCTGGTTCCAGATACTTGGAGCACGGACCACCAGAGAGCAGCAGTGATCTGCGTATTAAACAAGATTTTGATACAGAAGACTTATTTGTGGTTGGATGCGATGGTACGGTAGTTCATACGGGAGTGAAAAATGGGGTGATTCGTTAAAGGATTGGGCCGTCTTCTGCAGTGGTTAATCCTTTTATTCCATTTTAATGAACTCCCTATGCGACATCTTAGTCCAGTCAAAATAGACATTCCAGTTTGCATTAATTCCCAACAAGCTGGATTTTTGTGCAGGCCTTGAATACATCATTACAAATGATATGTCAAAAGTCCCCATCGATCCCGCTTGTGCGTTGTTTTTTATTCGAGGTCAAAGGTCACAAATTTGCGTTTTTTGCGTATATCTCTGAAACAACGAGAGCTATCGAAAAATGGTTTAGACAAAGTTTGTAGATCGTAAAATTGTCTACAAAAAATATCTCAACACTTTTTCTTCTACGGTGCACTGTTCTCGAATTATGGCTATTTTTAACATAGAAAATACGAATATACACTCATACGTGGCCAGTATGCATCATCGGGTTAACCATTTGAACACAAAATATTAGAACATAGTTTTATTTGCCCCATGCACACAAGCACGTGAAAAATATACAATTCTGAGTGAGTCATCGTCCGTCCCTAATTATATTGGGCGGTTGGCCTTGAGAAACATCTGCCTGCGACACTCCATTTGTCGGGTCGAAACCTGTTTATACCTGCTTTCCGAAGGACATAATAGCTCTAGTAAATGCAGTCAGTTTTGAACGGTTTTTAGTAGTGAATAGACGTGTTTGTGCATTATATTCTCTTTTTAAACAGTGCCGTTACAAAATTTTGTAAAAATGTCAGAAGTTTGCTTTATTTGCAATGAATCTGTGACTGAAGGTGAAATTGTGGTTGTTGATCGTGGGCTAAAGACTTTAATGGATTCAAGTACTGAAAGGGGTGATGGGTTCGATGAATATTTGAAGAACAAAACATCTGTAACGATACATAAGCAGTGTCGTAAAGCATACACCCGGAAGAGCAGCATCGCTGCAGCTAAAAGACAGCGTGAGGCGGAGATAGCTACCACATCTGGGATTAGTCCTCCTCGTACTAGAGTACGAAGTAATGAATCGTCTTTTTGTTTCAAGAAATACTGTTTGTTCTGTGGCAATGAAGCAGATAAAACGGCTGAAATGAAAAAAGCGCAGCATCGTCGACGAAGAGTGTCTCAAGTTTCAACCCTTGACTTCAAGAAAACCATCTTGAAGGAAGCTCAGACTCGTTCTGATGAGCTAGCAAGAAGTGTCATTGCCCGCATTCAGTATGAATATGACTTAGTTGCTGCTGAGACTATGTACCACAGTGATTGTTACACTTCGTTTCTAAAACCCATTATTGGAGGTAAAATCGGTCGTCCTGAAAGTGATTCTATTACTTCAGCGATGGAAGAAATATTTGCATTTATTGAAAATCATGATGATTGTCAATTTTCAATAGAAGAATTGAAAGATATTTGCAAAGAACCATCGATCGATAATAGAACAATTAAGTCAAAACTCAAGTTAAAGTATGGTAATAGAATCATTATAACTGAGAAATTGGGAAGTTCAACATTCATTTGCTTCATCGACAATCAGCATGACGTCCTCAGCACAGCTTGGTATGAGAAGAAAAAGCAAAATGAAAAGGAAGAGAGGTTGAGAATACTTGAAGCAGCTGCAGCAATCGTTCGAGAAGATATTCAGTCGATAGTGTTTGACACTGATAATTATCCTCCACCTACTCAGATGTTCGAAGATATCAATAGTGATATTCCAGAATCTTTGACTTACTTGTTAGAGCAAATAATTTTGAAAACTAAACGATGCAAATTGGAACACTTGAAATTAATATGTACAAATGTCAGCCACTGTATTATGGCTGCTGTTCGGCCTAGGTCTTTCAAATCACGGTTACAATTGGGTCTCTCAGTATTTTTTCATCGACGGTTTGGATCAAAACGTCTTATTCAAATTTTTTCATCTTTTGGTTTGTGTGCATCGTATAATGAAACTATGATGTATGAGGCAGCAGCAGTTCTTCATCGTCCACCTCATATTCTACCACCAGAAACTGGAACAATTATTCAATATGCTGCAGACAATGCTGACATCAATGTACATACCCTAGACGGTCATAATACGCTCCACATAATGGGTATCATTCAAATTATAACTCCAAAAGCAGCAGTTATAGCCGAAAAACCCATATCACGAGTAAACAGAGTCCTTTCAGCGAAAGATTTTGCAGCAAAAGCTCATGTACCGATAAAAGTCTATCAAAATGATGGCGCAGTTGGGTATAGTAAAATAGTTGCACAAAATTTTCATTATGAAAGTAGCACAGCAGTATCTTTACTGAAAAAAGTTGATATTTTGTGGTTGTATGGGAAATGGAAAGATTTACTATTACCTGGTTGGAACGGTTACATTGAACGTTTAACGAGTAATATGGATTTTTCAAAGTCTCAAATTCTCTTTTTACCATTCATTCAGCAACCAGCAAGTAACTACAATACTATCTACACAACTTTACTCTGCGCTTTGAAAAATGCAAAACGTTACAATCACGATGTATGCATTATTACTTTTGATCAGCCTTTGTATGCAAAAGCTCGAGAAATCGTATCAGCAGCACCTGAAGGATCTGAGGTATCGAAGATCGTAGTAAGACTTGGAGGTTTCCATTTACTCATGTCTTTTTTTGGAGCAATTGGTCAAATTATGCAGGGAAGTGGCATAAAAGAGGTGCTCTCTTTGATTTATGCCACTAATTCATTAGACAAAATGTTGAATGGCCATGCTTATGCAAGAGCAGTTAGAGCACACACATTACTCCATCTCACTTTAGCAACAATAATATCAGAAGAACTTGTCATCGATGACGAGATGCATGCTAATCTACAAGATACTGTAGACCTTATAATGAATAACACAATTTCGTACGTTGATATTGAGAATGGCCATGAGATGGCTGAGGCATTACTTGAGCAGTTCAATCAAAAATTAAAGGAATATGAACAACGTGGACCAACTGCAAAATTGTGGACGCAATATTTTCACATGGTATCAATTGCTAAGGAGTTTATAAGAGCAGAACGTATGGGAGATTGGAAAGCTCATTTGAATAGCATTCGAGAAATGCTTCCTTACTTCCACGCATCAGGACATTTTCCTTATGCCAAATCTGCACATTTATATCTACAAGATATGTTACAATTGGAAAACTTGATTGATGATCCTGAGGTTTTCGAGAGATTTACATTGGGATTTTTCACAATTAGACGTTCTGATAAATTGAGTTGTGGAACTTCAACGGATATGGTCATTGAGCAATCGATGATGAAGTCAATGAAAACAGATGGAGGTGTTGCTCGAGGAAGAAGTACGCAAGAGAGCGTCATAAGTAAATGGATTTATGGCATGCATGCAATGAATACTGTGTGTGAAAGATTGGAGGATTTAGCGGATGTAAGAATGGACACGACAGATCAGCATGTCGATGCAAGGGATTCCCGCGTAAAGAGAGATACTGGAGACATCAAGAAACTTCGTGAATGGTTTTCGTCACATGATCCTTTTCCTGAATTGAACAAAATCATGTCCATTGCCAATGGAGTCGTCGGGGATGATAAAATCAATTGCCATAATGCTCGTGAAGTGGGTATTGCATCTATGAGTAAAATGATGGGCCAAACATTTAATAATATTAAATTGAAACGTGCTGATAAAGTACTACCTCTATTATCTATGAAGAGTACCATGAAGATTCATGATGAGAAGGTACCAATAGATCCTGTATTATTATTTCAACGCATGAGTATTACGAAGACATTTGAAGATGAGCTTGAAAAATTCTTCGAGTACGAATTAGCCCCTTACCCTTTATCGCTCTTTGATGCAATTGGAATGCGTAAGACACAGAAGTCAGCCATTTATGATTGCTTTGAATGTGTGAGCATTGATATCGAAAGTGCAAATGCTACCTACATCATCGATGGAGGATACCTGTTACATCGTGTTGTGTGGGATCGAGAGAACACATTTGAGGATATTTTGGACAAATATCTTCAGTATGTTCGTAGACACTTTGGTTACAACGTTACTATAATATTTGACGGTTACACTGATTATACAAAAAATATCAAAGCTGCAGAACAACGTCGTCGAGCTAAACAAACATCTTCATCGCCTGATATCGTTTTTGATCGATCAATGACTGTTCCGACAAACCAACAGCAGTTTCTTGCTAATACTCACAATAAATCTCGTTTGATTTCGATGTTATGTGAAGAATTTGCAGCTGCCAATGTAGTTGTGAAACAAGCTCAAAATGACGCTGATGTCCTCATTATTGAAACCGCAATTGAACAATTCAGTAGCACCAATCCAACTATCGTTGTTGGAGAAGATGTAGATTTGTTAATAATATTAACTGCACGAACACCTAGTGATAAGATCATTTACTTTTTAAAACCTGGGAGAGCTCAAGTTCAAACAAAAATATATTCTTCACAAAGTTTAACTGCATATCCAAAATGTCAGCCTCATATATTATTCCTTCATGCGATAACTGGCTGCGATACGACATCAGCAATTTTCAAAAGAGGCAAAAATACAGTATTCAAATTGTTTGAAAAACGTGAAGACTTGATTGATAACGCAAAAGTATTTACAAATATTAACTCGTCAGCAGATGTTATCCTCACCAATGGAATTCGTGTTCTCCTTGCTATGTATGGAGCTCCAAAAAAAATGAAATCGATAGACAAGTATAGATATTTGAGTTTTGTGAAAAATACAAAAAACAATAAGAGAGTGCAGTTATCTTGTCTCCCTCCAACATCTGCTTCTGCTAATCAACACTTGTTTCGTGTGTTCTACCAAGTGCAAGTGTGGCTAGGCAATGATCTAAATCCTGAAGATTGGGGCTGGAAATTGATGAATAATAGTTTGGAGCCAATCCAGATTTTACTGCCACCTGCTCCAGAAAAATTACTCAATACAATTTTTTGTAATTGCAAAAAAGGCTGCACAAACAATTGCGGGTGCAGAAAAGTTGGATTGTATTGTTCATCGGTATGTACCAATTGTCAAGGCCAATCTTGCACCAACATTGAATCAAATACAACAGATGAAGATTGTTTCGAAATTGATGAGGATATATCTCTCTTCTTGGAGCAGTCTACACAAATCGAGCAAGAAGAGGAAGAAGACAGTGATGAAGAAGAAACGAGTGACTATGAAGAATTTGATGTTGAATGATGATGTAATTTTCTTGCTGTTAAAATTTTCGTTAAATTTAAATAAAAAAAAAATTTCATCAATAAAATAGTGTCCCATTACATTCCCTCGATCAAAATATATTGTGGAGTATTCCTACTGGGGAAACCACGTTAAAAAAAAAGCGCCGTGTACACTACCTCAGAGGTGGTGCGGAAATGTGTGCATATAGTCGAAAGTGCGACTTTCCTGCGCTCTAAAGTCACGATATCTCGAAAGCGATGCTTTGTAGGAGAAAAGTGTTGAGATATTTTTTGTAGACAATTTTACGATCTACAAACTTTGTCTGAACCATTTTTCGATAGCTCTCGTTGTTTCAGAGATATACGCAAAAAACGCAAATTTGTGACCTTTGACCTCGAATAAAAAACAACGCACAAGCGGGATCGATGGGGACTTTTGACATATCATTTGTAGTGACGTATTCAACGCCTGCACAAAAATCCAGCTTGTTGGGAATTAATGCAAACTGGAATCATAATTTAGTCCATTTTGACTGGACTATAGTTTATGTAATAATTCTATTAAATATAGCTGTAGAAATAATTACTTGTAGTTGAATTTAATATAAATATAAAGCAACAAAAAATACAGCTGTTTATATTTTTTCTCAAAACTAATGGGACATACGTTAATAGCCCAGCAACCAATGTAACCATTAAATTTTGATGGGTGTTACTAAAAATGACTGTTGTGATAAATGACAGCAATTGTTTTTTAAAATGTCTAAGCTTTCTATGTTAAGCCACGAACACATTGATCACTCTTCTCAAAGAGCATGGTTCAAGTTCAGGCCTCAGCCCTGGTGAAAAATAAGGAGTGGATAATATTAATTTATGGAGAACGAATTGTTGCATAGTAACGCCTTACACCTTACAGTAAAAGATTGTTGATCAAAATAAGATGAATAGTTCCTATGAACATAGAAGAAGGAAGTCAGTTTCAGAACCTCTTCTAAATGTGTATAAACTGAAAAGTTTATAACATTTCCCAACCTTTAATTTCTTTACAGACTGAACTGAGGTTATGTACGGCTAAGAAGCAGTGCTTCCATTAACACAAACGTTATGCTAATTTTATTTTATTAATTTTGTTCTATGTGCTCTCCGTTACAATTTAAATTTTCTGTTTATTAAATTCAGTAAGTTTCCTTATATGACGTTGGCGCCGGCCGAAATTCATATTTCTACATATTGTAATGCGTGCTAATTTGGACATCGCTAAAACATCGCCACAATCAAGTATTTACATCTCGTGGACGCACGAAGGAAGATAATTCAAATTAAGCCTCGCGGTGCGCGAGTACCGACAGGCCTAGTTCCACGCATTCCTCCTCCAACTCCAGCCTAGATAAGGATGCCCAGAAAGGTACAAAACAAGGTAACCCAGGCGATTAGAGACACTTGATTCCTGTGACTAGTACTTCCTAGAAATAACCCAAATTCCCGTTGGAGTTCAAAGTGGCCTGTCGAGTAGACACCTGGGGCATCCCGAACTCTCTCTCTCTCTCCGAACCGATTCCCGTTGAAGCCCACAGTGGCCTGTCGAGTAGAACCCTGGGGCATCCCGAACTCTCTCTTCTCTGAACCCGCCTCCCGTCGAAGTCCAAAGTGGCATGTCGAGTAGACTCCTGGGGCATTCGCACATTCCCTCCTTGAAACCGATTCCCAAAAATCGCCCGGAAAAATCACAAAGAACGAACGACGCACCAGAGCCCTATTTCATAAAACAACTTTGCAACTTTTCACTTTGCACTTTTCAACCAATTTTTGTTTCATAACACCTGTTTTTGGACAGTATAATTTGTAAAGTGAAAAGTGCAAAGTAAAATCTTAAAAATCAAAGTTTCTGTTTCATAAAACCATTGCAAAGTAAACTAATGTCAATATTATTTTGCACTTTTCAAACAAATTGCTATGACATTTTCTACTTTGCTTCTTGGTAAAAATGAGCAAACGTGACGTTGCTAATCTAAAAATCTGGTGTGATACACTCACACAACTTCCTTTTACAGTGATCTTATAATTAGTCAAAAATTTCATTTTTAATTTTTAACCATTTGTCAAAAATTTTCAAAAACTACAGATTCTACAAAAACGGTACAAAATAGAGCGTTAGTTGAAGAGACAAATTTTTTCTAGAATTTTAAGGTGAATTCAAAAATGTAATAATATACCGGGTGTTTTATTTAAAAGAGGAGTTAATAAAAAAAAATAGAAAAAAAAAACAAAAGAAACCCACTTTAGAAGTATTCAACTGGAAAATCACCTATCTCACATCAATACACATTAAAAATTTAGTAAAAATGTAAAGTTTAAAAAAAATCGTTAGAGCCGTTTTTGAAAAAATCGAAAAAAACTGAAAAATCACAAGAGTAAGCACCTACTTCCGGTTATGCAATTTTCTTGAAAAGCTTGCTGTCTCATCTACATAGTACACAAAACTTATATATGAAGTTTCAACTCCATACCTCTTTTCGTTTTTGAGATATTCTGTTCACAAACAGACAGACACACACACAGACACACACACAGACAGACAGACAGACCAATGAAAAAAAATATGTTTTTTGGGTTCAGGAGACTCTAAAACGTGAAGATCTGTTGAAAACTCAATTTCGAATTTTTGGGGTGAATCCAATACTTCCTTTAGTGTAAAAGGAAGTAAAAACTAGCCATTCTGGCACTAATCGAGGAAAGAAAAATAGTTTTATGTAAAAAAACTGCAATCATTCCTTAATAGATGTTTACAAAGAATAGCAAAAATCCGTTGGACGGACTTCGTAATGAATGAGGAGTTATGGAGAAAGACTAAACAAACAGAATTGAAAACGAAAATTAAGAAAAGAAACTGGAATTGGATTGCACATGTGTTAAGAAGAGAACCACAGAATATTGCTAGAACCGCATTGGACTGGAACCCCCAAGGTAGCAGAAGAAAGGGAAGGCCTAGAACAACGTGGCGAAGAACAGTGCAGAAAGAAATAGAAAGAACGAAAAAATCATAACTGGAAGTTAAGCAAATTGTCCCAAACAGGACCAGATGGAAGGCCTATGTAGATGACCTATGCTCCAACCCGGGAGTTTAAGGATACATACAGTGTGTCCCAGGATTGATGTTAGAAGAAGTGAGATGGACTAAAAATGTTTGAATTTTATTTTAAGATTGTGGGATTAAGTCCTGCTTGGTCTGAAGAGAATTTTAAGAATATTTTCAGTTTTTGAAAAAACAAGTTGGCCTTGACAGTGAAGCGAAAACTATTTTCTTTTCAGATAAACTAACCTTTCTGTTCATGATAGGTAGCTACGAAACTTACACAGAAAATGGCAACTTCTATTTGTGATTTGGTCACGAGCATATCTTGCTGCTAGATATTAGAAGTAATTTAGTTTATTTTAAATTTAACATACCGCCATGTCAATAATAACTTGAATATTACCATAAAAAACATAGATTGATACAACAAATGCCATGTTTGACAATCTATATCTAAAGTGAATGAACTGAAATTAATCTGGCAGAGTTGGAAATTGGAATATCTAGGATAAACTATACAGGTTGGTTGTAAATTAAGGGCCAGTTTAATATCTCCATTGTTATAGAGATAGAAAAAACTTGTATATAGAAAAGTTATACCATTTTAAATGACAAATATTTTAAGAATACGAACAAAAATACTCGACTTCCGGTTAAATCAAAAGTTTAATTATTTTTGGTTTTTCTTATGGAATACGCTGTATTTTTTAAAATAATTTGATAGTTTAGGAAATTATCTTTAAAAAACAATTAACCAGCTATAGGCCTACGGTTAATAATTCACCAGCTATTGGCGATTAAGTTATTTAAAGTTATGAGCTGAATAGGAGGCTATGAAAGAATTATGACCACCAAATAAACATGTAATTTATGTTAGTTAAAAGTTTACATTAGTTTGAATGGATACCTGCCTTATTGAAGCATGTGAATTTTCTCTGAAATGCGCCAACACAATTTCTTCATTAGCAAATTCCCTATTTCTACTTTGCCTACGTTTAGGACTTTCTAGATTTGTCTAAAAACCTTCGTACGTTTGAGCTACCGACTTTTGTTTTCGAGTTAAACACAAACATTTTAATTTTCGACTTTTCGTTCTAGCTTATTTATCAAAATAGAGAAAAGTAATTTTTACGTTCTTCATGCACTTTCTTGATAGTAAAGCAGTGTCGTCGTCAGTTTTTCAAAAAAAATTTACATCACTTTACAGTTTAGAGTTTAGATGATCGCAGTTCAATCATTTATGCGAAAGCAAAACCACGAGCTGCAACAAAACTGTGGAAAGAATCCGAACCAAACATCTACAACTGGCAGTACTCTAAATGATTTTTAAATAACTTTACGACCCATGTTCATTCCATAGCTGTACATCGCAGGTTACCTGACCGCAAACAAAATCTCGATGAATCCCTTCGAGCGTACGTGTTTACGATGGAAGTTATAGGTGCTCAAAGTATTGACGAGTATTCTAGTAAATTACATTGTACAGGAATGACGGAACTATGAACTAACGAAGGAATTTATACAAATCCAATGCTTACTACAACTGAATTTCTCCATAAAGCCGATGCATACTATTCTTTTGAGAAATCTCGGAAAGAAACATGATCGACTTAGATCGACAGACCAACTGTTTTGGTGTGCAGCTACGTTCAAGTAGATGTGGTTGACATTTTCCGTTCCTGCTAAACCATGAAATAAACTAACCATCATAACAAACGGCACCCATGACAGTTGACCAGCGTCTGTTTTTGAGTGCGTTATAGATTGTACCCGAGTTTTAAAATAAAAATTATACACGAAAAGTAAGGTTATGTACGTGTTTGACGTACGATTAAGCAAAGTGAAGTTGGTTAATCAAGATTGTTATCTTCTTCTAATGTATAATTTGTTTTCGTTCAATTATAACAGACTTGCTTAAGGAACGTAGAGTCCGTTAAAATACTGTATGACAAAAACCCTGCAGCTTGTAACAGAGACTGATTTGTCACGATCGGATGGAATTTCCATCTGATAGAAGCTGCGAGATAAATGTAATCATTAATCCAAAGTGCCTATCTCAAATTATGTGCTCTGATCGGTTAATATAAGTGGCAGGAGAATAATTGCTGAAATGATGCAATTACATTATCACTTGAATTCAATTATTTCCATGAAAACTGAGATAGTCTCATGCTATTGGTTGTTTTGAGTATGTAAGGTAATATTATAAGCAATTATCAAAGTACTTTTTGATTACAAATAACTGGTTCATAAGCAACATTAAAAATACAAAATTAACATAAATGTTAGTACGCATTTAAGTATTTTATGACTGCTAACAATTTTTCCTATAATCAAGTAACAATTCTGTAGTAAAAAGGCATAAGGGCATAAGTCGACTTATCCCATTTTTGATTTTATTTATGCGCCAGGTCCAGAGTAATATCGAGCATCTAAAAACAAAAGAATATAAGTCTGCATACCATAACCGCATTGTTACAGCAAGTTTTCTAAATGGGATAAGTAGACTTATTTCCTGAAAATTCACTAAAAATTGATGAAAAACAAATTCAGTTGATGGCAAATAGATATAGGTACGTGTACCTATACCCTGAGTCAACGACTTTTGTGAAGTTATCTGCAACGCCAGAACAGTATATGTTAACTTACATCCTTTTGCTATTTCATAACTTTCCGTTTTTGTCGGAAACAAATAATTTATGTACACTTAAACTATAAGTGCATTTCAATGCAGAGTGTAATAACCTCTTTTAGCGGTCGTTGTTGTTGTCCAGTGTTATGTATATTCAGTAGGAATAATAATAGTTATTACAGAGTAGTTGAACCAACAATAAGCTCCAAAATGGCCACATGCTCTCGTGCACACTCGCAGAAGTGTTGTAACAATAACTTAAGCGGTAAGTTTACATATAACCTCACATTATTCTACGAAAATTCATTTGTTGACCGTTCTGTAATAGTTAATAAATTATTATGACTATTGCATACATCTGTCAAAAGACTTGCACGGATAACGTTTGTTATATAAAATTTTTGACCACTTATCGGTAATTATATTATATAACACTTATCCATTATCCGTCTTACTCCACTTTTGAAATATTTTACCGGTAATTCTAATTGCGATATGTATTCTTGCTCATTGCCCCTGAAGATTTCTGCTAGTGCTTCGCCATCGCGCACATTTCATCGCAATAAGCAATTGTTGATATACCTGTCAGAATTTTAGGTAAAAATAAAATAATATAAGTAATGTATTAATGCTAATAAAGATAGTTAAATTAAAAACTAATTTGCAGCAGACTTAGAATGTTCATTTAGTGTAGTTTTTAATTGAATCACGTCAAATAGTTTTGTTTACCTTCCTTAAAATGATTTTTCTATTGAAAATTCATTATATTAATCTGTTAAATCAATAAAACAATTTTGTTTCGTCATTACTCAGTTACTATTGTACATAAATGTTTGAAAAAAACAAACTACAGTCACTAAAAGTGAAAATAAAGTGATGTCATTTTATTAAGGTATTACATTTTGAATATAACAATTTTGATACTATGATGTGATTGATGTTTTATCTTGAAGGAGAACGTTTTCATAGAAATCCTTTAGAATTAGATCAAATCAGTACGCTCCCTAGGCCAGTGGATAAACCAGAACTAGCCGTATCAGATAACAGCATGTTCATTTATATTTACCACATAATTACTTTGTAAGTGTTCTATCTAATCCTAAAATTATGTCCACATTTTTTTGATCACCCGTCTATCTAAATATGGGTCAAATACCTTCTACATCACCAGGTTATTATGTGAATACGGTTGCAAAAGTGTATGCACACGGTAAGTAAGGAGTGATATTGATATCTACCAAACGAGGCCCTGTTCGAACTTGAAGCCACAGATTCTTGTTTATGTCTACATATGCTGTTTCGTCATAGTAATTATTTGTCACAAAAATATATTCTGAGAAATTGCAAAAAGGTATATGCCAACTTATACCCTTTTGCTATATCATAAAATGTATAAATAAAAATTTGATACGGAATAAGGGTAGGAATAAGTTTTAGAATCAATAGAAAAGCAAGCTCCAATCAATGAATCGACTTGATTCTTTTGATTACCACCGAAAAGAATTAAATGTTGTTCTCAAATTTCCAGCAAAATAGTTTTTTGACGTTCCTGTAAAATGATCATTTTTGACTTATTCCATTTTGCCTTTTCACCACAGAACTATTTATATGCTTACCCGAGCCTATTATGTGTAAATCTACAGAAGTATTCAAGGCACTGTGTTGCTATTGTGTCAGATGCTACACTTGAAGTTTTGCTGTAGCACTGAAAGAAAATAAGATTCATATTACAAATGCTTTTTAATCACCTGCTCACTGACTTTCATTTATAAATATTGATAACGTTACAACATACTACATACCAAACGTGGTCGAAAATACAAGCTGTTAGTACTTAGTATCTACACCCAGAGGGTTAGAAAATTGCACCGCATCTACCAGATGTCTGTAGTACACCCAATTAATAAGTCTGTGACACAGGGATCTAACCGTTACAGATACACTGCAGGTACGTTCTGAATATATTTACTTAAAATTCTATACTGATACATCATCTGTCTAACAATTGTTCAATGGTAGGTATCCCACGGTTTAATTTTCGCAAATGCCTAATAACAACTTTAATAAAACAGTAATAATAATAAATACCTAAACTCCAAATAAAAACACCCTCGCCATATTTAATCAATTATTGCCTTTTTGAACAATTGAGCTACTTAATTGCAAAACACCTACTCTATGAAAGTATTAAGAAATGAAATTTTCATTAGGCATCTTTTTAAATACGTCGCTTTTTCTTATCCTCCAATCCTCAGGTTGGTTGGCAGCTTCCCAACCGATGTTGTTGCAATCCATTCTTTTCAATGTTGGGCAATCCTGTTGTTTACGGTTCCCATTTTGAACTACCGCTCCTAGAGCCAGTAATATAGGAGAGAGGCTGCAACTGTGGGTCGATAAAACCAAGGAATAGTATTCCAACCAAAAATTGGAAAGATTTTTAAAATCCAGTACACCATATATATGTTGGTATCATACAATCAGTAAATAATATTCGAATGTCAATCAGCTTTCAAGTAACGACAGTTCATCTGCAAATTGTACATGTAATTGTTGTGTTAAGGCATTGTAACATTGTGCATGCTTTAAGTAGGTACTAGTTGTTTATCTTCAGTTTTTAAAACCGTACACTAGCATAAAAAATATTGAAAATCGTATATGTCTTCCAAACTTCCCAATGCATCTGTCAAATTACGAAGTGACTTAGAAGAAAGTGTTCCACAATGAGACAAAACTTGCTTTTTATTTTTTTGCTATTTTATTTTAAAACTTCAGTTTTGTTTGGCTTAGAAAATATCAACATTAATGTTTATTTCAACAGTTGTAAATACCAAAAACCAAAAAAAACTGATTATTAATTTTTTATGAATTTTGTTTATTGTACGATTTTGTCTCATTGTGGAACAACATATGTTCCACAATGAAACAGTTTTAAAAATAATTTAAAAAACTTTATAATGGTTAGATAATGTAAAAATTTTATTTCTGTAATATCATAGCAACATAATCGTAACATAGAATATATCAAAGCAACATAATCGTAACATAGAATAATATATCAAACAGACATTTATGGAACAACAGAACGAATTTAACGGACATCAAGAGTACCAAACTTAATTTCAAATTTGTAAAAACCTTGTTGTCTCTTTGTTTTTCCTACAAGTATATGCACTTTTAAAATGACTTTAATGTCCTTTTCTGGAACTAAGGCGAGATCTATTTCTGAAGGAAATACGAAGCTGTCACTGGGCTTGACACTTTTTCTAAGATAGCTAACTTCGTAGTCCCCATTAGCATCTTTTTCTTTTAATATTTTAGCAACATAGACAATTGTCTTATTAAATTGTACAAGTACAAAATTATCAACTGCTGGTGATTCCGTTAATTCTGCAAATGTATCAAAACCACTATCAAGAAAATCCATATCATCAGATGAATTATCGTCAAAAACCATGTTATCATCGTCATCACTAGATGATTCAGCCAACCGTCTCTTTCCAGAAGCTCTACCTTATTTTTTTTCTAGTGGATAGCAAAGTTTTTCTTGCCTTTTCTAATGCTTTTGCTTCAGTAGCATTTTTTTCTGAAGTATCCTTGGCTATTATGCTGTTCTTATTACGTGATCTTGTTTTTCGTTTCAAATTGTCTGCTTTGGGATATCCTTTTAAAACTTGTGGTGATACAAATATCTTTTGATAGGAAGAGGCTTTTGCTATTTCTATGGCTGGAGCAACAGAAGTTCCTTCATTGTCTATTTCTACTTCTCCTAAATTTGAAATGTCAGCAGAGGTTCCTCTATTGTCTGTTTCTACTTCTCCTAAATTTGAAATGTCAGCAGAGGTTCCTTCATTGTCATTTTCCACAACTTCTGTCAAATTTGAGATGCCAGTTGTAGCTGTCACATTTTCCATATCTCGATCAGTCACGCTGTTACAAGCAAAATCATCGTCTGTAAATATGCGTTTGTCAAAGAGAAATATTCCAGTTTTTCGAAATCCCGATGATATGTTTGCCGGTGTCATAGCCCTTTCAAATGCTATGCCAACACATTCGGCAATATATTTTTTTATATATATATATAGTGATCGGACGTCCAGGATGTCTAAGAAACTTGTTTGAGCAATGTGGTGGCAGTGTTAAAATAGTGACACCGTTGGTTTTTGCTAATTCCAGGACATAAGCTGATAGGTGACTCTCGTGGTTGTCCATAATGAGCAGCGATGGATTTTCTAGGCTACTGGAAGTGTGGTGTATGAAGTGCTTTATGACTTCAACAAAAAGTTCAACTGTCATCCATCCTGACGAGGTTGCTAGTCCTAAGGTGCCAGGTGGGGCGCCATGTAACATGTGATCCTTAAAATTCTTTCGTGGGAAAATCATTACAGGTGGTAAAAAATTATCATTAGCACTTATAATACAGCAAGTTGTTATCAAGACGCCTCGTTTACCACTTGTTGCAGAACTAACTTGTTTAATTCCTTTTTGGGCAATAATCTTTCGTGGTTTTTGCACGGTCGTGGTTGCCGTTTCATCTAAATTAAACACACGGGTTCCATTCGTAAAAGCTACTGTACGATTATAAATAGACTCTAAATTTGTATCGAGAGATAAAAAAAAACTGTTCCTCAGCAGGCTGTGGAATGAAAAATCACGTCTTTACTTGTGTCAGCTGGAATCCACTACATAAAATCGTTGGTCTCTTTGAATCTTTGGTTACTAGCTCCTCCGACGATACTGGACCGATTAAGCTGTATGATGGCTTAAAATGTTGCTAATTGTTAGACTTAAATCGTAGGCCGGTTTTTCTTTTCAAAAAAGGTTTTAATTAGATTATTTAATTAGCAAACTAAGCGTAGCTCAGGTGATTCATTATATAGCACTACAGCAGCGCGTCGTTCAACAAAGTTCCGTAGCTCAGTGGTAGAATGTTCGCCTGCCACGCGAGCGGCGCGGGTACGATTCCCGGCCAGTCCATCTTTTTTTAAATTTATATTAATGAATCTCTCCTAAATTTGCGAACCGAAGCGTAACTCGGGTGATTCACTAGTTAAATAATAATGAAACGTTATTTTTAGGAGCAGAAATCTTTTAACAATCTGACAGATTCGTATAGAAAATAACAAAATTATTATCTGACACAAGTAAAGACGTGACTTTTCATTCCACAGCCTGCGGAGGAACAGTTTTTTTTTTGATCTCTCGATATAAAACAAACTAACATTGTGTTGGTTGAAAGATGTAGCTCTTGAAAGGCTACATCCCTCCCGCAGCCGAATGCTTAAATTAGGATGGCGGGCCATGAACCCATGCAACCATTCTATACCAGCCTTTTTATTCTGCTCCCATGTAGGTGGAAGAGTCATTGCATTAGCCATCGCTAGTTCATAAGCCAGAACTCGTATGTCTTTTTTGATTTTCCATAGCACATTTTTGCGCAATCTATAGCGTACTGTGCTATAGTTTCCTCCTGTTCATCATCAAAAATTCTTCTGCTATTATACTTAGGTGTCATTCTCACTGTCTCATTAGAACCAGCGCTTTTTTGCTTCCTTACGTACCTAAACAATGTTTGATATTTGACACCCGTTCGTTCTGCAGCATCTCGTAATGGTAGATGTTCTTGTAAAACTAAATTCACTGCGGCCATCATTGTTTCTTTGGAAAAGCTTCCTTTATCAGTTTTCTGATTCTACCTCGCGCCATTAGGGTTACTAGAAGAAGAATTTAGGGATAAATTGTAATTATTTGTGACTAAATAAACTCAAAGGATGTGATGAGACAATGTTTCATTGTGGAACAAAATATTTGTCTCATTGTGGAAATTTCCACCCTTATAAAAATTGAAGTACATATAGTCAATTTACTTGACATCTGCACTGTCAAACTGACATTATATAGGCACCACTGCTATTTTTCACATTTCAACAATTAAATTACTGTACAGTCTAATAAAAACACATTATTTTTGTCAAGTAAATGGACTATACACCAGACGCCAACAACTACGCCACTGGTGGCTATTGAACAACATAACCTATACAGTCGACAACAAAAATGTCTAATAACTAAGCTACATTAAATGCATGCATATTTTGGAAATAAATTTACAAAGTAATGCATCACAAAATTTTCACTTACCATAAAAGTCACATTATTTGTAGAAAATTATTAAACATCGGCACAGTACCAGTTACGTCAAATTACAATGTGGCTTGTTACAATATCAATCAAATATCAAATATATTTATTTCCATAAAAAACAATATAAATTGTGTTGGAAATTAGAAGTACATATTATAAAACTTAAGAAATACAATTTTTACATGCACAATTAAAACAATTTTAAAACGATGTTTGAAAAAATTCATCTAAATTGTAGAAGACATAATCTTAAAGAAGTCGTTTCAATTTTATTTTAAATTGCTTAAGAGTCTGTGAACTTTTTATACTTGCAGGTAATTTATTATAAATAGATAATCCAGTGTACATAATAGATTTTTGAAAGCGTTTATTAGTAGGTTTATTTACTTCTAAATTTTGTGAATTTCTAGTGTCGTGTTTGTGAATATCATTTCTTTTATTGAATGACGGCAGCACGGCAGCTGTTTAAATACAAGTGATGTTGTTTCCAGTATATATAAATTTGTAATAGTAAAGATTTTACTATATTTGAAAAAGGGCCTGCAGCTATCTCTAAGATTCTTATGGTTTAATATTCGTAAAGCCCTTTTTTGAATGTTAAATACTGTGTTTAAATCATTAAATCAGCGACACCCCAAAAAGATATACCGTACAGAAGTACTGATTCAAATAAAGCAAAGTATGCTTGTCGAGCAATATTTTGGCCGACTTCGTAAAGCAATATTTTAATTGCATAACAAGCAGTAGTAAGCCTAATGCAGAGAGATTCAATGTGTTTATGCCATTTTAAGTTTCTGTCGATGATGATCCCTAAAAACTTTATGTGATCTACATTTTCTATTATATAATTATCGATATTAAGCGCAAATTCGTTTGAAGATGAATGTGTTATGCTAAATGACATTATTTTAGTTTTGGTTAGATTAAGTGATAGCTTGTTATTTGCAAACCAATCATTTATTTTTTAAATATCAGGATAAACAACTGAATTTAAAGATTGAACATTGCTATTGGCCCAAGATACACTTGTATCATCAGCAAATAGTGTCATGTTTCCTGTAGAATTGGACGAAATGTCGTTAATGTATATTAGAAATAGCAGAGGTCCCAATACACTACCTTGTGGGACCCCGCATAGTACATCTATTTGATGAGATCTGAACGTATTACACACATCTCCGCTATATTGTTTAATTTCAAGTAATTGTTTACGATTATTTAAATATGATAGAAACCAATCCAAGGAAATTCCTCTAAATCCGTAATTTTCTAATTTTTTTAACAGTATATCAAAGTCTACACAGTCAAAAGCTTTTGATAAATCACAAAATAAACTTACATTAGCTTTGCTGTTATTTAGGTAATCATATATAACCGAAAGAAAGTTAAAAATAGCATCATTTGTACTTCGATTTGCTCTGAAACCGAACTGTTGAGATGATATGATATGATTTGAATTTAAGAAAGCGATCATTCGCTTGTGGACTAGACATTCTATAATTTTCGAAAACGAAGATTGCAGTGCAATGGGTTTGTAATTGGACATTTTATTTTCGCTGCCGCTTTTAAAAAGAGGTTTAATTAGTGATATTTTAAGACAATCTGGAAATTGTCCGTTTTGAAAAGACATGTTAATTAGTTCAGTGAGAACATGTAAGGCCGGTTCAGTAAAGTTTTGAATAACGCGTAGGTATTTCATCTAAACCAGCACTATGTTTGTTCTTTGAATTGTTAATCGTTTGTTTGATTTCATGTACATCCGTTGGCAAAAGAAAGAACGTTTTCGTATTCACAGGGCCAATTGTTTATAAGTGGTAAGTTCCTTGTGTTATATTACCTGTTAGAGTTGCGGCAATAGACTGGAAATATGAGTTCGGCTACTGAGAATGGATCTTCAATGAGAGAATTATTATCTGATCTTAATTTAATGGTAGAAGATTGTTCTTTTCTTTCCTTACCTGTAAGTGAATTAATTATATTCAAAAATTTTTGGACTTATTAGACGATGTAGAAATTTCTTTTGCATAGTACATATTTTTGGATAATTTTATTGTACTTCGCAGAACTCGATTATAAATAGATATGTAGCTTAAAATTGCGGGGTTTGAAGTAAATTTTTTCATGTAGTTTAAACACCTTTTATTTTTGCAGGACGTATGAATACCTTGGGTTATCCAAGTTTTATTAATATGTGCCTTGACATTTTTTAAGGGAAACGCCGTATTAAAAAAGCTAGCCGTCACTTCAATAAACTCGAAAAACGTAGTATTAAGGTTAGCATCAGAATTTTTAAGTAAGTTGGACCAGTTGTATTTTGAACATAACGAGGAAAATTTTTCAAAATTGCTTTTACTAAAAATTCGTTTAGTTTTTTTTTGTACTTCTAACATATTGTTATTAATGAAAATGAAAAATTTTGCAGCAATGACTTCGTGATCTGAAATACCTGCAAGTATTTCAGTGTCAACTTTTTTTTATATTAGAACATACATAATCTATCAAAGATGGAGTAGTTGAAAATCTAGTAAACGACTTTATGTGCATTTCAAGATTATGTGTTCTTAATAAATTTTTCATTGTTACGAAGTCATGACAGTCAGAGTTAAAATTAATATTAAAATCACCGGTTAAAATTACATTTTTTTATACGAAATTCTGTTGAGCAGAGAGTCTAAACCATTAAAAAATAGATTTAGTTCTCCCAATTGTCATCTATAAACGCATATTACTACAGTATTTAATTGTTCACTAAACGCACAACAAAATTCAAACGACAACTCAACTATTAAATCATCAAAGTCGGTAATCTCAGAGAAAACAAACTGATCATGGCAATATATTAGAGTGCCTCCGCGATTATGATTTTTTCTGTTATATATTGATACCGCCTTGTAATTTAACAGCTGTGGAATTGTTTGTTCCTTCTTAATCCAATGTTCAGTAATACAAATTAAGTTAGGATAATTGAGATCTTCAACGAGTGCAGCCAATTCGCCTAATTTATTATTAATGCTTTGTATATTTAAGAGTATAATTTAGGCTATGATCTTGACGGGATTCGTTGATTACAGAAAATGGTCGTTTTCAATTTCATCGCCGTTATAACAAGTTATAGTTATGAGGTTATTCCAATTTATGAAATTTTCAATTATATTTGAACTATTACATTCACTTATAAATTCAGAATTAGTATTATCAGTTACTGCTGTAATATTAACTTTGCTTATATATTTATCAAGTAAGTTTGGAATGTTAATAAGTAGTGTACTTTGATAAAATATTTTGAACGAGATATTTACATAGCTTAATTTTGCCAATCTTCTTCAAATGAGGACTATTAGGGATTAAGTTTTCTACAGATAAAACTCTGTTTACGTCTACAAAAATTCCACTATTATATTTTTGTATTTCATTAAACAAAGTATAATTAACTTGGTAAATAAAGTTATTCAGCACTACACGTCTTTCCCAGAACGGAACACCAACACAGATAAAATTGGTTTTTTTGTAAATAGTTTAATGTTACATTAAGCGTCGTTTTATTTATAGCTACACCTTTCATTGCATTATTAGAACCCGCCATAACTATTACACAATCTTGTTTATTAAAATCTGGCGTGAGATTTTTAATATCACCCACGACTTCTTCAAATATTGCATTTGGTTTGAAAATACACTGTATGACGTAATTGTTGGGTAGCTGTGACCGCATTATATCGGCCCAACCGATCATTTTCTGGATCCATCTGACTGGTGGTGTTTCCGATATTGATATTCACAATTTCTGTACTTGCATTCATTGATCGAGGTGGGTCGAATGTAACAGATGGATGATTTTCATTTCTAATTTTTTCTGCCTTAGGTTTTTCAGTAATCCTCGATGATTGTAGAGCACTCGGAGTGTTTCTCGGGAACACAGAGTTTTCATTTTGCACAATTTTAGTGTTTTTAATCTTCGCCGGTTTAACTGTTTTTAAAAGAGTTTTGATATACTTTGTGTTGAGTAGAATCGTTCGTTCTAGATACTTAATTTTCTTCTCCATACACTGAATTTTATGTTGATAAGAATTAACAAATTTGAATTTTTTATTTATATTTTTAGGAATTATTTTGTTACTGTTTTCTACATTACTAATATGATCAATTATATTTTCATCGTCGCTGATAGTAACATAGCTAGAATCTAATGCCTCCTTTAGTTTCATTACCAACGAGTTTCTATTGCCCGTCGAATTTAGATTGCGTTTTTGGAGCTCTTCTTTTAGTTTTGCAACTTTTAGTTTAGATAACCGTATCTGTTCCTCAATTACTGGCACAAAATTACACTTATACTTAAACAAAAAGTTTTATAACATTGTCACATGCACTACTTTACATTTAAATTTTATTAGTGTCACTCAATTATTATAAATTCACCTTAAAAACAACTTTATAATACAATACACGCACAGTCCATCCGCTCCGGACAAAAGCTCCGTGCGTACCTGTGTTACCGAGAAGCTGCAATGCGCGAAGAATTTTAAAGTTATTTGAAATGTTTCATTGTGGAACATGTCTCATTGTGGAACACTTTCCCCTACTGTTCTCAATGCTGGCCTGATTTTAAATAGCTTTCCAATTTCTGGAAGGAATACTATACTACCGTTTAGAAATAGCTCATTTCGAAAACAGAAATTACAAAAACTACATAAATGCAAATTAACAAGACAATTCAATTTTAATTCACTTACATTATATTACAAGTAAATTATTAGCAATAAAACTGTTTCAATTGCAATTGAAATGCTAATATTTTTCTAACTCTGAGCAACTTTAATAATTTCTTTAATAAAACTAAGCCTACTACAACTTTTCAATTTCCTCCATTTATTTTCGATGACAGTACACTACCGGCATGCGGTAAATTTTATTTTCTCGCTGCTGATCATGTAAGTCAGTGATACAGCCTTATTAACAAAACGTGTAAGTCGGTGATTATATTTGTTTGCTGCTTTTTCTTGACAACGGAACTTAATATTATTATTAAGTTTCTAGGATAATAAAATTAGCTAAGCAAGATGCAGATTTAGACGTTTTGTTTATAAATTGCAAGTGTTTAGGTGACATGTGACACTCACAGGTAACACGACTCACGAAAACTAATCCTGGTGCCAGGTGACAAACCAAACGATTTTTTCAAAATTCTAGGAAAATTTCGATAAGCAGCGGGAAAAATATAATAAGATAACTCGGAATGTATCGTCTATTAACATTTTCGGCAGGCAACAAGCCGCGACTTCGTCTTGGCTTGTTGTTATGGTATTAATTCATCATATCGACATAGGTCGTATTGATTGTTCAAAAACGGGTACAAACTACAGGGTTCGCCGGCTTTACTAAAAAGAACACAGATCTGAATGTGTTGGAGCAGATTTTGTTGCTCCGATTCCTCGCACTTAGTTCAGTCGGGAAGGCGTGGTTCGAGACGAATGAAAAACCGACGGTGTACTTACCCTGATGGATTGCTTAAGATAGATGCCTAGAGCGCCACTTGTTTCTAGATAGGGAATGGCAAACGTGTTAAAAACAAGAACACACACGTAGCCTATGGGGAAGGTCCTCCACGTAACTGCACTCCGCTACAGCGTCCCCTCCACAAAGCTCCTTCGGGCCTGTTGGTATATACACGGTGTGGCCTTGCGACAAATGACTTACCTTGATGGCCATACCCTCTAGAGCAATAAAAGAAAACACTGACAAGCCCAAATCTAGGGGCGTTCTTAATTGAAGCGCAGGCTTTGTGTTCACATTTAATTACACCAGGCTTTTGCCGTAATTAACTAATGACTAAAGGGTTCAGCAACAACAAATAACTAGACTGAAATTAGCAAAGGTTTATGTTTAATAGCCCACCCAGCGGTGAGTTTAAATTTAATACAAAGGGTACATCCTAACTGGAATTTCGGGGTCCCCTAGCAAAAGTTAACTTAATCTAAGCATCATTAACAAATAAACAGAACAAAATCACAGGAGAGACGCCCCTGCGTCTAATAATTAATTTGAATAGTTTAATCAAACGGGCGTACGCAATGTCCAATATAAACTTCAATAGCGCACGACAGATGGTCGATATCACTTCACACGGCACATGATTAAACAAAGCGAAAACACATATTTACTGTAAACAATTTTACCTTAGCCCCAAAGCGTGTTTTTCTTTTTGGCGGGAGCGGTGAACGAGGTCCTGGTGAAGTCACTTGGCAGTGAGGGCTGCAGTGCAGTGCAAACGGAGTTGTTGGGACGAGAGTTCAGGGATTCCCCAGTAATCAGGAAAAAGAGATGACGGCCTTCGATGAAGCTCGGGTGCAACGTAACGAGGTGTTGCGAAAAATCCCTCAACGGTTGTGGGAGAAATGACAGCAAATAATACACTATTGCGCGGCGGGCTCCCAAAAATTACAAAAAGCACGGCGTTGATACACAAATTTGCAAACAGCAATGGTTTTCCCCACTTAACAGGGAAAAGTTAGTTAAGGCTTAAAGATGTCGTCTCTAATCAAATGTGCAACTAATGCAAATATCTACCCCTGGGGAGTAATCTATAGGAGACGAATCGGCCATTCGTATCAACGCCGAGTTACTTCACTTCAGTTTATCTGCCCGCACACCAACAATGAATTGCATCAAAAGTTCGAGCTTGACTCACTTAAGTTCAGAAAAATCAACACGCAGATTTAATAAAAAGGCAACGAAACTTGCTACAGGGCACTCACAAAAATAGCGCAGCCCCCGGCCGAGGCCCGGGGGTCGCGTTCTTCTAACACCGTCTTGGTCGGAAGCTTGCTACTAATTAATTAATTTCAAAACGGGCTACGCGCGACGGATACAATGGAAGAAAATTTTGAACCCCAAAACCCTAATTTCTATATGTGCGGTTAACTAAGGGCTTATCAAACTTTATTTCCAATGGTCCCATAGAACGTTCTAGAAAAAATTTCTTGCTGTTGCAACGAATCCCAGGGTGTCGAGCCAAAGATTATTTTCCAAGAACTTTTAGAAGTTGTTAACAGGAAACAGTAAACTCCAAGGCCTGAATTTCGTTACTGCTTAACATAAAGAATTTGATTTATTTAGGCGTTCAACGCTTGATTGTCGAAACAAATACGCACTTTGTGCACTGAACGAAGAATGCTTGCTAAGACGAATTCTACGGATCGTGAACGCATTATTGTTTGGGCCAAAAAGAATTTAACATGTAGCTTTAAGATCCAGGGTTGAACCCAAGAATAATGTTTATTCTTGGGTTGAACTTTAAACAGGGCCGTCGTCAGAAATTTTTAAATAGAATAATTTCAGCATTAATGCACTAATAACACCCAATCGTGGAATTGATGACAAGGATAGCTTAATGACGTCAAAATCACTTAACATTGTGCTTGCCTACCTCAAATGTTAATAGGTCCTTACATTCCTTGTTACTTAAATAGCTATTTCTCGCTGCTGATCATGTAAGTCAGTGATACAGCCTTAGTAACAAAACGTGTAAGTCGGTGATTATATTTGTTTGCTGCTTTTTCTTGACAACGAAGCTTAATATTATTATTAAGTTCCTAGGATAATAAAATTAGCAAAGCTAGATGCAGATTTAGTCGTTTTGTTTATAAATTGCAAGTGTTTATGTGACATGTGACACTCACAGGTAACATGACTCACGAAAACTAATCCTGGTGACAAGTGACAAACCAAACGATTTTTTCAAAAATCTAAGAAAATTTCGATAAGCAGCGGGAAAAATCTAATAAGATAACTCGGAATGTATCGCCTATTAACATTTTCGGCAGGCAACAAGCCGCGACTTCGTCTTCGCTTAAATAGCTATTAAAAATTGCAATAATAACCCCCAGTATAATTGAAATAAAACTAAATTTGTCAGAAAATGAGTAAGAAAGATACAGGGGTGTGTAGAGAAGAAATGAAATATACTGAGTTTTTAAGTTTATTAAATATAAAAAAAATTAATTGTTTATAAAAAGTAAACATGTATTTATAAAAAATAAACTAAATTTTAATAAAAAGTGCATACATATTTAACAAAAATAAATTAAATTATTTAGAAAAAAACATGCATTTATAAAAAGTAAACTAAATTGTTAATAAAAAAGTGCATATGTATTGAGAAATAATTAAATTGTTTATAAAAAAGTACAAATGTATTTAGAAAACATAAACTACACCGTTAATAAAAAATCTTTGGTAAATATGTATGCACTTTTTTATTAACAATTCAGTTTATTTTTGGTAAACACATTGTACTTTTTTTATAAACAATTGAATTTAGTTTTAATAAATTCTTATGCATTTCTTTATTAACAATTCAGTTTATGTTTGGTAAATACATGTGTAATTTTTTTATAAACAATATAATTTATTTTAGGTAAATTTGTATGCACCTGTTTATTAACAGTTCAGTTTATTTTTTGTAAATACATAGGTAGTTTTTCATAAACAACTTAATTTCTTTTTTGTTGTTACATGTTTTGCACCTTTTTATATTTAATAAACTTAGTTTATATCAATTATACCAGGGGTTATTATTGCAATTTTTAAATAATTTTATTGCAAATTAATAATTACTGCTATAAAAAATAAATGCAGGAAATTCAATAATTGTAGTACTTAGTTTTATTGAAAAAGATTATGGTGTTTTTAATATCATTACTCCACCAAGGAACTTGACCGATGAATGTGTTTGGATTTGTTTTTGGTATCGATTGTGCTCATGCATTTTGAATTTTACCGTTTAGGTGTTTAATTGCTTTATTTATGTCATCGTCTGTTATTTCTATGTCATTTAAACATTTTTGGTATAAATTCCAGTTCGCTTTATGAAAAGCCCATCTTACTGGTTTATTTATGTTTTTATTACTATTTACTTGGGTGAATATAAACGGGGAGGTGGTCTGAGTTGCAAGTGTCGTTGTGTATTTCCCAATTAACATATGCCTGGATGGATGGACTTGCCAGTGATAGGTCTATAGCCGAGAAAGTTCCATTTGCTAAATCCATATGAGTGTGTTCTCCGTTGTTTAAAATACCGATATATTTGAATTGTGTATTAGTACTTCATCAACCATTTTTCCGATTTTGTTTTGATTATTTGATCCCCAAGTATGACTATGTGCGTTTAAATCTCTTAATAGTAAGTATGGTTTATGGAGTTGGTCTATTACTGTTTATAGTTCTTGCTTTAGGGGAACATTGTCAGGTGGGACGTAAATATTGCTTATTGTTAACGTCTGACGGCATTCACGTATTTTGATTTTCACAGCTATTATTTGTAGGGTAGTGTTTAACTAGATTTGCTTTGCATACACATTTCTATGTATCAGTGTGGCTACTCCGCCACATGCTATTGTACCTTGGGCGTAGTCTTTTCTAAAAACCTGATAGTTTGGATTATTTAGTTTATGATGTGGTAGTAGTAGATGGCTTTCCTGTATGCATACGGCAGTTGTACAGTAAGTTGCTATTACCTGTTTAAGTTCTTCCATTTTCGAAATATAACCGTTGCAGTTCCATTGAATTATTTTTGTTTTTTACTTCCTTTTACAATAAAGGAAGTATTGGATTCACCCCAAAAATTATAAATTCAGTTTTCCACAGATATTCACGTTTTAGAGTCCCCTGAACCAAAAAAACATATTTTTTTCATTGGTCTGTCTGTGTGTGTGTGTGTCTGTCTGTCTGTGAATAGAATATTTCAAAAACGAAAAGACATGTGGCGTTGAAACGTCATATATAAGTTTTGTGTACTATGTAGATGCGACAGCAAGCTTTTGAAGAAAATCGCATAACCGAAAGTAAAGTAGGGACAAGAAATCAGACGACGCCTGTCACCAAGCAAATTTTAGTGACGTCATAAATACCACCATTAGATTTACAAAACCGATATTTATTTTCTTCATTACAGCTCATTTTAAGTCATGCGTTTGGTTTAAGCTTAATCAATTATCAATGGAAAATTAACAATTTAATGTACATTTAGCTTTTATGATGAATAATAAATAAAAAACGTAAATGTGCCAGAGACTTTAACGCTTCAGTGTTGGTGATAAAATATCACCAACACGTTTATGTTTGTATTCGATCGATAGTATCGAACCTGCTGCACGTGTGTTGACTGTTGAGGTTAAGTGTGTTTTTGTGTTCGAAAAACTGTTCTTTTCAGAACAAAACCTGCGTTTTAGTGTTGAGTTCTACTGTTTAACATGCCTAAACCATTGAGTAGCCAATCCAAGCAACTTGTTGCCAAGTTGATAAGTTATTTCGAACGTGAACGAGATAATGGACGGCCATTACTTCCACTTAATGCAGTTAGAGAGGTATGTGAATAAAAGATTTAGTAGAAATTTTAAGCATAACATGTAATTTGTAATTTCAGACGGTTGCAAATGCATTACAACTGAGCAGATCTACTGTATCATCAGTTTCACAAGCTGTTAAAAGCAACGAAGTTCTTCGCACCGCAAAGAAAAAGAGACCTCGCCGCAAACCTGTGAAAGATGTGGATGATTTTCACTCAACTGCGATACGGAATGTTATTTATGAAATGTATGAAACCAGTAAGTATCACAATATTGAAAAAATCTGAAACTATATTTTCTTACATATGCGTTAAAATACCGGGTGGCCATAAATATCTGAGATCCCGGTAGCCATGGAATTGGCTACTTATAAATGTTGGTTAGTATTATATTTCAATTACGATAAGTATTGGTACCTATATAATGTAATAAAATGCAATAAGAGGAGGGGAATGTGCCTCAGATTCTGCAGTTTAGCCTACGACTGGATTATAAAAATCTCCTGTTCTAACTCTATTACTTATTGCAGTCTGTAATAATTTTTGACAGATAGGAATTTTAGTTGTGATGACATTAATGACATTTAGTTTAGTTGGATTTATCACTTTAATAAAGCGGTGTTGATTCCAAAGGTAATGTGATATCAGATATTTATGACCACCCGGTATTTGATATTCCAAGCTTAAATTTACATTTTGACTAATAAATAAACGATTATATTATCATTAGGTAGTTTTTTTTAATTAATTGTATATTATTGTAATTTTTTAGAACAACACGTAACAAGGCAGACACTGTTGCAAAAATTAAAAGAACGCGACATTTTTCAAGGTGGCAAGTCATTCTTAGGTTGCGTTTTAAGGGTCATAGGATTTCGATGGAAGAAGAATGACCCTCGTAGGGGGTTAATGGAACTAGCCCACGTTGCATTTGCAAGAGCACAGTTTCTGCAATCGTATGTTAGAAACTTAAATTCAGACCGTCCATTGGAATTTGTGTTTATTGATGAGACATGGGTGTTTGAAAATGGTACAGTTTTAAGATCATGGCAGGATGACAATAAGAAAAGTGTCAAAAGAAAAAAGGTTGATGGACATAGGTATACATTTTAGATTTATTAAAGTGTAGTACTTATTTGCTTACAGCTATGCGTTTTCAGGTACATTGTGTTACACGCAGGAAACAGAAGAGGGTTTATTCCTGGAACCTCGTTAGTATTTTCGTCAAAAACGAAAAATCCTGATTATCATGGGGAAATGAACCATGAAAACTTTTTAACTTGGCTAGAAGAACAACTACTAAAAAATTTAGAAGAACCTTCTATTATAGTGATGGACAATGCGCCCTACCATAACACTCTGGTGGAAAAAATACCAAACACCGGTTGAACAAAACCTCAAATAAAGGAGTGGCTGCAAAGCCATGGTATTGAATTTGAAGATACTTCATTGAAAATTCAATTATTAGACCTAGTATCACCGTATGTGACTACGAAAATAACTTGTTATAATTATATTTATCTCGGTATATGTTTTTAGAAATAAGCCTCCGAAGTTATATGTTGCCGACCAGTTGGCAGAAAAATATGGCCATAAAATCTTACGACTTCCCCCATATCATTGCATATTTAATGCAATTGAAAATATTTGGGGAATCACAAAGTCGTACTATAGTAAACACATCGGTAGAGATGGCTATGGTACGGAGAAAGCAGTACTAATGTGGAAAGAAGCATTAGAAACGGTAACACCACAGATATGGTCAAATACCATAGAGCACACCGAAAAGGAATTCAAAAGATGGTGGGAAAGAGAAATTGGGTTTGACAGGGAAGAAGTATGTCCCCTAATAATAAATTTAAATGAAGACACCGATAGCAGTAGCGATGGTGATGTTAATAGTGACAATGACTCGTAACATTTGTTTAATTATGTTTGTTATACTTCTTATATTCATCTATATTTTATATTTATTTTGTATATCGATCCCTTAACAGTCACAACTATGCTTGGTTTTATTCTTAGAATAACCAACTCTTTTCAAAATATAATGACATTCAAGCTGTTGTATTTTGGATATGTAACATCAAACCTGGAATATGCAAGTGTGATATGGAACTCTTGCTATGCAATTTACTGTAATAGACTAGAAAAAATCTGGTGTGATACACTCACACAACTTCCTTTTACAGTGATCTTATAATTAGTAAAAAATTTCATTTTTAATTTTTAACCATTTGTTAAAAATTTTCAAAAATTACAAATTCTACAAAAACGGTACAAAATAGAGTGTTAGTTGAAGAGACAAATTTTCTCTAGAATTTTAAGGTGAATTCAAAAATGTAATAATATATTGGGTGTTTTATTTAAAATAGGAGTTAATAAAAAAAATAGAAAAAAAAACAACGGAAACCCACTTTAGAAGTATTCAACTGGAAAATCATCTATCTCACATCAATACACATTAAAAATGTAAGAAAAATGTAAAGTTTAAAAAAAATCGTTAGAGCCATTTTTGAAAAAATCGAAAAAAACTGAAAAATCACAAAAGTAAACACCTACTTCCGGTTATGCGATTTTCTTCAAAAGCTTGCTGTCGCATCTACATACTATACAAAACTTATATATGAAGTTTCAACGCCATACCTCTTTTCGTTTTTGAGATATTCTGTTCACAGACACACACACAGACAGACAGACACACAGACAGACCAATGAAAAAAAATATGTTTTTTGGGTTCAGGGGACTCTAAAACGTGAAAATCTGTTGAAAACTTAATTTCGAATATTTGGGGTGAATCTAATACTTCCTTTACTGTAAAAGGAAGTAAAAATTCAAAAGAAATTTGTAAGAACAGTTTGTAAAAGAACTCATACTGACTTGTCTAATTACTCAAGCCGATTAAATTTCTTCAATAGAATAACTTTAGAAAATCGTAGAAAATGTTATGACATCGTTGTTCTCTATAAAATTGTAAATAATATGTTTTATTGTTCTGATTTAATTTCACATATACTTTTTAACGTGCCACAGTTTAGTGCTAGAAATTTCCGGTTATTTAAACCTGAATTTTCTAGCACTAATGCAACTCTTAATTCACCGTTTTGGTGGATGATGAAAAATTACAATGTCTTTGCTGGGGATATCGACATCTTTTGCATTTCACTTGCAGTGCTTAAAAGAAAGTTAAACCAAGCCTTTGCACCTATAAAATTTTTTTTAAACAACATATTACTTAAGTTCATGGATTTAATACAATTAAAATCAGATTTTCGTTTAAATAAATACATTCCCATACTCAACATCTATAATCTTTGTAAAATTGTACAATCTTTTATAATTTTTGTAAGATTTTTTTGTCTTAGTTTTTCATAATTTTTGTAAAACTTTTATAAAATTGAATATTAATTCATAAAACCGAACTATTCTAGTAGTATGAATAAGTTATAGTTGCAATTTATATGATCATGATCTTGATTATTTTCTAATTGTAATAAATTTATTGTAATTTGGGGAAATGGGTATGTTTGCATCACAACTTGTTTATTTGTATTTGTTTTTATTCGTGTCAACCTGTAATTGGGCTTGCCTGTTGGTTGACCATGTGTACCCATTAAATAAATAAATAAATATTACAGTTTTTTGATGTTGTAGTTTCTAGGCTTAAATTGTATTGTGATATAGTGCATGGTGTAGTCATAATATAGTATATAGTCATAATGTAGTATGTAGTCTATACATATTGTAGAAATTATGTAGTTTGTAGTTAGTTATATAAATTATGATCATACGTTCTATACATTGCATGTTATATTGATAAGTATTGTACCCTTCTCATAAGAAAAATAAATAAAAATTATATTTGTAATATTAATTCATAGCATGTTTATCACAGTGTAGCATTGTTATTGTAGAGTTGCTGTACAAATAAATATTAAAAAAAGAACAAAATCAGTTTTACATTACACTTCTTACGCACAATCATCTACGGTTTTATCAAACTTGCAGTACTTCATTGCACAACTGTGTCGGTTGCCTATACTATCAGGAAATTATAATCGTTCTTGGGGTACTTTATAAACATACTATGTTTATGACGTCATTACTCTTGATGACGTCTGTCGTCTGATTTCTAGTCCTTACTTTAGGTGTTTACTCTTGTAATTTTTCAGTTTTTTTCGATTTTTTCAAAAACCGCTATAACGATTTTTTTCAAACTTCACACTTTTATTACATTTTTAATGTGTATCGGTGTGAGGTAGGTGATTTTCCAGTTGAATACTTCTAAAATGAGTTTCTTTTTTTTCCCCATTTTTTATGAACTCCTATTTTAGATTAAAATTCTAGAGAAAATTTGTCTCTTCAACTAATGCTCTATTTTGTACCGTTTTTGTAGAATTTGTAATTTTTGAAAATTTTTGACAAATCTTTAAAATCAAATTTTCGGCTAATTATAAGATCACTGTAAAAGGAAGTTGTGTGCGTGTATCACACCAGATTTTTTGTTGGTCATTTTTGAATATATTTATAGTTTACTTAATAAAACTCTTGGTCTTCTTGCGATTCAGATATATCGCTTGATATGTCTGTTGGTTTCCAGCTGCTTACTGAATCTTCATCATGATATTCTACTTTAAGGAGTTTAATTATTTTTGTAAATCTCGTTTTAATAGTTCTGTGTCTTGCTTGTAAATATCTTGTATCGTAGCTATAATTTCTTTTTTGTTTGTCGAAAAGTTATTAATAACTGCGAAGGGTGTGGTGGTGCCTTTCGTGGTCAATCATTTTCACAAGTGATTCATATGAGATAGCGTAGTTGCTTTCATTTTCTTCAATCAAAGTTTTCACAGGTTCAAGGTAATCTTTCGCTGTCATGTGTGATGTTTCTGAGGTCTTTCGGATTTTCTTTCTTCGTACTGGAGTCTTCCATTTTGTATTATCTATGGAATTTTTTCATCTACATTTGTCGGTTTAATATTTTGTAAGGTTTGTCTATGATGTATTGTTTGGGAATTTTGCTCTAGGGATAAGGATGTAGGAATTTCATCCGGAGATTGTGGATCAGGTCTTTTGTTTGGTTGCTGGTTTTGATTAGGTATCTGTATCTACTGTCATTTCTTCTTCTACTTTATATTTTCACTTCGTTGCTGTGTGCCCAGTTTCATTACATATGAAGCATTTGATTTCATCTCTTGTTATGAATATTCGGTACTTTTCGTTTTCAAAATTTATAATGATTGTTTCTAGAATGACTAAATTATCTTTTAGTGTTACATATGTCTGTCTTCTAAAGCTATATACAGTGTGTCCCCGGATGGACCTAACTATACTTGTAAACTTCCTTATTTTGAATTTTAGAAAGAACAGTAATTCTTCATAAAAAGTTTTGCTTCATCTAGCAAGTCCGCAGCCACTACCAAAATTTTGAAATAACATACAGGGTGGTTAGAAAACGAGACAACGTGAAATTTGGTTAGGAATAAAGTACCTTTTATTTGAAAGGAAAGCATAAGTATCACTGGGAAAAGATGTTTGAAATTTCAATAGAAGCTCATATATCTAATCTGAACGTTGTATCTCAAACATTTATTTTTTTATCAAAATGTATACTAGTACCTATAAATTTCGCTATTATGCCACCGTTCATACACTTATGATAGTACCACTGTCCGTGTCAAACAGTGTCACACTCTGGTAAAAATCCTGAGGTGCATCCTGCATGCATAATAGTATATCTTTCTCCCTCCGCCTTAACTTTAGATGGATTACTTTTCAAGTCTGTGTCGTGGGTCTACATATGCAGACCGGTTCCATTGCAAAATATCCAGTTTCATCCAAAAATCGGAACATACATTTTTCACTAGAATTTCGAAATTGTAAATATTTCTTTAAAGAAGTAATCTTCGCCGAAATTAAATGATTCTTCTCACAAACCAATTTTCTTCTATTCACAATTTTGTATTTATATCCCATATTTTTTAATGTGTAGTATAATTTTGAACGAGTCCTGATATAATTTAGTTCCTCTCTTGCACACCGCAATAAATTATCCAAAGCAAAAAATCCAAAGTTTCTTAATATCCTTCCTGAAACTATAGTCCTCCCAAGTTAATTATTTTTCCTTTTTCATATTGTCATTAGGTTGTTGCTGGGATTGTGATTTTGCTTCATTTAGAATATTAAACAGAATTGCATTCAAAATCTAGCATAATAACAAATTGTAAGAAATGTTATAATGGTTTAATTATTAATACTTACATCAAAGATTTGATCAACTCTTCCAATGATGGCTGTTTTACTTAATTTACCATTGATATCTTTTATATTAGTAAAACAGCGTTTTATAGCCACTTTAGTTTTACTATTAATACTGCTTTTTCGTGGCATTTTATTAAACGTTATTGAAGTGTCATCGTGACAATCTCGGGGACCTTGATTTTGACGTTAGGTATATTTTGTAACTAAACTGTTGTACACTGCTAAAATAATATAAATGCAAGGCCTGCTCTGAATCATAAAGCAAAAAAACAGACTATACATACTTCTTTCAATAAAAAATAAAAAATCAACTTTGAGATACAACGTTCAGATTAGATATGTGAGCTTCTGTTGAAATTTCAAACATCTTTTCCCAGTAATACTTATGCTTTCCTTTCAAATAAAAGGTACTTTATTCTTAACCAAATTCCACGTTGTCTCGTTTTCTAACCACCCTGTATGTTATTTCGAAATTTTGGTAGTGGGTGCGGACTTGCTAGATGACGCAAAACTTTTTATGAAGAATGACTGTTCTTCCTAAAATGCAAAATAAGGAAGTTTACAAGTATAGTTAGGTCCATCCGGGGACACACTGTAGTGTATACAGTGTGTCCCAGATCGAGTGGGATTGCATGGGTAACTTTCTTATTATTGAAGTTGGAGATTTGGTTAAATAAGCAATGTTTTGCAGTTTTATATGCTGATTTAGAATCTCTTTGAAAAAGTTCAAAATGTCGAACCAGTCAAAGGTTATTAAGAAAAAATTAAAAACTGTCATTTTCTTGTATGTCAAATATCTTTGTAAATATAAGAGATACGAAAAAAAGTTTTATATAAAAGTCGCTGTTTTCGATGAGACCAATTTAAAATTGGCGTCGAACAAAAATTCAAGATGGCTGCTTTTGAGGTACTCGTATCAACTTCCTTAAGTTAAATGGGCGCCATATTGGATTTTTAGGTTACTGAATAGAGTTTCTAATTCTCTTTTCAACGATGTAAGATAACGTATGATTGAATAAAAAATACTAGTAAAATTAATTGTTTTTACATTTTAATCAAGTAGGCTTACATGGATCCAAACAAACAAACAAAATTCATTTAAAAAAAGAAAACTTAATCCTAATAATCACATGAAGAGTTCAAAATGCTGACCATTGTTAGTTAAACATAGTTGACACCGTTTGACGACACTTCCGGTTACTTTATGCAACGTATTTCGATTAATACTAGCACACGCTTCTTGCACTGCTTCGCGCAGTTCCTGAACATTATTGTAGCTGTAATTACTTCCATATACTTTATTCTTTAACGTACCCCACAGAAAAAAGTCAAGAGGCGTTAGATCAGCGGATCTGGCTGGCCATCGAACATTAGTATTGGTGGCAATAACCTTATTGTCAAATCGGTGAATTAAATAATCTACCACGTTTCTTGAATTGTGAGCTGGGCAGCCATCTTGTTGGTACCATAACCCATTTCTGTCTGCCAAAGGTAGATCATCTATGAACTCTTCTAAGGATATTTGGAGAATTTCTAAATAACGTTGAGCAGTTAAAGTTCCATTGAAGATAACAGGTCCAATTAAATGACTTCCCATTATGCCGCAAAATACATTAAATCCGAATCGAACTTGATTTCGACGTGGAACTAAAACATGTGGATTTTCCTGTGACCAGTAGTGTTCATTGTGTCGATTAAATACTCCGCAGTTAGAAAAGTAAGACTCATCTGTCCATAATACTCGACTCGTAAAACTATTATTTCTAGTACTCTCGCGGATAAACCACCTACAAAATGCTACTCTGCGATTATAATCTTCTGGTCGTAAAGTTTGGGCAATACGCAACTTGTAGGGGTAAAACTTGTGCCTTCTTAAAATTCGCGATGTTTTTGATTTAGATACACCAACCTGTGCTTCTATTTCTTGAGTTGAAATGCCTGGATTAGCCGCGACACAAGCCATTGTTATTAACTCACTGTTGTAATTATGATCTACTAATAAATTGTTTTCCCTAGTTTTAACGGGCTTTTTCAAACTTCCATACCGCTGCATATTCTTGTCCAGTCTTTTAAACGTTTTGATATTTGGTTGTCTTCTTTCCGGAAAATTAGTTAAATAAGTTTGGACAGCAAGATGGAAATTTTTATAACACTTGATAAATGTGCAAAACATATCGTAGCTTTCAGTAATTGGAATATTCGCCATAATTTGTAAAGTTTGTAATACGTATAACTTTAGATAATACTTTAGCTTAAGCACCTGCTTTTTGACAGATTGTGATAAACTTTGTTATTGTTTTTCATCGTAACTACTTACCTACTTGATTATACATTTAAAAAGTAATGTCACGATGTTTTGTGGCTCAAGCCTACTTGATTAAAATGTAAAAACAATTAATTTTACTGGTATTTTTTATTCCATCATACGTTATCTTACATCGTTGAAAAGAGAATTAGAAACTCTATTCAGTAACCTAAAAATCCAATATGGAGCCCATTTAACTTAAGGAAGTTGATACGAGTACCTCAAAAGCAGCCATCTTGAATTTTTGTTCGACACCAATTTTAAATTTGTCTTATCGAAAATAGCGACTTTTATATAAAACTTTTTTTCGTATCTCTTATATTTATAAAGATATTTGACATACAAGAAAATGACAGTTTTTAGTTTTTTTTAAATAACTTTTGACTGGTTCGACATTTTGAACTTTTTAAAACGGATTTTAAATCAGCATATGAAACTGAAAAACATTGCCCATTTAACCAAATCTCCAAATTCAAAGATAAGAAAGTTACCCATGCAATCCCACTCGATCTGGGACACACTGTATATATGACTATATTCATTTTCGGTTAGCCCAGCTTTTAGAATGGTTACTGGTGTTATTGGTTTACATGGCGAAACGTTCGACAAAACTATTCTTTTTGCCGGTGTTATCAATCTGCGGGTTGGGATTTCTACTTCTTTTACTTTTATGATTTTGTTGTTTGAGATCAATTTCTCAGCTATTTCTTTGGATTTCAAGTACAAACATATGCGCTCGTTGGACATCCTGGAGTCGAATACAATGCTTTTACCGCCTATTTTAGACCCGACTACTATAATATCTATCTATCTAATCGATAGTCCGTCAGCAGATGTAAGCCCTATTGCTTGCTCCTTTGTTGAGTATGTCACAGGTGAACGAAAATAACAAGGAAATAGCTCACCCTTCGATGGAAGTCTGGCCTAACTCATTTGCAAGCGACGCTGCTTCAAGCTTACACCACAATAATTGTTGACAGAAAACAAAATACAGTTAAAATGCATAGCCTACTGGGATCAAGATATTAAAATCCCTTTACAAGGTTTTGATTAATTCTGCTTGCCAGCCGCTCTCTCGGAGCGCTCAATTCGAAGAACCGCAACTTCAAAACCTACAGTCGGCCACCTTTATCCCGAAGGTTATGCCTTTTTGCGGAAAGTTAAACATTCCTTCGCGCGGTTTCGCAGGAAAAAGGTGCGCCCGTGTTTATTTCAATTAGAGATGTGAACCAGAATTGAAGGAGCGGTTCGCAAGGAACGCAAAAATGAAATGGAGCGTTACACCATTGCTACAATCATATGCTTCGGCGCTCGAACACCGCATTTCCAGTGCTGTTAGAAATTGCTACAAACATTCAGTAATTAGAAACAGGTACAAACTCCAGAATCGCTTGGAGGCGCTGCCGGTTTATTTTACATCATCAACACGATTGAGCCTGTACAGTCTTTGTAAGGACAATTTTCGCATTTAGCGCTTTCCGCAGTTTTTCCGCATTCTTAGCTTAGATTTTAGTCCTTTTTCCGGTTCAGTCACGCCCAAGTTAAAAGTTCAGTAAGGCTTTAAAACCCAATTCCGTTCGTTTAAAATATTAGCGTCTCCCAGCTTATTTTATGGTTATCGATTTAGGCTCACATATGCTCGGTCTAAATTTAATTTTGTTTCCCATTCTGGATGACGCGATTTGCCATATCGTATTTTTAATTCTTTTGACGCCAGAGAGGCTTTGTTTACCGGCGGTTCCCATTTGTGCGCGAAAACATGTTGGACAACTTTACGTCACGCGTATATTTTCCTATAGGTTAGAGAAAGAGGAAGCAAGCCTTCTTCCAGCTTTCCTCTTCGCTGGAGTAGTCCGAGTTCCGTGAGACAGTTAACAAGTGAATTTTGCTGCGCGCTCGTCGCCCATCGAGGAAACGAGCGTGCTGCGTCGTTAAGTGTCTTTGTGTTAAAATGCTTCCGTTGATTAGTTTAAAAATTGGACTAAGTGCCGTCTTTTGACGTTGGTCGTGGGGGATTGTTGGAGTCGTGGCGCTGACGAACCCTTCGAGAAATCATCAGGAAATGTGGCAGCAGTGTAACCCATTAGCGTCAGTTGGCAGACCTAAAACTCACATCTTGGAGCGGATTTTCCTTAGAGTTTCACGTAACGCTCGCCTATGTCGAAGGAGGTTTTGCTGGTTGTAAAACTGCTCGTTGTCGATGGCACCTTCCATTTCTAACGTATGTGGATTTATCCTGTCTGTTTCCTTTGGGTAGTTCCAGCATCGTCCTGGTTCATTGACGCCCTGTCGCTGAACCCCGTTGAATACATTATGCTGTTTCGCCGGCCCAGCGGCTTCGTTGGACACTCAAGTAACGGTTTTCGAAAACTTTAAAAACCAGATACTGTGTTATTTCGTTTTTATAGTGAATTACATTTCGTTCAGTGTGACATCAGTCTCGCTTTGGGTGACGTAGTATGTCAGCTGTGCTCGATTCAAATTATGTTTCTGTAGCGTGTTTTCAGATTGGTAACGTCACTCACTATTTTTTTTAGATCTTTGCGGGTCGTTCATAACGGAACGATTGTAAGTAGTTTATGTAACTTTGGGTTTATGTTCAATGATTACTGTTTTAATGTCATACGAGGATTCTGTTTATGCCCGACTGTGTCGATAATTGTCCAGTAAATGTTTACTAACTCCTTTGCATTTGATTTAAAGTTTGTAGCATCATTTGCCTTTGTTGCTTTTCACTTAATACATTTTATTCTAAATTAGTCGTGCGTTCTTATTGCATATACGTCAGGTTACATGCAAATTTAGTAGTAGTTGTGTATTTCTTTTGTAAGGAATTTTTGAAGAAAGCTGAAGGAATAGATGTAAGGTAAGTTCACCAATGCTGCACGCTGGTTGGAATCAAGCACTGCAAACACCTTTTAAGTCTCGCTCATTGTTTCCACTTTTGAGTGAACTGATCTACCGACAGAATAGTGGTGGCGCTTGGCAATTAACATCTTGATTTTGTTTACCTGATTGTAGCCCTAATTTCAGGTCGTAAAGAATCCCCCCCCCCCTTCGCCGATGAGTGACCCAGAAATGTTTGTTACAACCCATCGTAACGGGATTGGGGCAATCGATCCGAGAATTTCCCGATTTTGTGTCGTGTCAATGTCGTAACGACGAACTCGTCCGATAACAAACTGGCATTACGTCGTAAAGTCGATTTCGTAATGTAACATGTTTCTACTGCGGAATTCAGATTTCTGGTTGAGAACATTATGACAAACCCCTATCTGAACACCTCCACTGATCACCCATCTGCAAAGTTGCCAATTTAAAGCAGCACTTGCAAACCATCGACGACTTGTTTGTGAAAATTTCCAAACTTTACCTCGAGCTGCATAGCATCCCCTCTGCAATTGATGTAGCAGGAAAAATAGTATGGGTGCAGCCGACAATATTAGTAGGGGTGCAGCCGACACCAAAGCTTGCAGTTGTCATCGGTGATGCAAAGTGCGGTTCTTCTACGACTTGTCACTTCTTCTCTGTCACGCTAATTAAGTTTGTCCTTCACCGAATCTTTCGAGGCGTTCAACATGCTACCTGTCAAGTTTTTAATCGCCCTAGCAGCAGTTCATGATGGGATTCTATATGTGCTTCAACCACCCCATTGTAAATCAGTTGCTCTTGCTTACAGTGATGGAGTGGGCAACGTGACGTGACGTGCAATGCATATCAGTTAAGTGGCGACTATTTCAGTATTTAAAGTAGAAGCGAACAACTTTACTGAACATACTTTCTTAACGTTTAAGATAAAATTACATTTTCCTACATATGCGTTGGACACCAATTGGCAAACTATTTTGCTAAAGAATAAATGTGCTATGTTGAAGAAATTCATCGCCACCGCAGACAATTCCTGCTGTACATCTACTATTGTTCTAAGCACTCTGTTATTGGTTGTATTGTGTTTGTATGTGACGTATTTCTTAATATGTTGGTATTATAATCATTTAGTCTAGCCACTACCGTTATTACTCTTTGTATGTGCATTTACATCTTGAACAGCAAAAATGAAGTTTTTTATATGTGTATCTTTCACTCTACTAAGGTAGTTAAGTTGAGTAACCACATCTTATAACATAAAATCGGTGCTCTCTGCGTGTTTGTTTGCGTGTAGCTATGTTTGTTCGCTATCTCCTCCGAAGATACTGGACCGATTAAGTTGTACGATGGCTTAAAAGTTTGCTAATTTTTAGACTTAGATCGTAGGCCGGTTTTTATTTTCAAAAAAAGTGCGAAAAAGTTTTAATTTAATTAACTCCTCTAGGCAGCAGAGCGGAGCGCCTATCGCCGTGTACTATCAGCTCGGGTGCCCGCATTATTCAAACAAGAGAGACTGGTCCTGCGGTAAGAGTGCTGGCCTATCAGGCGGGTGGCCCGGGTTCGATCCCGCCGATGCATCCTTTTTTAAAAATTTATATTAAAGAATCTCTCTTAATTTTGCGAACCGAAACGTAGTTCGGGTGACTCACTAGTATTTTATAAGGTTCAATGATCTAGAGGTAAAGACACACTCGGCTGCGAATATGGCACACTGTACCACTGCGGAATGAACAGGGAGCCCTAGGTTCGAATCCTAGTCGAGTCATAATTTAGACATGAAGTATCCTAGGCTGGAGCGCGCTTACTTGATGATTACAGTTTTTATAATGTGTTAAGCTTGCACGATCTGTTCTAAGACATTTTTAATCTTCGTTTGACCTCGAATCTGGTCTTGGCCTTGAATATGGCCTTGACCTTAAACGTAGCCTTGACTTTGAACATGGTCTTGGTCTTGAACTAAAAGCAAAAAGGTGGAGGGTAGTTCCAGAAAGGTCCACTACACTCTACTCAAAGTTCGTAAGGATCAAGCTACTAAACAATATTCGATGTAATAACCTAAAACAGATAGTTTTATACCAGTGTGAAAATTACTACAAAAGCAATTTGAAGTTTAATATGTGTGCGTGCAACAAGCAAATTTATATGACTATTCCCCTCAGATAATATAAACCAATCCAATCAATCAATTTTCAAAATTTGAACCAATCAGAGTCGAATACAGCGAATATTTTGCATTAGTGCAATACCCGGGTATTTGCACAAGTGCAATATCGAGTATTTGCGGGAAGAGAAGCAAACCAGCTAGGTACACAAGAAATTTCAGAAAGAAAACTGAAAACTCTTTAAAAATGAATAGTGTGCTATACAAAGGATGACATTTCTTCGAGGAATAGTCTTGCAATATTCCCCGTTCTCGAGAAATACTCGAATATACAGAATGCACTAGGGATATAACTACTGATTATTTCCTTTACATCCATAATAATGCGAAATCACCATAGTCTCTGTCAGTTTAATACTGACAATTCAATTCAAAATACAGTGACCAATCAAATGCTTGCATTTCTTTGGAGACAACCAGTGGCCGCATTTCATTATTTCTTACTTCGGCAATATTTACGTCAAATGAAAAGCAGCAGGAGAGTATTGCAGCGACAATATTTATGTCAGATAAACGTTAAAATAGATATTCTTATTTCATTGGATTTTCCTCAAAATAAAGCTATCGCTATGAGTTTTGCTTCAATATTTGTCATTCATTTATTACTAGTCGCTGCTGTTTTTGGAAAATAATCACACGAGCTTTGCGCTCGGGATGAATTTCGTCACAGCAGCAATTCGTATTCATAATGGAAAATATTGTCAGCAAAACTCAGAGCACTTGTATTATAGTATATGATAAAAATACAAATGTCAAAATTAAACCGCGGTTAAAAATGTGTCAGAATTTAATCACTTCTGAATAATTTTGACATCATTATCAAAAGTGCTTAACCAACTGAATATTATTTATTTATTCAGGAAATAATCATACCGAATATCCAGCGTGCATGTAAACTTTCCTGAATAAGTTTTGACTTTCTGTTAAAATGTTTTGCTCCGAAAAAATATATCTCGTAAATTTTTCCCCCCAAACTTTTAATTTAAACTATGGTTTCACGATAGAGTTATAGCCTTTCACAGTACTATATTATTATTTTATCTGTATTTAAATAAATAAATTTTTGTATAGATTAGTTTATGTAAAATAGTATGCCCTCAATTAAATTATTTACTATTAAGTTTATTTCTTTTACTAGCTCCGGTAGAACATCTACTCTTAATTCAGGTTAAGTTCATGCTTTAAAAAATATAATTATTTGCATTTATTAATCTTTGCTATTGCCGTGATTATCAAAATTATTATACTTTATCGTTTATTGGTGGCATGAGAATTATTTAAAATGACACTTCTATAACTGTTAACATCAGATTATTCATATGAAAGGTTAGCTGAATACATATCTTTTACAATTAATATTTTAAAATTGATAATGGTAAGTAATTCTTCTAAAATATCTTATTCGCTCACTACTGAAACTTACTATTGTTTATTTTTAACATACCTGGTTTGTTTTTTTGCCTTACTTATTTTCAATCTGCCTCAGCTAAGCCGAGCACCACACGCTCACCACCGTACTCCGGAACAGACAGGTAAGCAAACATTCCCTTCTACCATTTACAACGCTAATTTCTCCATTTGGAAGTTTGAATTATGATCCAATATCTGCAATACGATACACTACAGAATCACCTTACTGTAATTTGCGACGAATAACAGCCAGCATGCCACACTGCCACGATAAATGAAATACGGATGCAGATTTACACATCAACCCAAGAAAACAGCTTTCCTCCAACAACAATTCCAATACAGTACGCATCCAAATCCAACTCAGGTGTAGATGTGTAACCCCAATAGTGGCTCTAATGCAGTTTACCCAAATCCTCTGCAGATTTCACAATCCATAAAGACTATTTTGTTGATCGTAGCTGTTCACTTTTTTCTTACAATATCATTATTCTAATACCTTGTCCATTAGTCCATCCGTAACTTTGTTGATATTATAGTTTGTTTAAAATTTCTTATTTTGCATTAATTTATTATTATATAAGTCACATATCTTTTTATACGTTTTAAATTATAAGTTCATGTTTTAATAAAAGTTTATTCTCAATTTATGTTCACTACAAAAATTTACATGTACCATTTTGTTATCAAAAATTCGTTGTTATTTCTTAATTAATAATTCACCATAGTAATATCTATTCACATATTTTTTAAGGACTAACACTCCTAGATTATTAACATAGTAAATTATTTAAATTAATTTTGACATTTCAAATGACTTTTTTAAATATTTGCTCAGTTTAATTCTTTTACATTTATTTAAACTATCTTTTAGTTAGTTCTAATTATTATTTAATATGAATTATGAATCATTCTCTGATACTACCAAATAACTATCTTTATTACTCCAAATATCATTTTAAATTCATATGTTAGAACCTTTTTTTTTAAATGTTAAATGCTTTACCGGATTTGAATTAAATCTGTAAATTATCAAATAAATCTCAAACAGCCATCCCGCTCCTTCTATATTTAAATTTACTCTTTATAATAATGTCTTAACACTTAAGTACTTTTATTATTACATAATTAATCTTTAAGTATGATTAATTTTTATAAATTAATTATAATTTGCCACTTGCGGCTATCAGAAACATGTGGGTCCAAATGGATGGAGCACCAGCTCATTTTGCTGCTCCAGTTAGAGAGTGGTTGGATGGAAAATTTTATCAGCGATGGATTGCACGAAATGGCCCTGTTGGGTGGTCACCGAGATCCTTAGAATTGACGCCGCTAGATTGTTTCTTTTGGGGATACGTTAAAGCAAGCGTTTATCGAACTCCGGTCCATAACGTGCAAGATCTCATTCTTCGTATTCAAGATGCCGCTCAAACTGTTAATGTTGGTATGCTCCATAGAGTTCAAGCGAACATATTAAGGCGAGCACAAACTTGTTTGCTAGTGAATGGTCAAAATTTTGAGCAACTTTTTTAAACCATTTTGCTTTAGAACTTATCTTGATTTTTCTCCATGTCTTTATTACGAGTTATTTATTAAAATTGTTTATTGTTTTATTGATTTACTAATTTCTTTAGAATTCGACAAACAGAAGATACCTACCTAATTACCTATCTAAAACCTAATTACAAAGCTTATCCGATTTCGTTAGCCAAATAAACCAAATGCCCAATTATTTTCTCTATGCTTAATGGATCACCGTGGTTTCGAAATAACAATAATGGACGACACCTAGTCTAAATTAATTAGTAACATACTTAGATGAGATGTTGCCAAATTTAAGATTCAGTTTTTTTAATATCTGAACTTAGAAGAGGCATTTATTTTTTCTGTGATTTTTTTCGTACTCCGCTAGTGTTTCCTAGCAACCCCTCCAAAGGAAATGAGCTATTTTTGAATCACCCTGTATATTTTAATTCCTGGAATTGGCTAAATTGTAACAAGCACTCGTTTTGTAAAAAATCTGTACGTGGCGGAAAAAAAACTGATGTCATTATAGAGATCAGGAGGTCCACATCATTAAAGGAAACTTATTAATTTCCAAACATAAAATTTCTTGTAGACCTGTGTTATTAGTCTTGATGTACGGTCGGCGCCTTAGAAATCGGGACAGTACTCAATACTATAATACATTTTGCATGTATTTGTAAGTGTATAAACTGGGATTTTGCAGTTGTTATGGTTTTAAACATTACGTAATTTTTCAAATGTTCCGTTTTTTAGTTGATAGTAAAATTCCAACAATTAAAAAAAATGATAATAAATCAAATAAAACAACACAACATATTAAGTGTCCCGATTTCTAAGGCGCCGACTGTACGACATAACATAATATAAAGATACCTGACATTAAGAGTACAGGGTTAACATACTATATGAAAGGCTCGACAGTCCGTTTTGTCACGAACCACAACTCCACACAGCTCCAACTCGAAAATACTGCCCACAAGTACTGGAAACTAGAATCCTGAGGTGACAACTAGGTTGAATTCACAAAACATAAATTTAAATAAGAGGAGCAAATATAGTTTTTTAACAGATTCAACTGATGAGTAGCATTGAAGATTCCAATCAATAGAAACCAATTTGAAGTACCAAAATTTGCTTTATTCATTGGCTAAATGTGGATATAATCGGTTAATAACGAACTAAACTGGCAAACAAAGCAAGTTCTTACAATGTTTTCATAGCAACTGCCAAGTAACAGCCCAGTATAGAGATTAGTGCAACTAGGCACGAAAATGTCCTAGTTAGCATAAACTACAATTTAAATCATAAGGCAAAATAAGACAATATACTTCATTTCATATAGAAACCGCTACAGTATTGCACAGACAATTTGTTCATATTAATGCAGTTAATGGAAACGAAATTAACTTGCGGAAAATATATACCAAGCTGACCAAAGAGATCAGGACACTGCAATACATGGTTACGCAAGTTCGCCACCTAAGTCTAAAAAACTTCATATTCTAATATATGATACCTTTTGCTAAAAATTATCATTAGCTAAGAAGACATATACTTCTACAAAGCGAAAATTTTCTCAAAATGCTTCAACAATTTCAAATTCCGCCGATGCTGCTTTCATTGGATGGCTGAAAAACAAACAAGAAAGAGATAGCAGCAAAGAGAATCCAAATATGTAATTTTTACGGAGTTTGTTGCCGGATATGATGAAAATGACAGATAAACAAAACAGAGGATTTCGTCAAAAAGTTATAGGGCTAATGGATGACATACTTGAAGATGCGGATACCCGTGTCTGTCATTCATCTACTTCAAATGTAAATTCAATATCGTCTGTATATTGTCCAACACCAAGCCCTAATAATCCTCTACAGTGCCCAACGTCACACCGGATGTACCAAGACCTGCATGGTCAGTGCAAGAAATACACGGAAACTACAGTGAATATCCAAATGATTTTCAGAGAAACGAAGATATTCGCTACACATAGTTGATTGGTACTAAAAACCAATATTTTACCTATAAGTATTTGTTTAATTTTAATGGTATTACATATTTTATTTTTGTATTACGTAGGTACCTTAATGTTATTAATAAACGTTCCTCTGAAGAAATAGCCTCTCGGTAATGGGTATCTAGCTTTTCTATTCTCGGTCCTATAAGTTCCACCAACACTCTGAAACTTTCCTGGTTCATTCTATAATATTCTTTAAACTTTTCTGGATTGAGGGATAACTGCTCCTGTGCAACAGTTACGGGGCTATGGCTTAGATTATGTACAAATAGCGGATGAATCCAATATCGGCGCAACCTTTTTCGTTTACGTCGATTTTGCAAAAATTGCCAAGCTACTACGACATCCTCCTCGCTTGACGACATTTTGAATACTACAAATGTACTTAGTTGTCACACTTGTCTACGCGGTTATGCAACATGCAATATTTACCTCATGTCGCACGTTGCATGTTGCGTGTTTGATGTTTCGTTGGTGTACGACGTGCCTAAGAGATAGAGTAACAAGGTCAACACATCACCAATACACACACTTCATACAATGGTTGCTGCGCAAGCACCAAAGGCGCGATCTAACTCTGTATCCCGTATCCGTTGCAAGTTGATCATTGTACCGCCAGATGCCAGCGCATAAAGCACCAGCCTCGACACTGCAAGGTAAATGAGGTTACAGATGATACATACAATACATGTACTATGCAAGACAAAAAACTGGGACAGTTAATATGATCTGCTGTGAATGTGACAGCTTTAATATATACGTATAGTTGCTAGGTCCGTCTAACTTAATTTTCAATTTGTTTGAGTTGTCCAAGCTTTTTTGTCTTGCATAGTACACAAAGAAATCCATGACGTCATTATTGTCTGATGACGTGCATCTGCTGAAGTTGGGCCCCGAGCATACCAACAAGATTATATAAACTCCATAATACACAGTCTGATTTCAGGCCACCTCATAGCTTTAAGTCACATAACCATTGAGACATTTTAAACGAATGTGATGCTGGCAATTTAACATTTATACTCTCTAATTTCAATTAAGTCGTTTATAGATTTTAAGAAAGATGCTTCTAATATTATTTCGCTGACGACTGATATAAAATTATCATTTTAAATGGCAATCATTTCTCGTCGCAAGAGGCATTAACGGGAGTTTCATAAGGATCTGTTTTGGCCCCCCCTGTTGTTTGCTATTTATACAAGTAATTTACAAAATTGTACTGAACATTGTAATAAGCATGTGTACATTTATACATTTTGTTTTACTAGTAACACAATTCAATCTGTTAATAAATTATGAGTTAAACAAAATATCAGAAGTTTCAAGAAATCATTCTTTAGTTTAAACCCAAATAAATTTGTTGGTATTTTGTTTAGTCCCGGAAAGACGGTTTTAAGATATCAACCATCTTGTAAAATAAAAATTGATAACATAGACATACCACAAAACCAAGATGTAAAAAATGTAGGTGTTGTTATTTGTAATTCTTTATAGTATGAAAAGCAAGTAGAAAAATGTATGAAAAATTTGTATTTCCTATAATCACTTTTTTAGCATAAAACTTAAAAACTCTGCGAATCTGTAATTTTAATTCAATTTACAGGTGTTCTGAAATGTACGGCCCCGGTTTAAATAAAATGATATCTAATCAAACATACTCGTACATAGTTCGTGTTTGCCATACACATATAGCATTCAAAAATTTTACCATATGTCTCATTAACTGAAAGATATAGGGCCGGTTGCGGAAGGCAATGTTAAGTCTGGTGTTATCTAACGTCGCGTCAAAGTGAACAAAATCGCATCAAATTTGTTTACTAATGTATTAGTTACCATAAGCATTTGAGATTTGATTCGTTTTGTTCACTTTGACGTCGCGTTAGCTAACACCAGACTTAACGTTGCTTTCTGCAACCGGCCCATAAAGATATAAAGATGCTGGCTTAATATCAAACATAGAAACTTTTTGCAATTAACAGTCTTCATTCACAAAGCAATAATTTCAAAAAATCTTATTTATACCAGGTGAGTTTGTAAGGTGTCACAAGGCGGTATCTCGAAAACCGTTAAAAATATTTTAGTGAATTTTTGATGAGGTAATAGAGAGATGGCGGGTAATATTCAGTAGTTATATCCCTAGTGCATTCTGTATATTCGAGTATTTCTCGAGAACGCGAAGCGTTCGAGAGAAATACTCTAATTATACAGAATGCACGCGGGGAATATTGCAAGACTATTTCTCGAAGAAATATCATCCTTTGTATACCACACTATTCATTTTTAAAGAGTTTTCAGTTTTCTTTCTGAAATGTCTTGTGTACCTCGCTGGTTTGCTTTTCTTCCTGCAAATACTCGCTATTGCACTTGTGCAAATATCCGAGTATTGCACTAGTGCAGCGGTCGGCAACCCGCGGCCCGCAGGCCGCATGCGGACCGCGGCCCTTCGTCTTGCGGCCCGCGACTGTTTTGTAAATGAAAGTTTTATATACCTACTTAAAATTTAAATAATTGAGTCATGCGCCCGCAAAATTCAAGCGAGCGTGCATTTAATAAGAATGTAATATCACAGACACAGAGTGGGTGCGTTCAGCCGGCATCGGCATAGCGCTGGGTAGCGATTGCGTTGAACGCTTCGCTGACAGACAGCGCTTCGGTTTCGCTTCGGCAGCAGTCGCCATTTTTGGGAGCGAATTTATTTTCGCTATATTTCCGCTTGACCACTTAGCAGAAGACGGTGTTTGGGTTTACATCTAATTATAACCTAGAAAGGCGCGAATTTTTTAAAAGCATGGATTCTGAAACGACCCTGCTGCAGTTTAATGACCATTTTCTCAAAATCAGTAGTTCCTTGAAATAATTGAAACAAATAGCCACTGCAATGTGATACAAAAGTAGTAATTAGTCACACTAAATTACAGTTATATGTAGGTAGATATACTTTGTACATCGTTCTCGTATTTTTATTATTTTTCCTAATTTTTTGTCATTGTTCCTGCGTATTAATAAAATTTAAATACAATGTTTTCGCATTTTTAATATCACCCCGATATACATAGTATACATATTATCAAAATTATGAATAAGTGTCTTCACTTCATTTTGCCACTATGTGGCCCTTGCCTGTCAAAAGGTTGCCGACCGCTGTGACTAGTGCAAAATATTCGCTGTATTCGACTCGGATTGGTTCAAATTTCGAAAATTGATTGATGGGATTGGTTTATATTATCTGAGGGGAATAGTCTAACATATTTTGACATTTACCTCCTCCCTTTATTTTGAGGGGGGGGGGGAGGTAACTTTGGGTTTTTAAACAGGATGATGTAATTTTGTTTATAAAATTCGAATCTACGTAAAAAATACGTATGTGTACAAAATAATTAATTTGCTCTTTCGGTTATGGAATTATGATTAACTAAATTTTGACAGAATTTAAAAAATACACAATTTTTACCAAAAAATCACGTTTACTTATTTCGAAATTATTATTCGTTTCCATAGAAATGCGTTATTTTTACTTAATTCAGTTGAAAATTTTGACGTTTTAAAGATTCCTTCTCATTTTTTTTATTTTCTAACCTAATAAATCATAATTCCGCAACCAAAAGCATATCAAAAAGAATGTTTGTACACGTTACATAGTTATTTGCGTAGATTCGAATTTTGTAAACAAAATTACACCATCTTATTTAAAATTCCAAAGTTACCCCCCAGCCCTCAAAATACAGGGAGGAGGTAAATGTCAAACATATGTTTAAATATGTCACCTCAGCTCCCTATTACCTCACCAAAATTTCATGAAAATATCTTAAACCGTTTTCGAGATATCGTCTTGTAACACTTAAAAAAACTCATCCAGTATAATAAAATATAGTTTAGGACAGATATTCATAACTTGAATGTTAGAAAGCAAGGTCGTATATCACATCCTGCACACAAACCTCATTATTTGAGCACCCATTTTCTTTTAATGTATTCACGATTTACAACATATTGTCTTAAATATTCAAGTAAATCAAGCAGTAATTTCAAAGTTTATATTTTCAACATCTTTTTACTCCACAGTAACTGTTTTTGCCAGCAATGTTACTAAAATTTGATTTATTTTGTAAAGAAAACTTCCTTCACTTATTATTTTCACTCTTGTTTTTATTACTTATTTATAAATTTATGATTTATTTCGTTTCTATTTGATTTTGTCCCAATGGCTAGTGTTGGGCATTTATAATGTACTGTAAAAGTAGTTTTTTTCCTGAACTTTGTCATATAGTTTTGTCATCATTCCATCAGTGCCATACTACACTAAATTTAATTTATTGTAATAGGCCATTACGGAACTAGTTTAGTAAAACCACTTTTCTAACGCGTACTGTATACCATTTTTTCGCATTTTATATAGAAATGTAAAATATTACGTTTTTATAATTATAAAAGTGAGATTCAATGTAAAAATATAATCAAGCTAAGCAGAACTCGTTCTTATGTAGTAAAGCACAATAAGCAGCTCCAGCTGATGTTACTTTCTAAAATGTAGGTAACTGTATTTTTATTATTTATACATATTAAAAGTTAATAATGTCTATGTTAAAAGCCGTTACTAAGCTGTAATGGTTGCTATGTTATAAAGTACCACTTTACTTAAGATTTTGAATGTAAAAATATAATTCAAAACCATATGAAATGGAGAAAAATACTATTATTCGTTTTCTAAGCCTTTGGTGGCAAAATAGAGACATTATTATTACTATTATCATTTTATTGTTCTCAGGATCTTTCATGGGTTACCAATAAACAGAATGGGTGTACACCAAGTTTTGACTCTTAAGTACGTAAAAAATATCTTATATACTCCATTCACACCTCATTTTCAGTAGGGTTGGCCATAGAAAATATCAAATTTTAGCTGTTTCAATGGAATTTCAAATGACATGTACATTGTGAAATTACTTTTAGGTTACAAATAATTTTAGGCTAAATATTTATAAGATTATTTACAAGTGCAGCGTTGTCAATTTTACTCAATATATCCCTATAAAGTAATTAAAGAAAACTTTTAAAAAGTGCTATTATTCAGTATGACAGTTTGTCATTTTGAGGTTATATTAGGATTTACACGATAACAATCATTGCAGCGAACCTTACAAGCCACGAATCACAGCCGCCCCTACTGAAAGTAAGGTGCCAACAGATAATAATATGCATTATCCAGAACGACCGACTTGCTTATTGTAGTGATTACTTGATTTATATTTAGTGCAATCATATATTTTGTAAATGCTTTTGGAACAATACCAGTTGTTGATTCTGTTTAGTGGGTATATTCGTGTCGTTTTTACTTTCCACATTTCTCTACTTTGTGTTGCCACTTGAAGCTTGAAGGTGTTTATTAACTTTTTAGCAGGTTTATATTTATACTAATGTAGCAATAGATGATATAAGATTATCATGTATATTGTCGCAGTTTGGCGTACACTTGCAAAAATCTAAACATTTATTTTTTGTGGCTTTGACATTCAGTGTATCCGAAACAATATTTTCAAATGCGGAGATGAGAGAAAGCATCAGGAAGAGTTCGCCGTCTTCCTCTATATATCCATACAATGTTGGCAGCAGGGTGGGTGCTTAAACAAATCAATGATACGACCTCGAACATTGTAAAAAAATGTTTTATGCGTAATCTGAAACAGGCAGAAGGTGGCAAAGTAAATCGTTTAACAGTCCCTCTGTTGGGGCATTACATTATGGTGGGAAGGTTTGTACGCCTTAGTATTTTAATAAATTCTCTGCCCAAGTTCACATAAGTCCAGCCGAGCCACACAAAGATGCTTTTGCTCCGAATAACATGACCTATTTTTTTCTTCAAACGTTGAAATGGCTATTTGTGCTACAAGTGCTAAAAGTGGGTGTTTATGCATGAAACATGAAAGTTATGAAACGAAGCCGAAGGCTGAGTTTCATAACATGTCCCCTGCATAAAGAATTTTAGCACGAGTTTGCACACAATATTTTTTCTACGGCCTTAAATTTACTGTTATTAATCCATAAATGTCGATTTAACAAAGGTTTGCATTTATGTCATAGTAAAGAGAAGGCCATGAGGGCGCAGGTGACTGTTTCTGCAGCCGGTAGCTGCCAAAGTTAGTTATCAAAGGTAATTATAATAGTACACATTTTACTTTATTTATTACATAATGTTTTAATTATAAAAAAAACACTTTATCTCTAACGAAAGAAGTAACTAGAATAACTGTATAACCTCACTTCTACTTCAATTCTAAATTCAACACCAGCAGTTTACTTTTAGCACATGTGCTAAAAATAAACAGATGATTTCACTTTTAACACGCTGATTTATAAAGCGTCATTTTTAGTGAAAAAAGCTAGTGCTAAAAGGCCTACTTTTAGTAGCGGTCGTAGAAAAAATTATTTAAGAAATGATACGATAACAGGAATTATTTTAAGGTAGAAGGTTGGGTACACTGACAAATGTAATTTGCTTTGGAGAGCGTTACTATGACTGCACTATAAACAACGTTGCGAACAAAATCCGAAAAAATCTATAATTATTCGTCTGTCAACCAGCTTTAATTTGGAGAGAATTTTATTATTATTAAATTATTTACAAATGTAGAGATTTTATCTCTATAATACTCTATATATATATATGTAATGTACAAAGCCTACATTAATTATTGTTAATTATACCGTCAATATTCGCTTTAAATGTATTCCAGTTTTTAAGTGGAACAGTTTCAGCAGGAAGGGCATTCCATTGATTAAATACCCTGTTTGATATAAAATGCTGTCTTTGCGTAGTTTTGAAGTTCTCTCGTTTAAGCTTTAGCTGATGCCCTCGCAGATGAGTAGCTTCCGACAGCTCAAAAATGTGGCGGATGGCTGAATAATCATTATTATTGAAACTGTTGTAGGCAGTGATCTGATTCATACGGCGAAGACGATCATCTTAAGAGGGTCTGGTGCGACAGTAAGGAATTCTTGTGGTACGACGTTGAACACGTTCTAGTCGGTTGCGATCGTGTATAAGCAACGGTTACCCAACTGAGTTACCGACTTCAAGAATAAGACGGGCGTATGTATAATTTGTATAATTTACTAAAAGTTTCCATGTCTGGTTGAAACAATAAAGAAGCCGACCTGCGATTAATTAATAAAATTAAGCAATGGTAGTAAAAATCGCAGATCAACCCCCCTACAGTTTATACACCACGGCAGCTCTAAAAAACTCTTTACTCACCGCGATGGCCCTAGCTAGCTTAAATTTCGGCGGCCTTAGATCGTAGGTTCAAATCATCAGCTATGTACCCTGGAATGTCTTCAAAAAAGGAAAAGGAAATGGAAATGGGCGCCAGAAATCAAAAGATTTCAAATAATGAGAAAGTAAACTACAAGTGACTAGCGTTTAATTAATGAGTAATAATAGAAAAGTCTTGAAATGTCAGTAGTAAATTATCAGAATAATTAAAATGCAAATAAAAAGTGATAACAAAATTGTGTACGTGAACTGAAGGTTCCGACACGCATAAAATTAAGAACTCCTTTCGGGTTATTCTAATAACTTTAAATTCAAATTGTTCATGGATATGCATACCTCAATCATTTAATAATACCTTCTGTTTAGGCTATTGAAATAAAAAGCGTTACTGTACCTTTTACAGAGGGTTGAAATACACATCAAAATAGCAACTTTAAATACAGCATAATTAAATATAAGTATAAAAATTTAAATGTAAAACAAGAGCATGTATGAAATTAAACGTTACATGTAAATAATGGCAAAATATATGAATTTAAATTCCAAATCATTACGGGTTTAAAATGTTTAAATGGAAAAACCAGGTATTCAAGATAAGTTGATAAATAATTCCGGAATAGCACTAACTAACCTCGAAACATAAGCTGGACGTAAAAGGCAACAACCCTTGTTGAAATCGCCATGGATGCGCCGAAAATTGCTTCGAAGCATCTCTAAAAGGCGGCAAATACGCCGAACCCAGCGGGTGTCGAAAGTGCGATGAGGTTAGCGACTTGGCCTCCGAGATAAACTGGTGGTTGAAACTGATAATTAAGAGCTAAGAAAAATATAACTACTAAGGAGATAATAAGACAGAAAAGCGCAATCGTACCTGATCATAATCAGCCCTTAGGAACACACTGCTCATTGAAATTGGTTGAGCGCACGTAATTTGACATAATTAAAATTAAACCTCAGCCGCGCCGGTATCGGCGGGCTCAAGCGAAGACAGAAAAGTGCCAGGTACGAAAATTTCGAGCCCACAGGAAGACTCGGACTCTGATAAGAGATAGCGGAGGTCGAGAGGGCATCGTGCAAACGAAAAGAACTTGATACAGGCACAAAATGCGTTGGTTTGGAAAATTGAAGAATTTGAAATGCAAAAGGATTTATAATTCAACTAAAAATATACAGGTTAAGCCTGAAATAATTGGATAAATGGCGAAACAATTAGGCTAAGCCAAAAAATTGTTTCATGGTTTTATAAATGTTTTACTGAGTAAATATAACGTTGTATTCGCCTTCTTGGCTTGTTGTGAAATGTGTTCGGTCCAAGAGAGGTTGGAGGTTATAAGTACTCCCAAGTCACTATGATGGTCTTTTTTCGAAAGTATGCAGCTGTTAATCGTGTAGTTGTCGTGAGGATTATTTTTTCTTAAATGAAGCACAATGTATTTCTGAATTTTTAAAAGTAGAAGTCACACTTGAATAAATATTATCTAAATTGTCTTGAGTAGTACCATAGGTTGTGACAGGATTATTTTAGATTTTGGTATCGTCTGCATAAAATGAGCGTGCCGAATTTATATAGTACGAAATGCCTGATGTATACCTATACTACTAAAAGTAAGGGCCCAAGAACCGACTCTTAGGGTACCCCACTTAATACCGGTAGCCTGTCAGTAAAAGAGCTCCCAACTTTCACCGAAAACTCACGGTCAGACGGACACGATGTGATCCACTTCAACAGTTTACCTCGAACTCGGAAGTAATTAAGTTTCTTTATTAACCGAAGTTTGGACACTTTATCGAACACGAGACTAAAATCAAAATAGACAATGTCCACGCACTCGCAACTATCGAGACTTCTGGACCAGTCATTAAGGCGCTGGACAATAATTGTGAGGATTAGATTTTTCTCCTTTTTTAAAAATAGGTACATCAAACGCCGTTTTCCATAATCTCGAAAGTTCCCTTTCCTCAAGCGATTTTGTCATCAGGATTCATAACGGCAGCCTCATATTTCACGCGCATTCCCTTAATAATCTTGACGAAATGTTGTCTAGGCCAGGTGACTTCGTAATATTTAGAGTTTCCAAAGTAGAGGGAAGTGGATGGTTCTGGAACCTCCCCCCACCACTTGACCTTGAGTTCAAGGCAAGGCCACGTTCAATCCCAAGGTCACATGTAAGGCGGGGCCACGTGCAAGCCCAAGCTCACGTTCGAAGCGAGGCCATCAACAGTAACCTTGAAGACTGGGTATAACATGAGGTGTAGTTTTGTGTTCAGTAGTATATCGTGTGCTGTACTAGCAAAAACAATGGATGAGGTACAAAAGGTTGGTGAAACTGTGAAGGGGCCAAAGAAAAAAGTGAAACTGTTATATCCAGTATTGTTAAACGCAACAAGTTATCCGTTGAATAAGTCAAGAAATAAATATGTGAGTTTGGGTTTGACCTGTTTTGGATCGTTTGTGCCGGGAGTGCTAATTAGTGGAATTAACAACAATTTTATACTGCTAGACGAAGGAGAGTGGCAAGTCTTTCTTAAAAATGAAGATGTGATAAACAGACATTTTAACTATGAAGATGGAGAGTCAAAACCGGTGGATATAAGTCCAGGCAAACGAATATATTTCCAAAAAATCGGAAATAAGAAAGTGATTGTGCTGCAGGAACTTAAGCGATCCCAAGTGTATCTCGGTATGCAATCAGTAGCAGAACTGTGGGGGTTGCTACAGCTGCTAAATTCTAAAGCTGAATTATTGAAAAGTCAGAATTTTGAAAATGTTTGCAGTAGTGTAATAGACGCGGTTTGGAATTTACCCGGCGACTTTAAAAGAAGCATTGAGGATGCGTTACCGCCAATAAAATCGGAAAATGTATACTGCATGCATGAAATGCTAAAGTATGCTTTGGACGTCATTAGATATGATATTGCGTTTAAACAATACGCCCAACAACAGCAAACGTTGGAACAATAAGTGTTTATCATGTAGTTATAACGATGTAATAAAAAAATTAAAAGATTTAAATCATTTATTATATATATTACAAACTAACTTACTAACTAACTTAACCTAGAACGCTGCGGGTGGCCTCACATTTGCTGTAAAAAGGAACACTTAGTTTCTTCAAAAAAGCAAATCAAGTTATACTTACGTAGATCACCCAGAGCATGTCTAGCAAGTCGGAGTCCCTGTAGACCTTATACCTACATCCCAGAAACCACCCCACCTCTAGCAGGGTGGCTTCCGGGATGTAGGTTGAGTTCTTCATTAAAGCAATGTCTTGCTAAAAAGAAATTTATTGTGAACCAGATTTATATATATATATATTTTCTTACAGTGTCATATTTCTCGGCTATATGTGCCACCAGCTGCAGTTCTAAAATTATAAAAAGTTATTACATCAACTATTAAAAATTAACACAATATTACCGAACGCTGACATGGCAGCCCCAAGAATTATGGAGTTTAAAAATTCTTCTGTAAATTTCTTATATGTATACTGTTTAGAATACAAAAAAAAATAAGCGTCTTACCCATTCTGTTTAATCTGAAAAATATTTTAGAATTTAAAATAGCGAAGTAACAGTACAATGCAAAAAAAATCCAATCAAATATCTTAATAATGATGATACAAGCATTTTAAGATTTTGCTTAGAAACATTAGAAATTTTCCTCTTACATTGTTCAAAGACATGGACATATAAAATAAAACATATATACACAACATATCTTACCAATGGAGCAGATTTTTCCAGCTGAAGAAACTGTGATTTTGTCATGCAGCGGCGGCACGTTTATATACAAAGCTCTCCTACCTACCTCTCGACTTGGAGGGAAGGGTTGACAAATTATGCTGCAGATTCTAATTTTGCGTTTATCTCAGTTATTTTAAATAATAGAAATTTTTTTGCGGCACCCTCATATTCCTCGTTAAAAAACGAACCGTTTGATACTAAATAGTAATACATTTGGCAGTTATTAGGGATGTATGCATAATTATAAAATATCCATCTGTTTACGTTTGCTACAGTATTAGAAAACCAAAAAAAAATGGGAAAACCTAATAATGAAATAAACTAGAATTATAATTTTTTCAAGTTAAATATGTTTGTTAAATAACAATATATGAATAAACCGACATCTAGAAATAGAGCGAAGTATTCGAATGACCATTTTTAATTATAAACAACAGTTTGTTTATCAGTCTAAAAATACGCAGCAAACCGGTAAAAGTTGTAGCAGTCTCGAATGAAAAATAATTACTCAGAGCTCTGTAAATTTAATTATGTCTTTATAAGCAAGTATTAAAAAACAAATTGTTGCAATTTCCCATAGATTGGTTGTCAATTAAAATCTAAATAAACGTCTCGAACGAAAAATAATTACTCAGAGGTCTTTATAAGCAAGTATTAAAAAACAAATTGTTACAATTTCCCATAGATTGGTTGTCAATTAAAATCTAAATAAACGTCTCGAACGAAAAATAATTACTCAGAGCTCTACAATCGGAAGCTGATCAGGTGCAATAAGTGACATGGTTGTCGCTAGATCTGATAGATGCAAACTAATAAACAGCAAACTAATTTGTTGATGATTTTGAGATGCTTCAATAATTTCAAGACACCGCTGATTTGTCTAAAAATGGCAATTTTATTTCTTTAAATTTTCGGTTTTCCGAAAGAATGACAAATGCTGGCACAAAATTAGATGCACTGTTTAAAATGTAAGCAATCGTTCTGCATGCACGCATTTCCTTGAATATAAAGCGCCGCATTTAACGTTTTGCACGTTCCTTAGTGCAAGTGAATACTATTGAAAATATTTTTTTAATTGACTGACACTGAAACGCACGCGTAACGTCTGCATATTAAGCAGTTTTTGAACCCAGTATCGTGTATGAATTTTAAACGCAAACTGCACGTATAAATACATACATTTTAAATTGAATCACCAGTGCAGTGTCAGCGAATGTAAAGGTAGATATTTATTACTTATATGTAGGAGTTATAATTGATAATAGATTGAAATTTAAACAACATATTGAGTGTATTGTAATTAAAGCTGTGAAAAAGATAGGTTTTTTTGGTCGAATAAGTTCCAAATTAAGCATTAAGCAAAGGATTTAATTAATACGCTAGTTTTAATTATTAAAATTATTAATAATAAACTGTCTAGTTATATGACTGAATTTATAGTATACAATAAGGACATTCATAATTATAAGACTAGATTTGTAAATGACTTTAGATCGCCCTTAACAGCAAAATCATGTTCTCAAAAAACTTATTCTATAATGGACTCAAATTATATAATGAAATGGCGAACGAAACTAAACAGACTGTTAATTTATATCAGTTTAAAAAGCTTTGTTCAAGTTAAATATGTTTGTTAAATAACAATATATGAATAAACCGACATCTAGAAATAGAGCGAAGTATTCGAATGATCACTTTTAATTATAAACAACAGTTTGTTTATCAGTCTAAAAATACGCAGCAAACCGGTGAAAGTTGTAGCAGTCTCGAATGAAAAATAATTACTCAGAGCTCTGTAAATTTAATTATGTCTTTATAATCAAGTATTAAAAAACAAATTGTTGCAATTTCCCATAGATTGGTTGTCAATTAAAATCTAAATAAACGTCTCGAACGAAAAATAATTACTCAGAGCTCTTTATAAGCAAGTATTAAAAAACAAATTGTTACAATTTCCCATAGATTGGTTGTCAATTAAAATCTAAATAAACGTCTCGAACGAAAAATAATTACTCAGAGCTCTTTATAAGCAAGTATTAAAAAACAAATTGTTACAATTTCCCATAGATTGGTTGTCAATTAAAATCTAAATAAACGTCTCGAACGAAAAATAATTACTCAGAGCTCTTTATAAGCAAGTATTAAAAAACAAATTGTTACAATTTCCCATAGATTGGTTATCAATTAAAATCTAAATAAACTTAAATATTACTTAAACGTGATTTACCACATCTGAAATAATAAATACGTCTTTGTTGATAGAACAACTGCAAAAAATATAGGCCGTGTACGTTTTTCTATTCTCATAACCAGTAGGAAATTAATAGGTTGATAGATATTAAGCCAATTAAATGTATCACATTTTAATGAATGTTACTGTAAAATATAATATCACTCTCGTCTGTATTAACTTGCAAACTGTGTTTGAAAAATACTTTTTGTTGCCTTTGCACGCGCAGTCTGCAAAAATTTAGACATACAGCAAACGTAAAGGTATTTCAAGGCTAACTTCCTTTGTGTAAGCTAAGTTTCAAGAAAAGTGTAGGTTGCAACGACCTCAACTGGTTTGCGTGCGAAAGTCGTCCTTCCGCCCCACCAAGTTTACTATATATACACCTAGCTAAGGTGGGAGCAGTAATTCTCTTGTGTTTGCAATGGCTAGCAACAGCGCTGTTTGTCAGTTTTGCGAAGGTTCGATTTTACCGAAAAATTTTTCAAAATTTAATAGGCTCAGTTTGAAAAAGACCGGTACAGTTAAACTTTGCGCCTGCACGGAACCAAGCGGTTCCGTACAGACGTCGCCGCAAACCGCCATTAAGGTTTTAAGTGACGTATTAATTGCTCCTAATTACGAAATTATTTCTCCAAGTAGTCAAGGTTCGAGCAAAATTTTAAAATCAGCTTTAAAGAAAGGTCAGAAACGAAAAAAACCGAAAAAATTCAATTTGGCGAAGTATGTCAAGTGTATGAATGAGGAGACTGATGTTCCTGTGGCAAAAATCCAAAATATGCCGATGCAATCTGAGTCTCCTCATTTATCGCAAACGGAAATGTTTATGAAAACGTTCGATTTTGATGACATTCAATTGGAAAAGGTGGCTTCCGGCGACGGTGCGGCGCAAGAGTTTAGAGCCCTTGTAGATGGTTTGGAGATCGACTCCGGCTCAAGTCGACCGACCAGTCGAATTTCGAAGCAGCCAACAATCCAACCTTCGGAAAATGCGACCGCAGCACCGTCAGTAATTGTGCAGTCTCCGGTTTCTGGTGGTGTAGCTGCTGTAGCCACTGGGAGTAACGTAGTCGACACTGTGGTGTCGATTACGTCTACCCCGCAGGAGGAAGACATGGATGACATTTCGCCATCCCAGCGTGCCGAACGTGAATACGTGTCTAATCGCAATGCAATAGATGCTAAAGCAGCCGATCTTCGCAGCGGTGAACATTACATAAGGTATATTAGATATTAGATATTAGATATTATTTTTCTATCCATATATGTTATTTAACATTGAAGGTGTTCAGAACGTGCTTTTCCCAGTTTAATAGCTTATATTGTTATTAGCTCACTAGAAATTCGAGCCGCCAGCCTAGAAGCGACGATGCACGATGAGTACCTAAAAAGCATAGCCGCTTTACTTAAGATCCGCCACGGCCACAGCGCAACTAACATGGACATCTTTAAGAATGCTGCGTTAGCAAGGCTGGAGCTAATCCAAGATCTGTTAGCTGTGGAGAGCGCGATTCGTGCAAGACGTCAGGAGCTCGATAAAAAGGCTAAGTAACGAGTAGATAATCGTTTAACATATCATACACCCCTAACACAAATAACCTCCAGCCCCTATCCTCTCCAGGGTGTCCAAAGCGAATCCTCCCCGTGGTGACACCTGGGTATTCCGTTCGAGGTTTAATTTGTTAATCAGTGTTTGTAAATAAAGGTGTTCATTTCGTTTGTGGATAGTAAGCCTCGAGCTGGGTAGCTAATCGCGCAATTAGCATATTAACCGATTGCGCGAGACTAATTTGCCATTATGTTCTGGTACACTGCTTGTGGAGAGTCCTTCACCAGAGCTGACAATTTGTTTCGCCATAGAAAAGATAGCTGTCGCCACGAGGTTGGCCACCCATCGACGAGTGGTAAGTGGAAACGTGTTGATTGCTGCTGATTATATCAATTGTGTGTTTCCTAAAGGTGACGCTATGGAGGCTTCGGTAGCAGCTGGTGAGGGACCATCGGCGAGTAAACGCCCAAGACTTAATGACTCCAGCGGTGGTAAGTGTGTCTCTATTGTAGTGTTTCATGTTTTCTAACGTTTGGTTTAACAGAACAGCTCCCCAGGACGCAATACTGCGACGTGTGTGATGAAAATGTTCCTCGGACTTGTTTCGTTGGACACCTGAGGAGCAATCGTCACACGAGGCGGTGTGATGTCGTCCATCTGGGGAAAGGAGTGGTGGCCCTTCCAACCGCCTTCAAGTCCCGTGTTGCCAGCTACAGGGTGTCCACGGAAAATTATCATATAAGTGTTGTAGAATATATGACCGAACTGAAAGACAAAATTGTAGGTCTTATAGAAGGGCAACTGACCAAATTAAACAGTATAAAATTCAATTTCGAACTTTTCGGGTATTTTATTTTGGAGACTCAAGATGTACAAGACGTCAAAAGTTTTAATACGTCCAACGAGGTGGTCACTCGCGGTACAGACTTGAACGAATTATATGATAATTTAACGGGGATATTGGACCAGAAGGTGTCCGAATTTGAGGAACGCGATTCAGGTGTGTATTACAACTGTAATTCTTGTTAATGTTACTAACCGCAAAATGTTTACAGGGTGGATCTTGAAGCAGTTGCTGTACCTAGAATTAAATATAAATAAATTCAATCCGTTTCGGGCGTCTTCGTATATCCCGCTCCCGAAGCAGATCCAGTCCAAGAAAGCGATCGTGAACGTCCAAAACGTCGATGACGAGCGTTGTTTCGGGTGGGCGGTAACCTCGGCCATCTGCGAACCAGATGGACCGTCTAATCGAACGAGTTCGTATCCAGATTGCGGCGAGTTTTTAAATTTTAAGGACATTGAATTCCCTGTTAGATTGCGCGATATTTCTAAATTTGAAAAAAATAACCCTCAACTTTCTATAAATGTATACGCGTTGGAAAAGACTTTTCAAAACGATATTACCATATATGAAGTTGTGGGACCTCTGTACTATTCGCCACGTATAAAAAACGGACATATAAATTTGCTGCTTCTAACAGATGGCGAAGGTAATAACCACTACTGTTGGACCACCAATTTGTCTAGGTTAGTTTCGCGGCAAATAACGGTTAGGAAAAATGCAAAACAATTTTGTAATGGTTGTCTAAATTACTTTCGCACCGATGCCCATCTGGAGAACCATAAGCTTTTTGACTGTAATCATGTGTGCACAAAGTTGCCTACGACAGAGCCGATCACGGATAAGTGTGGGGAGGTGAGGCCCCAGAACATTCTTAAATTTGATAATTATCATAAGCAATTGAAACTGCCCTATGTTTGCTACGCAGATTTCGAGACCGTTTTATCACCTGTCGATGGTGGGGATCAGGAGCCGGATCGCGAACGACCATATACGATCAAAACGTGCGAGCACAAACCGTATTCTTTCGCGTATTATTTGAAATGTTCTTTTGATGATACTCTATCCAAATTCGAAATTTATAGGGGCGAGGATGCTGTGGACGTGTTTGTTGAGCGTCTAGACAGAGACGTTCGCGCCTTATATTCCAACAGTTTAAAGCATGTTGTACCCCTCAAGCCTCTGGCTCCGCAAGAAATTCAAAATTTTAAGGATGCTGCTTCATGTCATATTTGCAATCGTCCTTTAGGAGAGGGGGAAGTAAAGGTTCGCGATCACGACCATTTGACCGGAGAATATCGGGGAGCTGCCCATTCCAATTGCAATCTGAATTATAAACTTCAAAATTTTATTCCCGTATTTTTTCACAATTTAAATTACGATTCCCACCTTTTTGTCAAACAGTTAGCTCAAAATAACGAGGAGCTTAATGTCATTCCGGAAAATAAGGAAAAATATATTTCATTTGGTAAACGTCTTTGGGTAGATGAAGTCGTTGTTGACGGAAAACGAAAAAACGTTTATATGCAAATTCGATTTTTAGATAGTTACAGATTTTTAAGTGCTTCTTTAGCATCGCTGGCCGCCACATTATCAGATGTCAGTGTGTTGAAATTCATAAGCAATTCGGACATGACATCAAATTCCAACTGATGAAACAGAAAGGTGTGTTTCCCTATTCGTATTTGGATTCATTTACAAAATTAGACGAGCCGGCGTTGCCCACAATCGCTCAGTTTTATGATCATTTAACCGAGACGCATATTACTGAGGTCGATTACGAACGCGCCGTTAAGGTCTGGAAAACTTTCGAATGTTAAACGTTGGGCGACTATTCCGATGTTTACCTCAAATGTGACGTGTTTATATTGGCAGACGTTTTCGAAAACTTTCGAAATTTTTATTTAAATCAATATAATTTAGATCCGGCGCAGTACTTCACCGCCCCCGGTTTAAGTTGGGACGCCATGTTAAAATATACGGGGGTTGAGTTGGAGCTGTTGACGGATATGGATATGTTTCACTTTTTTAGAAAAGGTATTCGTGGAGGAGTCAGTACTTGCGTCGGGCGAAAGGCTATTGCCAACAATAAATTTGCGGGTAACTATGACGCTTTCAAACCCACTTCTTTTATTGTTTATTTGGATGCCACGAATTTGTATGCTCATAGTATGAGGCAGTTTCTACCGCAAGGTGGTTTTGTTTGGTTGACTGACGACGAAATTGATAGTTTTGACGTATTTGAAATTGTGGACGACTCAGATACTGGGTACGTGTTGGAAGTTGACTTGCGGTACCCCGAAAATTTACATGACGATCACAATGACTTTCCCTTTTGCCCCGAGCTATTGGTGCCTCCACAGGGAAAATTCAAAAATGCAAAATTAATTCCAAATTTGTATGACAAACACAATTATATTATTCACTACAGAAATTTGAGGCAATGCTTAGAGGCTGGTTTGATTTTGGTTAAAACACATAAAATACTTAAGTTTAGACAATCTCCTTGGCTCAGATCCTACATCGATTTAAACACAAAATTACGTAACAAGTCTGACAATGAATTTCATCGAAATTCATTCAAACTAGCTAACAATAGCGTCTTTGGTAAAACCATGGAAAACGTGAACAAAAGGGTTCTTGTAAAGTTAATTAGTCATTGGGAGAAAATTGGTAATAGAATGGGGGCAGAAGCTTTGATATCGAAACCTAACTTTAAAGATAGAATTCGGTTTGGGAAAAATTTAATAGCAGTGGAAATGAACAGAACATCGGTTTTATATAACAAACCCATTTATGTTGGTTTCTCAGTTTTAGATCTTTCGAAAACGGTAATGTACGATTTTTATTACAAATTTTTGAAGCATAAATACGGCCGTAATGTGTCTCTACTCTATTCGGACACGGACTCATTCATCCTGGAAATTTTTACTAAAAATTTTTACGCCGACATGCAAGAGCACCTTGATCTCTTTGATACATCAAATTACAAGAATGGTCTGCACGGAATTTCGAGAACCAAGTCCGTTGTTGGCAAATTTAAGGATGAGTACGCGGGGGTGGCTGTGTGTAGCTATTACGGGGTCGGTGCAAAAACATACTGTGTAAACGCTGTTGGTAAAGAAGACAAAAAGGCGAAGGGAGTTAGAAAGAGTGCTGTTCGGAATCACCTCACCACCGAAATTTATAAATCTGTAGTCGAAAACAAGAGGGAAGTTGTATTTTGTCAGATGTATGTGTTTCGTTCCCGTTTACACACTATGTACACCGAATTAATGAATAAGGTTGCGCTTTCTTCGCGAGATGATAAACGCTTCCTTATTCCTAATACTACCAAAACCTTAGCGTGGGGTCACCGTGACATAGATGATTACAGTCGTCTAGACAACTTGCTGCGCATTGCCGAAACGATGGTGTAGCAATATGTTCGCGGAACAGTATTCGTTATTACTTAACAGCGGAGGTCCTACACGGCTTTCTTGTACTTTGTAGGTTTAGTTATTGTATATAGCAATTATAGTATAGGTTAAGAACACTAGCTTGTATGATAGAGGTAGTAAGTTAAATTTTACAAAAAATCTGATTGTTTGGGTCCGCATTACCAAGTATATTTGTTATTTAACACTGTAGTCACTCATGTTCAGCATTTACAATAATAAATTACTGTAAAACATAAAAAGTTTTTATTTAAAGAAAATAAATGGTAGTAAAACAAAAAAGTTATTGAAAGAGTTCTATAGAATCATAATAAGTTATACAACATTGTTTTTGGATATCCAGGAATTGTGACGATTATCGAATCCCAACCACTTTACGTAAAGCTGATTACCCTTCTTCTTCAACACCTTTTCTACCAGGTATACGTCAGAGTGTTTGGTTTTCTGTAATTCGTGCTCGTAAAATCCACCTTTGATTTCTTGCCCTTCCTGATCGGTGAGTCTGTAGGTGGTACGATTTGTAAGTCGCACTGTGGCTATTTTGAATATTTCGTTGCTCCAGCTGGGTGTGTAGCCTTTGCTAAATATCGAGCGATATTTACTAATGCGTACAGAATCTCCTTTATGAAACTTTTGAGGTGTCGGATCTACAGTTTTTGTGTGGCTGTACACGGTGTGTAACAAACGTTTGGCATTTTTAAGATTAACTTCAGCCGGCTTCATACCTGTTGCGCTATGCCTGGTTGTGTTATATTTGCTTAAAAGTTGGGACAGAATGTCCAACCATTTGTAGGACCCGTGCAAACTAAACTGCTTCCACATCATGTTCTTAAGGGTGCGGTTACATCTTTCTATGATGCTGCTTTTCATAGTTGAATACGTGCTGTAATGATTTATCTTGTAACGTCGCATCAATGCTTGAAAATCGCTGTTATAAAATTCTTTTCCCAAATCGGTTTGTACGTTTTTTGGAGATACCTTCATATTAGCTAGAACTTTTCGCATAGCTGCTGCTACATCTTTTCCCGTTTTTCGTTTTACCGGGAGAGCCCACAAGTATTTAGAAAACGCATTAATAACAGCTAAAATGTATCGATAACCTTTATTGCTTCGTGCATATGGTTGCATCTCCACCAAATCCGCTTGTAGTAAATCATGCAATTCTTTGAGAATCACCCGTCGTCTCTTGAAATTTCTTCGCGCTGGTTTGTGAAGTTCTGCAACTAGATCCTCCTTAGGACTCATTGCCGAATGTTGCTGTATCGACTGCTATGGGACATTTAAGCAGCAGTTGCACGTATAACTTAGTGTTTATGGATTCGAATTTCAGTTTATCTCCTCGCCGCAATGTCTTACCGACAAGCGTGTCGTGTTTGATGCCGTTGATGTGTGATACTACCAAAGGTCCGTTGACTTGAACACTTATGATCTCACCGATCGTTAAAGGAAAAATGTACTCATTATTACCGAAAATTTTGGAATATCCGCTTTCATCATAACCACGCCCCACTAGCAGCAGTGGTACTTCTATATGGAGTTGGTTTACATTTTGAACTTTCATAAAGATATGTTTGCGATGAGAACCGTAGCGCGCACTATGGTAGTGGCGTCCAAATTTGTCTATGGGCATTACTCTGTCGTCTAACACCTTCTGATCGTAATTAAATAGGTGCTCTGCTTTTGTACTCGCCTTAGTGAATTATTTTTGCTTCTCGTAGAGCTTGGGTGATGCTTACGATTTCGTTGGAATGGCCGGTGTGCCTCGCTACCTGAGAGGCTAGTAATATGCGCAGACGATCCACTAATGAATTTGGATCTTTCCAAGGAACAAATTCCACTTTTTTATTGGTTACTGTTAATAACCCCCTTCCGGTACGCTGCACTCTTGATGCGGCTCTGGTAGGTTGTCTAACGCCGGAAGATGTACTCAGGGGGCGTACTACGTTTATATATTTCGAGCCGGCGTTACCGCTTATCCCTTGGGTTGGATCGTAGTTCTTACGATTTGCGGCGGACCGGTTCACTATGTCTTGGTAATTGTCAAGATCTTTGGTTGTATAAGTCAACGGTTTTTTTTAACATTAATTTGTAAAAGCCAGGAGTGCCTTTGTATACTATTCTATTGCCGTGATCTGTAATAACCATGTCCTGACCCTCAAAAGTAAGCTGTTTATTTCCAATTGCAAATTTATCAGTGTCTATGTCCCATCGAACTCCATAGTGGAGATCGTACTTGCTCTCTGTATCTCGTATCATTCCCTCGATATATTTTCTAGCTAACCCTGAGAACTGTTCCAGGTATTCCCCTAGAACTTCCGGTTCCATCATTTGTCGCACGGTTTCCCTAGCCTCTGTTACCGAAGTTTCAATTGCCGCTTCTTCTTGAGCCTCCACCTGTTGCTCCTCATCCGGTAAACTCTCATACAATACTTCTCTGTCAAGAAATCTAGGTGTGGATGTTACCAACGTCGAAGTCGACGGTCCGGGAATGGCAATGTCGGGGGTTGACGCTCGTACGGGGGTTTTACCATTTCTCGGACGGGGTAGGATAGATGGTGTGGACACTCGTCGTTTGATGGTTCTCTGCATGGGTTCTACTTCTTGCTGTATTGTTTGACCGCCTTTTTGCTTGATGGATGTTAGCAATTCCGTGAGTGGCTGGGAAATTGGTTTAAATTGCTCCGCAAGAGCCGTCCGCGATTCGGCGATATCTGCTTTTAAAGTTTTATATTTCCGCCTGACAGCCTTTCTAGCTTTAATAAGATCGCTTACTAACCGTTTGTCCATGTTGCTATTACTCTCGTTGTTCGCAGACTAATAATTTGTACAGCAGTGGTCCATGCCTATATAGTGAAATAACTGTCAAACCCTTTTCTATAACGACCGGCGTTGATTTCGCTTTCTTTGTCGATAACTAAAAATCTATGATCTTTGATCCAACAGTGGGAACATAAGTTTTTAAACTTTTCGAATGACATGTCTGTGTTTACATGATCATCGTAAATGTGTTTAAGATTGGTGTGGTCTTGCCGTAATACGATTATGATATTCGCATTATCTCGTACCAGTTGTTTCGGGATTGATGAGTAAGTCTGACAGAGGTAAAAACAATCTATATTTCGATGACGTCCGAAACTAAAATAATCTCTAATTATGCTTTGAGTGTCGCATGCCACATCATCAAACACAATAACAGAATTTTCTTTCGCCTCGTGTGGTTTGATAACCTCACACCCCTCTCTAAATTCGTAGAATCCGATTTCTTTTAGTGACTTCAGAAGTATCTTCAGAAATTTGTATTTAGGTTGGTCAAGGGTTTTGGAATACAAATACAAGTTGTGAAACCGCACCCCATTGCGGTGCACCAAACGACTGATCATCGCATTGGTTTTCCCAGAGCCAGAAGGACCAATGATCCAACCCCTTTTACATCCTATACCCAGTAAAGTGCCGTGTCGTCTGAACCTCTGTGACATGGAATTTACTGTATGATTTACTACCGGCAGCAAACATTTTTGTTTCACAAGTTTGACGTTCGTCATCGTTTTCGGACGGGGGCGAACTAGCTTCTAACCGCGCTGTGCTAAGTAGATATCTACCCCTTTGAGCTTCACATCGTCAGTCGCTCTTCGACGAGCGTTTCTTTAAGATGAGTTATACTAGACGTAAAACTCGTAGTCGTCGTCGAATCGTAAGACGGAAAGGTCGCGGTTTGTTGAACACCCTTATTGACAAGTTGCCTTTCGAATTATATATACCAGGTTACAAGTTTTGCGGACCTGGCGCTCGTTTAAACAAACGACTTTCTCGAGGTGATCGAGGAAGAAACCCTCTGGACGAGGCTTGCAAGCAACACGACATCGCATACTCACAATCCAGCAATCTTTCGACACGTCACGCGGCGGATAAAGTTCTTGCACAGAAAGCTTGGGAACGCGTTAAAGCAAAAGACTCTACTCTTGGAGAAAGAGCGGCAGCTCTTGCTGTTACAGGGATTATGAAAGGGAAAACCAAACTCGGCATGGGAGTCTCCCGGAAACGAAAGCGTACAGAACCCATTGCTGCTATGGAAACACCCCGGAAACGAAGACGTACACTACCTATTGCCGCGCAAAAATTTGGTACGGGGGTATCTAGAAAACGGAAGCGTACACTACCCACTGCTGGTGTGACGGTCCCCCGAAAACGAAGGCGTACATTACCTATTGCCGCACAAAAATTTGGTACGGGAGTATCTAGAAAACGGAAGCGTACACAACCCACTGTTGGTGTGAGAGTCTCCCGGAAACGAAAGCGTGCACTACCTATTGCCGGTATTGCGCAAAAATTTGGTACGGGGGTATCTAGAAAACGGAAGCGTACAAGGTGTAGTAGGCGTAAACGTATTGGAGGCGCGGTCGTTTTTAAATCGCAAAGGAAACGCCGAATTCGTTCTAGAGTAGTACCTGTTCCCAAGAGAGGAGGTATATTGCCGCTTGTACCCATACTTGCTGCATTAGGAGCATTGGGGTCTCTCGGAGGCGGTGCTGCAGCAGTCGCTAAAGCGGTTGGCGACTCAAAGGCTTCTAAAAAGGATCTCCAGGAAAAAGAGCGACATAACAAAGCTATGGAATCCATTGTTCGAGGAAAAGGGCTATATCTACGACCGTATCAGTCAAAAAACTACCGTTGAAGCTACCACGCCGAGCGTTGACGAACATCGATATTGCACAGTACGTTAAACGCTTAGAAATTCCCCATTTTAGGGGGATATTTATGCGAGATGCCCTACCTGACAAAATTCGTCAACGAGAATGTGGTGTTACTAACTTAGACGATGATGTTGGACCTGGCACACATTGGACAGCCTACGTTAAAGCTGATCGATTTGTTCTGTATTTCGATAGCATAGGTCGCTTACAACCTCCTCCCGAATTAGTAAACTACTTTCGCAGCGATGGTAGCAACAACACAATTATGTACAACTTTAATAGATATCAAAAACTCGCATCATACACATGTGGACATTTGTGTCTCAAATTCTTATATAACTTTACGAAACCGCTTTTGTCGTCAGTTTAAGTGCCGCGCTTCATCATGTCCAGTATATTCACTCTTACGAGAAATTCATCTGTTCTTACTGCAAATTTTGACCCTCCCATTTTCTTAGACGATGGTAGCGAATACGTCTTGGGATTGTTAAGTTTCGAAACCTACTATACTATTCCAAACGTTAGACCTCCCAACAATGAATTTCATCTTGTTAGAGAACCTCCTATTATTATACCGGAGGGAGCATATGAAATTACCGACATTGCTGAATTTTTACATAACCAACTCGATTCTGATGTGGGTGTTAAACAGGTACTGCTACGTGGAAACAACAGCTCCTTAAAAACCGAAATAAAGTCCACCGTTCCAATCGACTTTCAAAGCGACAATACTATCCGGGACATGTTAGGCTTTGGGAAAAAAGTTTATGCTGCAGATAGGTGGCACACAGCTGAACATGTTACGAAAATTTTGAACATCAACTCGATTCTTATTCATTGCAACATCTCCGTTGGTTCATATAAAAATGGTAAGCCCGGCCATATCATTCACCAATTCTTCCCCATAGTACCACCCGGGTACAAAATAGTGGAAACCCCTAACCCTGTCATCTATCTACAGATCAGCACGAAACAGATCACTAACTTAACTATTAAAATACTAGACCAATCGGATAATCCTGTCAGTTTTAGTAAGGAGACCGTTACGGTAACATTACATTTAAAGAAACTGTAATGGGTTTTCGATTCACCACTCCGTACCACCCCTGCTTTACTTCCTATAAGAATCGTCGCCCACACCCTAGTAAGATCAGTACGGCTTCGTCCACCACGCAGCTAACTAAAGCAAACAGAGACTTCTTGCGGTCCTTAGGCTTTACAATAGTGTAATGAGTATTTTAAATATTGGAGAGCGAGTCCTCGTCGACACTTCTATCATTAGCAATCAATTGCACACATCAACCGTATACAAACCGTTTTGACTATAACGATGAAATTCGAATTCCAATTCCCGAAGATATGTCAACTCTTCCCGGCCTGAGCTATCTGTACCTAGAGGGAAAGTTGTGGAAGGAAAACGGTGAAGTTACAACGGCTAAATTCCTTAACATTGGTTTGGCTCACTTATTTAGCGAAATCCGATACGAAATCAATGGCGTCGTTGTCGACTCTGTCACCAAACCTGGTATTACGTCTACTCTTAAGGGATATGTGTCCTACAGTTTCGCTGACGTTAAAAAGCTTCAAAATGCAGGTTGGTTTGCCGGCGGCGATCCTCCCATTACCGATCAGGAAGGTAACTTTAGTGCCTGCATACCGTTGAGAATGCTGTTAGGATTCGCCGAAGATTATGGTAAAGTAATACTTAACATCCGACAAGAATTCGTATTAATTCGCAGCAATACCGATGCCGACGCCGTATTCAGTGCTACCGTAGGGGAGACGGCTAAAGTTACGATTGACAAACTATATTGGAAGGTTCCTCATATCACTCCAGGTCTTGCTCAAGAATTAGCCCTGACCAAATACATCGATAAAAATATTGACACTCAAGTCGCATTTCGCAGCTGGCAGCTTCATATCATACCCGGTGTTCATGCTGTGACTCAACATTCTCACGCTATCGCTACAAGCACAAAATTACAAACCCCCAGATATGTCATCGTAGGGTTTCAATCAGGTCGTTCGGGGCTAATCGCTAAAGACAATGCTAATTTCGATAAAATTGGTCTTACTAATTTCCGAGTTTATCTGAACAGCGAACGATTCCCATACGACAATTTACATAACAATTATGCACTTAATCATTACGCAACATTATACGACATGTATTCCAAGTTTCAATCATCTTATTATAGCAAAATCGATGAGCCCTTCTTCTCCCGTCATGACTTTGCAGACAAGGCGCCCATTGTTGTAATCGATTGTTCCCATCAAAAAGACTACCTTCATGCAAACGCTGTCGTTTTTCGTGTTGAATTTGAAACTTCCGCTAACGTACCAGCCAACACAACTGCGTATTGTCTCGTTCTTCACGATCAGGTTTTTACTTACAACGCATTGTCAAAAGCAGTTAAACAACTGTAATTTCGCAAAACACTTCAGTTGCACCTCGACTTTTAGCGTAACTAGACCATGCTCCCTATACCTAATACGATGAAGATCATTATCGATATTCAAGGTTTTAAGGCGTCCGATAAGCACTTTACCCCAAAAGAATTGGCATTCTACGACGGTACCTCAGTATCTCACCACATTTTTAAACCCCCTTTCGCCCTCCATTCCTTAACACCTCATTTACAACAACAAGCCCGCTGGGTAATAACTAATCACCATTGCATCGACTGGAATGAGGGATTTACTCCAGCATACATGTTTCCTGCAATCTTGCGAAGTCTTCTGCAAGGTGCCACCGAAGTATATGTGAAAGGTCGAGAAAAGGCAACGTTTCTACGCCGCTTTACTACCATCCCAATCATCGAAGTGGAAGAAAGACCGGCCCTCACCCCATCACAACCCGCTTGTTTATATCATTCCAAACCGATTTGTTATTGCGCTTTATCTAACGTGTATCATATTTATAATCACTACATAATGGAATAAAACAACCTTTTTAATTTTTATTGTTTTTTATTTGTTTACAATATATATAGTTTAACTACATGGATTAAACATCTACGTACTAGTGGAAAAGCGTTCTACATAAATTGTCTGCCTATGTTCGGCGCACAAGACGTCTCGCAGTACTTCATCCATAGTAAGTATCCTCCGATGGAACCGCAACCTATCCACACCTGCATATTCCCACCGTCCTTTTCGAGCTTCTCGATACGCATACGTCCACGTATGCAAATTATAAATCTTATTCTTCGAGTCGTCAAACTGCACGCTCTTCTTCATTTTCCTTCCTCTCTATAAAGGCTTTTACTTCACACATATGCCATTTTAGGCCAAGACTATCCATTAAATCTACAAGGAGGCCTTCATTTATGGCTCCGTCTAAAAATAGTTGACCGACAGCTGCACCATTTTTGTACTGTTTTTCTTTTTTATACAACTCTTCGTCACTGAATCCGGAACGTCCTAATCCATATATGACTTCGTGCGACGCTTCAAAAGCTAAATCCTTTAACGAACTCACTAATCGTTCAACCGCACTAGGTACGTCTCTTGCAACCGGTCGAGCAGCCTCTCTATAATTCATCCACATGACTACACTGCCAACTGACGACTCAGGGCTTCCACTTCGATGTCGCACTTTACCATAGAACTCGCGAACGTTAGCACTTCCACCATACACGCAGTCTTTTCAGAGTTCTCCTCCAGCTGATCCACTACAGACCATACATTTACTAAACAGTCTCCACAAAGGTTTGCTACACCCTTCACTATCTCTTTATAGAAACTCTCAAAGTGTAACGCTTTTAATTGTGCGAATCGCACTTCCACGAGTTTCTGCAATCGCCACAATTCTTCTACAGTTTCGCTCGCTAAACGCACCTCTGACAAGCCCACTTCCTCCAATTTGATTATTTTCCTTGTCTGGATCGCTTCAAATACAATCCTCTTCTTTCCTATTTCCAGAGCTGGCCACTCACCGTCGAGAGAATAGAAGTAGTTGGAAATCACTCCTTGATTTGCAATCAGGGCTGTCCACTCCCATTCATTTAACTGCACCCAGTCATTTTTGGCACCCCGTATTATAATACTTGGGTTAAATTGCGAACTCCAATCAAACCCTACACTCACGTACTTAGAACTTGATTTATTTAATTTGTACGTCCTACTATTCAGAAGTTCTGGACAGAACAGTGGTTGCGGCTTTCTTGCTTTATTACTCTGAACTACCTCGATAGCTTTCAACAAGGCTTCCATTTCTGCACGACTATCGGATGCTACTACCCTTGCAGACTCTTCTACGCGCTTTTATTTTCACATTTCCAAGGTTATATGTGGTAGGAGGTGAGCGTAAACGCAACCTTGAAGTCATGTTTACTGCACTACCTTTTTGGACTCAACAATTATGGGAACCTTGAGTTGAAATTCCACATATAACATATTTGGCTTGACTGCCCAAAATTTTAGCATATCACCCTTTTTTAATGTCATCCCAATCATTTCGCGAAAGTTATATGACCCCAACTTGTTGATATAAATTTCGGTATTTTCGTGATAAAGTAAGACGTTTGTTATTTCAGCTTCACGGAAGGGAATAGTATATTCGATGTCACCATGCGGTAGGATGTACCATCTATCATCATTGACGGCAATGGATACTAGTTGTAAATCTCGTTCATAATATAAAGGCTCGCTTAGCTCTTCAACCACAAACACCTGCGGGTGTGATGTGGAATTCGCATGCATATGTTTGCCAAATTTATCGATAGGCATTGCTCAAGCGTCGAACTGGATATGAATACTGAAAACGTGGGCTTCTACTTATAAAATATCAATAATCATAGACGTCGCTAGGAGTGCAATAAAAACACAGACCCCTTTATATACATATATTTAATTAAGCCAACAATAAGTAATATACACTACATCCCCATCTGCTAGCCGAGCGAGAAAGCGCTGGATGGGGACCTCTACATGCCGCCGCCACCACAGGAATGGGTCACCCTCGTATGTGGTGGGTAGCGTCCTCAGGAGGGTCGACTGCCATAGGCGCTCGCTTCCAAGACTCATGGAATAGTCTATTGTTACGACAGCCTGGAGTTGACGAGCTGATGGAGGTCTCGGTTCGGAGTTGATGAAGTATTCAAACTCCTTGTAAAATGTGGGAGCATCTTCAAAGAGCGCATCAACAACAATATCAGGCATGATGACTGGTAGCCGTGGTGGAAAAACGTTACGCTTTATATGTGAATCTCAAGGTAAGACCCTTGACCTTCTACGTTCCCATCCTTGACTACGCTCCTATATTAAGTTGCCTGTTTTCTGTAACAGTCATCATAATCCTCCAGCACCTACCATAATCATCAAGCAGCTATGGCAACTAACTTTAAGAATGCAGAACAATTTTACCGTCATTTTCGCCGGTTTTTGGCTAGTTGCCCTCCAGCATCCTCTCAACGGTCTCTCCAGGCAGTGGTCAGAATGGAGTACGCCTTGAACCTACAAGGAGAGACCCTAGCGGAGACGACCACCTTACGGACGTGGCCTGCAGTCTTCGACGGATCGTCAGCTGTGTGGTGGCAGACCAACATCTTCAAGCCAGTGGACCGGTACCTAAGCCTACTGGTGGATGGGGAAGTTACATATATAACTTATACTTGGAAATAAATAAATATATTTAGAAATATTTCTGTGGTTTTATTTTAAAGTTTCGAGATTGTGACCTTGAATTGTAGAATATAAAGCTTTCACAAACGTGTGCGTAGTTAGTTGCCATCATGAGCTCAGAGCCTCGATATCCAGAATTTGGGAGCTACTCCAAACGGCTACGAACATTCGGCGATTGGAGTCGAGGTCAAACTCCAGAATCGCTAGCAGGTGCCGGTTTCTCTTGCATCAGCGACACGATTAATTGTGTACAGTGTTTCTACTGCGGAGTTCAAATTTCTGGTTGGGAGCGCAATGACAAACCCCTATCTGAACATTTCCGTTGGTCACCCAACTGCAAAATTGCCAAGGTCTACCAGCAATTACAAACCATCGAAGACTTGACTTATCAACTTTTCGATGCGTTGCATTTTCCCCAGGAGTAGATGTGGCTGGCAACAATGGAACGGGTGCGGCCGACAAAACAAAAGGTTGCTGTTGTCATAAGTGATGCAAAGTGCGGCGCCAAACCATTCACTAGTTGCCATCGACTTGTTGAACATGCTACCAATACAATTTTTGGTTGCTCTCGCTGCAGTTCATGATGGGATTCTCTACGTCCTTCAACCGCCGCGGTGCAGTTCAGCTTCTTTCGCCTACAATGATGGAGTGCACAACGTGAGGTGGCGTAAAATGGATACCAGTTCCTTGACAACTATTTCCGTTTTTAAAATACAAGTGAACAACTTTACTGAACATAACGTTTTAACGTTCAAGATAAAATACCATTTCCCTTCATATGCGGTAGATACGAATTGGCAAACGATTTTGCTAAAAAATTAACCTGATGTCTTGAAGAAGCTGCTCTCGCCCGCGGATAATTCCTGCTGTATATCTACTATTGTTTTAAGCACTATTTTATTCGCTCTAATGTGTATGTCTGTAACGTATTTCTTAATCTGTTGGTATTATAATCATTTAGTGTAGCCACTACTGTAATTACTCTTTGTATGTGCATCTTAAATATAACTTTTTTTATTAAATTATGTGTATCTTTCACTCTACGAAGGTACTCTGGATGAGTAACCAAATATTCTATCCGACTCGATGGTCTAGAGGTAAAGATACCCTCGGCTGCAGATTGCGGATATACAGGGAGACCTAGGTTCGAATCCTAGTCGAGTCATAATTTAGACATGAAGTATTCTAGGCGTTTACTTCATGCCTAATTTTTTAAATAAATATGTTAAGCGCAGTCTGTTTTAGAACTTAGGCACTACTTAACCCTTTCTATGCCCTTGGCCGTAAACGCGATCTTGACCTTGAATTTTTTTAAAGTAGCCTCAACCTCGAACGCGGGTTTGACCTTGAACGTGGCCTCGCTCCGAACGTGGCCTCGCTCCGAACGTGGCCTCGCTTCGAAAGAGACCTTGGGCTTGCACGTGGCCTCGCCTTACATGTGACCTTGGGCTTGAACGTGGCCTTGCCTTGAACTCAAGGTCAAGTGGTGGGGGGAGGTTCCAGAACCATCCACTTCCCTCTACTCAGGGAGTATGTTAAATGAATGCAATCCTTTCCAACGACAGCACTGTTGGAATCCAGCTGGTCCACCAATAGAACGGGGATCAACTACCTCGTCGCTACGATGACAAAAGCGCCGATGAGGAAAGTTGTCAACTCTCTACTATCCTAACACAAAAATACCCATCCTAACAGCAAAGCCAACTCAACACCAACAACACCAGTCGCAAAAACGGCCAAGACGACGCCTAACCTAGACTACAAGCTACCCGCCCCACTTTAGAATTGAAGAGGCAAGTGGATAAAGGGGCTATATGACAAAAACTTCTTTTTGAGTAAATAAGGATTTAGTTTAATTTACTGCTACTTTTTAATTGGTGGGTGTTACAACGTGATTTTTTGTATATGGATATTTCTATTTGGTTTTTTTCTACTGCCTATCAAATAAATTTTAAATTTTGTGCCAATTTCTGTTTTTTTTATTAATTTATCGTACATAGCCCCCTTATCCAATTACAACTGTAACTAATGATGATCACATGAAATAGAAAAATGGGACATATTGTGAATAAAGTAGATCTTTATTTCAAATAAATCTTAATAGAACACGTATTTGGAAGGAACCAACTATGATAAAATTCTATAAAATATATAAAAAAAACAGCAACGCTTAAAAAACAAATAATAAGTTAGTATCTACTGCGTTTTGTGTGGTTTTTGTTCTCTTTAAAGGCTGTGGTTGGTTTTCAGGAAACAATTGTTCGTAGAACCAACGATGCTGCTCTGGAACATACTTTATTTGTTCTTTAATATTTGTTAGTTTTTCTTAGGATATGTTTCCAGTTTTATTTCGGATTCCCGTTAGTTGAACGTTATTGGGAATAATAATTTGTGTTCGCTTTTTATAACTTTTTAATAAAGAGACTTCTTTGAAGGGAGTGAAAGGATCGTATGACTATTTGTATAAATAACTTCCAAATGTGTCCACTCGAATCCATTTTATTCCATCGCGGAAATGAACCTTTTCATTTAAAGTATTTTTTCTTTTTGTACACGAGACCTAAATTTCCTACTAATTGTTCAACGTTTTGAAAGTGATGTTCCATATCAGTAATTACTGCGCTTTTGATAGATCCCTGTTGTATCAACTTACGGTATTGCTGTGGGGTGTATACTGTTTCATTTTTTCGAAGAACCTTCTCAATACGACCAAAATCTCGGTCGGAGTCGAGATACGTGTGACCCACCTCTGGAAATTTATGGTCGATAATTTTGAAAACCCCCTTTGAAATTAGAAATTGGTAAAAGCAGATCATCTAAAAATTCTTATTTTGGCCACTACATGAATCCGACCAAATTACTATATGATCCGTATTGTTAACTTCTGTACTATTTTGCATAAAATTCCACAGGCAGCTGGCCACTTCAGAGCTTTCTCTCCCTGGAACGTCTTCAGTTCACGTTTGCATATACGGTTTATCACCATTTGTAGAAATCGAATGGATCCCCAAATTATAAAACCATAGTTGGCGTAAATAAAATGCCTTTGATGTCGTTAGTTTGGGTAAAGGCATTGTCTGCTGCAGATCAACAGTTACGTATAAAATATTCATATCATTACGAGCTTTTTCACGATCTGCTTTTAAAAGGTTGAATCCATTTGTAACATGTTCTTTGTGTTCTTCGGTAGATTCGTTCGAATCACACTTGCTGCAAGTGTCACTCTTAGGATGACTGAATGCTAGATTAAATTTAGTGCAAAATATGTGGGCATACGTAGTTTTTTTACTATATAGTTAATGGATTTCTCGTCATTTTCACACTCTTCAAGATAAAGCCTGTGCATAAGGGACAAGTGTTGGCGAAAGATACATCCTATAGGGATTGCTATTCCTAGAATAGCGGGAAGATTCAGCTGGAAACTTCCGAATATGTTCCATTATATATTGCATTACATTCTCATCTAATTTATGTGGCCTGTTTGCATGTTGACCTCGTTTGTCAGGGGATGGTGCTGATGCACCTGTTTGTAATTTTTTTTGGAAAACTATAATTTTTTCCTTACCGATTTGGAACAACGAACGAAACGCTGTCTTGCACACCTTGACTTGTTGATTATTTCTTGTAATAAAGTAGTTGTAAGAAAAAGATTTATGTTTTTTAGCATTCTTGACTGCACATTTTGTAGGTCGACCCACGATACTCTTAAACAGCAATGCATTTTTTGCATTCACATTAAGTTTGTAAAATTCACTGAATATAGAACTCCTAAGATCATTACTGAATTTACCAGTACATTGCAACTTACAATTTTCATGGCAAAGATTTTCAAGGCATATGCTTTTTGCTGGTACTTCATATCCTCGCTGGGAGAGGTATTTCTTCCCCTCTTGCCTATCTGATGCAGCTTTAGCTCTTTTCCAAGTTTCTGGTCTTCGAATTCGCTTCCTGGAAACTTTGGGATTCTGAGGAAACTGCTTTAATTTTCTTTTGGGTTGAAATTCCAATTGATTCACATTCTCCGTTTCAGTTTGATTAGGCTCGTTAATCTTGGTATCTCGCACAAATGTTGCTTTGCTTCTTTCCTGCGTATTTTCAGATTCGCTTGTATAAGAACTTTCTTCATCAGTAGATGGTATATACTCATCACTAGATTTGTAGGGATAGTTTACATCTACTTCACCATCTAAAAATATGAAGGTTAGCAAAGAAACATAGATTATTAAATACAACAAATGTACATTTACCTTGATATTGTAGGTCTGTACAACTAGCTAAAGAATGCTGAGTGTTGTTACAACCCAGGTTTTTCTCTTGATATGTCCCACTGCTGGTAGAAGGATGAGATATAATTTTATATGGTGTGTTTTCATGTATTGCTTGTGTGGCCAAATAGCCTGCACCCTCAACTATGCCCACTTGATTCTCATCTGCAAAAAGGTCGATTTAACATTTATTGCTAATTTTTGCGCACTCTGACTATCGTTATGTAAAGTAATGCAATTAATCCTACCGGTTAATTCCTTTAATAAATTCCTTAAATATATAGATTCCTTTGAAGCTTCAGCCAAAGCCATATATTCAGCTTCCTTGCTACTCAACGCTACAGTTTTTTGTTTATTGCTTTCCCATGAAACTGCAGAGCCAGAGAATTTAAAAACATATCCTGTGTAGGATTTTCTATCATTATTATTGCTTGCCCAATCGGCATCTACAAAACCCTATAGGTCCACATTTTCTTCTTTAAATCCTAAACCTAAAGTTTTTGTACCCTGCAAATATTTTAATACTCTTTCTGCCTGCTGCCAATGATATTGACTATAACAGTTATTAAACTGGCATAAATAACTAACTGCAAATGCTATGTCAGGGCGAGTCAATACAGCCAGGTACATTAAACTACCGATTAATTTCTGATAAAGCAAATTCTCATCATATATTGTTCTAGAACACTATACCCATTGTGATCTCTTCTGATTCGCATACCCAAGATCTGCCTAGCCTCGCCTAGATCTTTTATTTTAAACTTTGAATTTAAATAGCATTTCAAAAAATTGGTACTTTCAGAATCCTTAGAAAACACAAAGAAGTCGTCGACATACAAAGCTACAACAGTAATTAAATCATTATTTCTTTTAACATAAACACAAGGTTCGGAATCTGACCGTTTATAACCTAAACGTAATAAAACCTCGTCAACTTGGTTATTCCAAGCTCTTGAAGTTTGTCTAAGTCCATAAATTGCTCTCTTTAATTTGCATACCTGTTGTTCGCTACCTGTCTTTAAAAAACCTTCCGGTTGTTCCATATACACATTTTCTTCTAAATGTTCGTGTAAAAAGCTGTTGTGACATCAAAATGGGTAAATTTTAGACTCCATTTAACAGATAAACCTATCAGCAAACGTAAAGTTGAGTGTCGCACTACTGGAGTAAAAGTTTCATCATAGTCGACACCTGCCCTCTGCGTGAACCCTTTAGCTACAAGACGCGCTCTGTACCGCACTTGATTTTCACTGTCACGCTTCCGCTTAAACACCCACTTACACTTTACCACTTTTCCATTTTCTGGCAAATCTGTTAAATCCCATGCTTGATTTTCTTCAAAACTTTCCATTTCTTCCAACATTGTTTGTCTCCACTTATTTCCATCAAGCCTCGACAAAGCTTTTTGAACTGTTAGAGGATCGTCTAAAACAGATTTATCAACATACATATATGTCAAATAATCTTCAAAGTTTCTAGGTTTTACTTCTCTTCCTGATCTTCGAACTGTTACTGGAGTTTTTACTTCAGTTGGTGGTTCAAAATCATCATCCGTCGTCTCTTCTAATGTGCTATTGGAATCCTCTTTACTTCCTTGAATTATTTCATCCTATTCATCGAGATTTTCTGCGGTTTGATCTACCCCCACTGAATCTGAGTCATCCCTCTCAGTTTTGTTCGCGTCTCTGTTAATATTTTTAACTACAATGTCAGTATTTTCAAATGGGTTTTCCATAATCACCACATTTCTACTTGTTATAACACTGTTCCGACCTGGATCGTATAACCTATATCCTTTTACATCTTCAACAAAACCGACCGAAATCATGTTTTCTGCCTTTTTATCTCATTTATTGCGTTTTTATTTTGGTATGTGTACCATAACCTCACTTCCAAAAACCCTAATATTACTCACGTTAGGTTTTAAGCTTGTCCACATTTCATAAGGTGTTTTTCCTTTTAGTCCACTCATGACAGATCTATTTCTTAAGTAGGCAGCACAGTTTACAGCCTCTGCCCAAAAACGTTTATCTAACTTAGCCTCAAACTGTAAACATCTTGCTTTTTCAACCAAGGTTTTGTTCATCTTTTCCAGCATTCCTTTCTGCTTTGGAGTGTACGGATTAGTTTGCTGATGAACTATACCACTCTGTCTAAGAAAATTTTCTAAATCGTGGTTGCAAAACTCACCACCGTTGTCTGTTCTGAGCGTTTTAATCTGAACATCCTTTTGATTTCTACCAGGCTTTTGAAATCCTTGAAATAGTTAATTACCTGCCATACTTAAACAAAAGGTTGTTTTCAATTCACCAACGAGAATACTTTTGAGAGTTCTCGGCAACATGGCGAAGCATACCTAAATACCAAGAATCGGTGGTGTCGTGAAACTCATGAGGAGCGTCAACGAGATCAACTATCGGAATATAACGAGACAAAAAATCGGGAACGACGTGCTCTTTCCCTTTACTATGCACAATATCAAAATCAAAGGGTTGCAACCTTAAAAGCCATCTACCAAGTCTACCACAAGGGTCTTTCAATCGGTTTAACGACAAGAGCGAAAAATGATCGTTTCTATGAAGGGAAGGGGGTACGAGTCCTTACGAGTCACAGCATTCAACTTACGATAGTCCAAGCAAAAACGATGAGTTCCATTTTTTTTGGGCACCAACAAAATGGGCGAACTCCAAGCACTCTTCGAAGGTTCTACGATATCATCCTCTAGCTTGTTATGGAGTTGCTCATCGATGATGGGTTGTTTATAAGGCGTGACTGGGTAATAACGTTGCTTGATGGGAGGTGAATCAGCTACAATTTCATGTTCAGTCACGGTGGTACTTCCCAATCCTTCACTTAACGGAACGAACTTCTCATCCAATAACGCTTTTAACTTACTATGTTGCGCTGAGGTCAAACAAAATTCGTCTTGGATAGCAGACACAATAGGTAACTCAGAATTCGAAGAAAAATGCCAAACATTACGCTTAAGACCAGGAACAATTCCCATGGCAACCCACAAATCGGTACCTAATATAAGTTCTGCGGAAATATCAGGAACAATCAACACAGTTATAAAGCTCAACTTTCCCATTAAACTGAAAGGGGTTGCAATACTCCTTATACATTCACACGATTTTCCATGACATTTTTGGATGAAATCATCATAAGACGACTCGGAAGTACTAACTGCATTAGCGTTAACCGATTGTCGAATAGGCGTACTAGTCGAAGGTACCAATTACGCGGCCATCGAAGGTCGACGAGCACCCTTCTTAATAGCTCTCTCAATTTCTGCTTTAACCGTGCAAGTTATCAACTTAGTGCATTCAACTCTACTGTTTACGCATTATCATCAGGCGTAACGCGATCCAAACGTCGTAGCAAATGCAACATCAAAGCCGACATACGTCGAAACGTCGTAGATGAAGTATTCCCCGAAAAATTTGCAATTGCGGATTCCAATTCCACCAGACCACGTTCAATCGCTACTCTATCTGTCGCGAAATCGACTGTATACTACGGAACCGAAAGAGTTCTATCGGTCTTATTCTTTATTAAATTGGGCAAAGACTGGCGCATAACGTCATCCGTGCGGTAGGCAACCCAAAACTAGTCAATTCATATTTAAGTTCATCTTCATGAAGGTAACCTACCTCATTCTTCCATATCCCTCGTAAACGCGCCATATTAATCTTACTAGTACAACACACAATGCAAGAAATATCAAACAAGGCTAAATATTCCAAAATACTAACTAACATATCTGAATTAGCAATATTCAAATATCAACAACCTCAACCTTCCATACCTCTCATAATTAATCAAAACTAGATATTCAAACATCAACAGACGAGTTCGTCCTAAGTTCGCAGTCCGATTCACGGACCAATTGGTTCTAATACAAAAATTCAAATCACGAAATAGCCAACGGTCCAAAACAAAATCCAATACCACGAAACTCAACGAACAAACTTCCAACTATCCACCGAAGCAAAATCGAAAATTTGCTTGGGAAAAAACAAATATCAAAACTTCGGTCTAATGCCTGTGCCTTGGCACCTTTATGAAAAACAAGCCCCACGTTGGGTGCCAGTTTTGTAACCCCTTATTCAATACAACAATCAACCAATACAATGACCCAATGTCCCCAGTGCTAATACATACTAAATGAATCTCTGTCACCGAAAGGGGTAGCTTGGGAGTATACGCTCGCGACAGCTCAAGCCGCAGATAGGGTGGGTTCCAAAGAACACTACGATTACCTGATATTGTAAGTTCAAGAAGGGCGCCACGCCGTTGTCCAGCTTCGGTAATAATACTCCCCGATGAAACTCGTAACGGCGAACCTAAATAGCTCAATAAAAATAGAGACTCAATGCGGCAGTAAATAAAAATCCAGAGGACATTGTAATATGCGCCCCTGCTTATAGGGGTTGTAATATTTATCTACCACGGGTTAGCTCATTAGATCGGAGATAGTTTCAAACGTTAGCTCAGATATACCATAAACAAGCAAAACACACTAACGGAGTATCCTGTATAACATTTATTTTATATATCTATCATACATAAGTAAATTGTTGTGTAATTAATTAAAGGAGATGTAAATTGCTCAAATTAACGATAGTATAAAAACGCGGCTTCCTGGTTCTCGCGGGCGGGACCTCGTGCGCGATATGTTCGAGGGCGTCGTGGTCGGCCGGACCGCTACTTCGTTGCTCTTCGGGACGAGCTGCGCGCTGAATGCAACGCCGGCCAGCCTGTCAAATTTCGCCGAGCTGCAGATTCTAGCTTCTGTAATCAAATAACAAATTAAAAATGCTAACGCGGGTTCTTTTCCCTATACGTGTAACTACAGTTCGGTGGTGAAATACTTCGAGGAATTCGCCGCACGACGGGGCTTCGCTTGAAGAACGAAACTCCGTGTCGGCGTGAGTTTTTGAGGTTAACTAACTCAAAACCTCCAGGTGAATTCCATGGCGAAGCTATAAGTGCAGCCCACAGAGTTCTCAAGCAAAACGGCCGCTACAATTCTCACGGATTAATTCAGGTAAATTCTACTTAGGTAGCTTGCAGCTTTTAATTCTGCTTGCTTAGCACGGCGGTGAATTTAAAATGCAAGTTAATTATTACTGAATTACAAGCGGTTTTCGGTGTAGGATTTTTACAAGGAAAATATTGCTGAGTGTCAGGCGTTTCTTTGCGAAACCACTAACTTGAACTCAGCTTCGGAAGGTTCGGGAAAAGATTGCTGAGTGTCAGGCGTTTCTTTGCGAAACCACTAACTTGAACTCGGCTTATCAGGAGCTTTCGGGAAAATATTGCCGAGTGTCAGGCGTTTCTTTGCGAAACCACTAACTTGAACTCGGCTTATCAGGAGGTTTCGGGAAAATATTGTTGAGTGTCAGGCGTTTCTCGCAAAACCACTAACTTAAACTCAGCTTCGGAACGGATCCCCAGGTACTGGTAGAGTTAACGGAGGGACTCTCTGGAAGGGTAGGATGCAGGATCGGGATGTTTAATCTTGTCTTTAACAGATTAACCAGATATAAATTTATAATTATTCATTTAAATTTTACGAAACATTCTAAAAGTTAAAAGCCACCAAAAACGCAATATTGCATTATGCAAGCGCGGCGACCTACTCACAGTCAAGTTTAAACACCTCGCAGTCGCCGCTCAGCATTTTTACACGGCTTCGCGTACACAATTACGCAAGGCCGTGACAAGGTTTAAATGCCTACAATCGCAGCTCAGCATAAAAGACGCTCGAGTTCATGGAGTCCATATCATATCACGGAAGCAAAACCGCTGAGTATTGTTTTGCAATACTAGTAAATTAACCTACTGAATATAATACATTGCACCTGTTATTAGAAATGAACTTTGTATATTACTATGATCTAAGCAAATTTGTTTGTATATATAGAACAATTATTTTTTGTAATAAACCAGTCTGCATTTACTTGTTAGATTCACTTACTGCGTCGCTGTGGGTCCAAGCCTATAAATAATTAAGGGATGTGAGGCTGCATCTCACACAGTGACGAATTATCATCCCGTTAAGTGGCATGACTAAGCTGTCTTAAAGCGGAAACTGCTGTCTCAGTTCTGCGCTTAACATAAGGGATGGAACCAGCAAAATAACGTAACGGACGCCTGATTTCTACAGCCTCCAGGCGAATCTGTTCATGGTCCTTCGAGCCGGATCTGTCTACAACTAAGAAGAGGTACATCCCGAGAAGAAAACAACATCTACCAACCCACCCGGTTCCCCGAAAATGGCAAACAATATGGAGGAATTCAATCAGCTAGCTGTCGCCCAAGAAGAACTCGGCCAGAAGATCACGCAGGTATTTTCCAACAGCAAAAAGGACCCTGCCAGCCGAAAAACAGAAGCTTACATCGCCAGCCGAAACAAGACGCTGGACGAAACTTGGAACGCCGTGACCAAAAATCACGCCAAAATGGTGCAGCTAAGTATTCCTACACATAATTATTTTACCACAGGGTATTACGAACAAATTAAAGCCATCTACTGCGAAGCAAAAAGTTATTTGCAGAGCTGTTTAAAGGCAACTGAAAATCCCGACCCCTCTGAAACTAGGAGGCGAGAGGAAACAGTTGTAAATCCCGAGCAAAAGGTTCGTATCCGAAAACTGCAGATTCGGATGCAGAATTTTAAGCAATCTTTGGACGACGCCGAACTGGAACAAGCACTCGGAAGGCCCGCCATCACAAAGAGGGAATTAAAGGAAGAATGGGACCGGGTGATCGAGATGGACGAAGAAGTCATGTCTAACGAGATGGATTCAAACCAGACGCACTTCAGTCCTGAATTTACTACGTTGAAAGACAGGTACCGAAATTTAATTAATTTGTTACAAGCACCAACAAGGAACGAGCAAGCATCAGCCATCTCGCTTCCTCAAGTTAAAATCCCCATATACGAGGGAAATTATGAGGAATGGGCCACTTTTAAGGACCTATTCACCAAATTAGTAGATGACAACCAAAACATGGATGATGTCATCAAAATGCAGTATTTAAAAACGCATGTCAAGGGAGAGCCCAGCCGACTAATCCAGCATCTCGCAGTGACTCAAGCCAACTACAACACCGCTTGGAATTTGCTGCAACAAAGGTATCAAAATAATCGCCTTATTCTAACCAAATTGCTAGACACCATCTTCGATCAGCCGGTCCTCTCCAAGGAATCAGCCCAAGGGTTGAAAAGATTGCATGACTCCACTAAGGAATGTGTGGAAGCAATCAAAAATTTGGGCATTTCCACCGACAGCTGGGGTCCGTGGATTAACCGAGTTATTACTCGAAAATGGGATCCTGAAACTAACAAATTATATGAGCAGTCGCTTCAGTGCCCAAATGAAGTTCAGGATCACCAAACTCTAATGGCCTTCTTACAAATGCGGTTCCAATCCTTGGAATCCATTGATGGAGCTCGAAAACCAACTCAGGACAAGCCACAGAAAAATTACGCTGCCGGATATCTCAACTGCAAGATGTGCAATGGGGATCATTACATCGATAATTGTGGTCAATTCCAGAGGCTCTCCACCCACGAAAAGCAAGAAGTGGTAAGAACCTACCGATTGTGCTTTCGATGTTTGCGACACGATTCTAATATACAATGTCGTTCGTATTATAACTGCAAAATCTGCCGCTTTCCACACCATACTCTGCTTCACAAGGCACAGCCACCATCAAAGCCGATACCTGCTCCGAAGATGAAGACGTTTTCTCACGCAGCAGCCATGCAGACCTCCAACGCTCCAGAGAAGAAGCCAAAACCCACAATCATTGCCGCCAACCTAGGCGCAAAGAAGAGCCAAGTGCTACTGGCCACAGCAACGGTTCAAGTTAAGGCAGCATCCGGGATGACTCATCTCTTGAGGGTCTTGATAGATCCAGGGTCTCAAGGTTCCTTCATCACCGAAGCCGCAGCCGAATTATTAGCGCTACCCAGGACCAAGGTTCGAGCAGAAATCTCCGGAATTGGGAACAGCGAAACAAAAGTCGCAAAATGGAAAATCACAGGTTTGATTACGCCAAGATTTCCAAGTAAATTTTCCTTACCTGTTACTTTACTGGTACTTCCCAAACTTACAAAAACCATGCCTTCATCACCCATTCCGAACATAAAAATGGATGCCTGGAAACATGTCTTCATCGCCGATCCAACCTTCAACCGACCTGGCCCCATAGATATACTTCTAGGCGCTGAAGAATATTCCCAAATAATTCTCGAAGGAATCAAGAAATCCAAAGATGGCATCCTAGGACAGAATACCGAATTGGGATGGATCTTATCAGGAACCATGGGAAGACGACCTCCCACCAGCCTTAAGGTCAACACCATGGTTGCCAAAATTGAAGAGGATGAGCAGTTGCAGAAATTCTGGAACATTGAAGAGGCTTCTCCTCAAAGGAAACTTTCCCCAGATGATCAGGTATGTGAAAATAAATTCACAGACACAGTCCAGCGAGACGTAGATGGAAGATACGTAGTAAGGATTCCATTCAAACAAACTCCAGTACACATGGGAAGGTCCAAACCCTCAGCATTGGCACGATTCATACATCTGGAGAAAAAATTAGGACAAGATCAAGATCTAGCAGTCCAATACAAGAAATTCATGCAAGAATACTTGGATTTAGGACATATGGAAAAGGTGGCAAAGGAAGATGAGAATAACGGCAAGTATTACATTCCCCACCATGGCGTCATCCGAGAAGCAAGTTCATCAACCAGGCTTCGTGTCGTTTTCGATGCCTCTAGCAAGGCCTCTCACGGAAAATCCTTAAATGAGATGATGTACGCTGGACCTAAACTTCAGCAAGAACTGGTCGACATTCTACTTCGATGGAGAACGCACAGGATTGTTTTTTCTGCAGACATTGAAAAAATGTACCGACAAATCAGAATGAACAACCAAGACCAGGAGTACCAAAGAGTCCTATGGAGATTCGACAAATCACAGCCAATCAGGGAATATAAGCTGTGCACCGTCACTTATGGAACCGCATCAGCTCCCTATCTTGCCATTCGAACCTTGCATCAACTCGCAGAGGACGAAAAGGTCTCATTTCCATTAGCTTCAGAAGCAGTGAAGAAAGATTTCTACGTGGGCGACGTGCTTTCTGGGGCCGACACTGTGGAAGAAGCGATCCAACAACAAGGTCAGCTCATTTCCTTACTAAAGCGTGGAGGCTTTACTCTACATAAATGGTGCAGTAATGAGTCAGCCATCATTCAAGAACTCCCAGAAGAGTTAAAGGAACAAACATACCTCGAAATAAGTGAAGACGGCGTAAAAAAGTCCTTGGGCATTCACTGGTCTCCATATGAAGATGTTTTCTGTTTTAAGGTAGACGTTAAGCAACAGGAATCCACCAAACGCACCATACTATCCGAAGTTGCCAAAATTTTCGACCCATTGGGATGGTTAGCACCCGTCATCATCACTGCCAAGCTACTCATCCAAGAACTATGGCTCGAAAATATCAAATGGGATGACCCAGTGTCTGAAAATATCCAAGGCAAATGGGAGACGCTCAGGTCTCAACTCAAGGCAGTGGAAGAAATTACCTTACCAAGGTGGTTGTTTATCAAAAGGGAATCTCTAGTAGAGCTGCATGGATTCTGTGACGCCTCCGAAAGAGCTTTCGGGGCCGCGATTTATACCAGAGTCACCACATCATCCGGCCAAGTCAAGGTATCCTTATTAATAGCCAAATCCAAGGTGGCACCAGCCCGAGCCAAGACGACATTACCAAGACTGGAACTCTGCGCAGCAGTACTCCTTTCCAATCTACTTCAAAGGGTAATTGCAGCATTAGACCTTCCTAAGGTGTCTATCTTCGCCTGGACCGACTCCATGGTTACATTAGGATGGATAAAAGGAGACCCGGTACGATGGAAGACGTTCGTCGCGAATCGAGTAGCCGAAATCAACAATCTAATTCCGGCTCAACATTGGAACCATGTCAAATCCGAAGAGAATCCTGCAGACGTCATCTCCCGAGGCACTAGTCCAGAAAAACTAAAGAATCATCTCCTATGGTGGGACGGACCGAGCTGGCTAGTTAACAAGAGTTCATGGCCGTGTCAACCAGACACCGCAACCACCGAGGAAGAAGCAAGAAGTTACACTGTGCATCAAACTACCATTCATCAAGACGAGAACGAAGTCGTTCATCGTTTTTCTTCTCTAACAAGAATGGTACGAGTCCTGTCACATTGCCGAAGATTCATCAACAAGTGTAAGCGACTTCCCACTCAATCAGGATGCCTATCAGTGAAGGAAATGGACGACACCATCCTCCTACTCGTTAAGGTCATCCAAGGAAGTGATCCTATTTTGAGGGCAACAGGATCTCAACTCCGGCAGAACAAATATGTGAGTTCCAGTAACAAGCTTGCCAACCTCAATCCCTTCATCGATCAGCATGGAATAATCCGTGTTGGAGGAAGATTAGAAAATTCCACCTTGTCCTTCAATGAAAAACACCCAATCATACTCCCGTACTCCAGTCATATTTCCAAACTAATAATCCAAGAGGCGCATCTACGCACGCTGCACGGTGGCACCCAACTCACTCTCTCATATATACGAAGAAAATATTGGATCATCAACGCGAAGAAAGCAGTCAGCTCCAGCATCCAGAAGTGTTTCCGATGTCTACGATACAAAGCAGAGGCAGCACAGCAACTGATGGGAAATCTTCCATCAACCAGAGTGAATTCAACTCCTCCATTCTTCCATTCCGGAGTGGACTACGCCGGCCCAATACAGATCCGAACATCCAAGGGAAGAGGGCATTCTTCGCACAAAGGGTACATTGCTGTTTTTGTCTGTCTATCAACCAAGGCAATCCACCTAGAGGCCGTCAGCGACATGACAACCAACAGCTTCCTAGCAGTCTTCAGGAGGTTTACTGCCCGAAGAGGACGCTGTGCACACCTATACAGCTACAACGGAACAAACTTCGTTGGCGCAAGAAAAGTGTTGGACAAGGAGACCCGCCAAACAATTGAAGGCCCAGTTGTCCAAGAAACCTTAGCAACCGGTGGTACCCAATGGCACTTCATCCCTCCAATAGCCCCTCACTTCGGAGGGATATGGGAAGCAGGGGTAAAATCAATGAAGCATCATCTGAAGAGAACTATTGGCCACGCTACTCTTACCTTTGAAGAGTTAACAACTCTTCTCTGCCAAATTGAGGCCTGCCTAAACTCACGTCCTCTATGTCCACAAGGCAACGATATTGAGGACACAACTGCTCTGACGCCAGGCCATTTCCTAATAGGGAGGGAAATCATATCGCCACCAGACCCAATCAACACTCCAATATCTTCAAATCTATCGAATCGTTGGAGGATAATCCAAAAGATCAAGCAAGATTTTTGGAAATCATGGAGCTCGGACTACCTTCATGGACTACAGCAACGAAACAAATGGAAGAAACCATTGGAGAACACTAAAGTTGGAGATTTAGTGTTAATCAAAGAAGATAGTATCAATCCTAGTAAGTGGCCTTTAGCAAGAGTCACTGCAACTCATCCAGCAGCCGATGGATCAGTACGAGTAGTGACGCTCCAGAAATCAGGAGGACATCAGCTAAAACGATCCATAGGCAGCATCATTCCATTACCAGCAACTACCGAGGAATCGCAGGAACCAGAGGCAGAAGATAAAATTTCAACTAACATTATCCAGACACGATCATTCCCAGCACCAAGGAAATCTGTCGCGTCCAAATGGAAACTGCTGTTACTCATCTTTACCCTTCTTACCACCAATACATTAAGTAAAGCAGAATTTAATATCCAAAAACCAGACAGCGGGTACTATGTAGAACACATTGGACACGGGAAGATTGAGAGAGGAACATTCCGGATCGAAATCCAATTCGAGAGGGGGAAGATCGAAGAAGACTTCGAAACAGTCACAGACATGGTAGACAAATTCAACAATCTCTGCGACTCTGCAAAAGAACTGTCCGAAGACACATTATGCAAGACACTGGTGCATCATCTTCTGGAACAGAAAAAGCAAATGGAATGGATTAGAGATGGTATGGAAGAAATAATAACAAGACGAGAAAAAAGAGGAGTCCTTGGCACAGTATTAACATCAATTTTTGGAGTCAACGATGAAGTCTATCAAGATATAGACAGGCTAGACAAGAATCAACAGGAACTAATAAAAATGGACAGTCAACAATCCAAATTCTTGCTATCAGCACTTTCCAGGTTTAATGAAACCGAAGAACGAATCGACAAGAAGCTGGAACATTTCCAAGAAAAATTAAACCAAGGAATCCGGGCCATTAACAACATGGACAAATGGTATAAAGCAACCGACTCCAACCGACTAAATATTCACATCATCAGTGTGTACCAAGTCGCCACAAATGTAATTAGCGAACTGTGCAACTACCATATTCACATCTTAAACGTTCACTTCCAGCAAGGTAATCTGTACGACCTAATAACACCTGCTCAAATTAAACAGATCCTCGCTAATGCAACCAGTACACTTTCACCAAATTTGGAGATATTACCAACGCCAATTCTAAAGGTTGACATTGGGCATGACGACATCTACATCAACGTCCAAGGGTATTTCATCATAGTGGAAAAAACGGAATACTCCTTAATTAAAGTGACACCAATTCCTCTCCAAATCAGCAATGGATCCTACTGGATGATCGATGTGCCGAAAGGAATCTTCGCTGTGGATTACAACCTACAAATGTACTTCCACGAAACAGATGAAGAATTCAAAGAAGAGCTACAAATTTCTCCCACTACCTATGTTTGCAGTCCAACGGTAGTTAAAGGAATTGAAAACAACCCAAACTGCATCATTGACGATATATATCACCGAGTAGAAACCAGTCAATGTCTCCTACGAAGACATCGCATCCAGTCCATTATTTGGAAACAATTGTACATGGAAAACACCTGGCTATTTGTAGTCAGTAAACCAACCCGCATAGCAATCACTTGTAGTGGAAACAGGGAAGAAGTCACCGTCAACACTACAGGTGTCATTCAAATTTCATCGGATTGCATCATCCAAACTGCGAGGAATACATTAACCCCAAGGCACAACAGAAAATACAAGATCCTGGCTGGATACTCCAAGGCTATCAGTATCAATATTACCAACCCAATCACAACAAACTCATTTTCAGAAATCGCAGAGGAACCTGTACTAACTCAGTCAGACCACTTCGAAGACCTACAAGCATCGCAGTTAGATTTCCAGGAGCATATAAAAAACTTCACCTGGAAAGCCATCCGACATCATTCTCACCTGTCTATTGGGGTCACAGGCAGCCTTTTGGGAACCGCTGCCCTACTAGGAGCTATCTACTACATTCGGCAACAAATAACACGAAGGAAGCCACCACCCGCACAACCCCAGGCAGAAGAATATCCTCTCAAAACGCTCAATCTCGAAGAAACAATATAATTTATCGGTTTGCTTTTTTTGTGGCTTAAAATTGGCAATATGTTTAATCTTGTCTTTAACAGATTAACCAGATATAAATTTATAATTATTCATTTAAATTTTACGAAACATTCTAAAAGTTAAAAGCCACCAAAAACGCAATATTGCATTATGCAAGCGCGGCGACCTACTCACAGTCAAGTTTAAACACCTCGCAGTCGCCGCTCAGCATTTTTACACGGCTTCGCGTACACAATTACGCAAGGCCGTGACAAGGTTTAAATGCCTACAATCGCAGCTCAGCATAAAAGACGCTCGAGTTCATGGAGTCCATATCATATCACGGAAGCAAAACCGCTGAGTATTGTTTTGCAATACTAGTAAATTAACCTACTGAATATAATACATTGCACCTGTTATTAGAAATGAACTTTGTATATTACTATGATCTAAGCAAATTTGTTTGTATATATAGAACAATTATTTTTGTAATAAACCAGTCTGCATTTACTTGTTAGATTCACTTACTGCGTCGCTGTGGGTCCAAGCCTATAAATAATTAAGGGATGTGAGGCTGCATCTCACACAGTGACGAATTATCATCCCGTTAAGTGGCATGACTAAGCTGTCTTAAAGCGGAAACTGCTGTCTCAGTTCTGCGCTTAACATAAGGGATGGAACCAGCAAAATAACGTAACGGACGCCTGATTTCTACAGCCTCCAGGCGAATCTGTTCAGGGAACTAGGTGTTTGCTGGAGGAGTATCAGGTATCTCTTGGAAATCTCTGGGGAATCTCTCTCTGCAAGCCCTTTTATATGCTTTGAAATGCTGTTAGGTGGGGAGAAACGGCGCGCGTCATACCTTTGTTTGCGCTGTTTTCACGGGCGGAACTTCGGCTGCGCTATCTTATCTCGCCTGGAGCACACCGGGTTCTTGATAACGCTAGAGGTCGGCGACGTTTAAATCAGCAAATATTATTTAATATTGAATTAATCGGATTCAAACGGGAGCTAGCGTTACATATGCCGGTCCCTTCGGAGGAAACGGGAATTCGGTGGGCACCTCCTTCAAGGGGGTTCTCAAAACAATGCAAAGATCACCTGGAGATCTCGTAATTATTGAGACCGGACACAGAAAACATTCAAACTGGGGGATAATCGGGAACTATATACAGGCTGAGTAAAATTGTAATCTTTAGAAACTATATACAGGATGAGTACAATTTTAACGGGTGTTTCTTTCGAAACTATATACATGATGAGTACAATTTTAACGGGTGTTTCTTTCGAAACTATATACAGGATGAGTACAATTTTTACTCTAAATTCTGGCCTGGTTGAATACAGAGGTTGCGGCTTCAACTTATATTCTGTCGGCGGAGAAATATGCGTATGCTATACACATGCACTTTTCAGGACACGGCGGCGTCGCGGTTTCGACCTACAGGTCCTTCAGGATATCATTCACAGTCATTCGGCATACATTCTGGGATTATGTATTCCTGGCAATGGCCTGAATGCCATTTCATGGGGTGCATTCTATTGCACAAAAAATGTGCACTCGACGGAGTGAACTCGCGCTTCTTACAGGCACTGGGGCGAAATGCTGCGTTCAAGGAGTGCACACAAACTTATGTTGCAGGCGGTTGCAAAACTGCGGTCTCAGTTTGCAATTCGGCCAACGTTCAAACTTTCAAATGTTCAAACATTCAACATTTAAATACTGGAGCCGGTACAGTCGCGGTTTCGACCTTCAATTATTCCAGGATTCTCTCAGCGTGTGTAACATCTAGGTTCCAGGATAACCTATTCTCACACATTCTCACACAATTACTCGGGAAATTATAGAGGCTGCGGAGACCAGCATACAATTTCAAAAAACGGTGCGCAGGATCGCTCTGGGACGCATTCTAAAATACGCTCTCTGGACGGTATTCTGGTACGGAAAACACATTCTCTCCTTCAAGCTTCGACTAATCGTCTACTATCTCCTGCCAAAATCCGGGTTCACGGGGACAAAGAGCACGCTTCAAAAGAAGAATAACATTCGGGATAGCACTAGCAAACATTCTGGCATTCTACCATTCTCACTAATTAGGGCGGCATTCAAACTCGCATCCGGCAATCATGTATATTTACATTTATTCATTTACAGGCGCACCAGGTGCTTACACGGGTACCTGCAGAGATTCCGGCGGACGAGACATCAGGATTGTCTTTCAGGCGGACTGCGGACTACGGATTCTACGGACGAGACATCGGGATTGTCTCTCAGGCGGACTGCGGAATACGGATTCCTTCTGAAATTCTTCTGGCATTGCAGAAGACGGTACTACGCGGGCGGTCCGTAGTATTGTCGGCAATTTAGCTAAGGCACCTCGGGGACGCAAAATCCCGTACCAGCAGTGAAGCTGCTGGCCCCGGAGGGTCGGAGAAGGATTTTCTGGACTGGACGGGATCTCGGAAAGATCTTATCTGGAACGGACAGGACCTGGACGGGTATCTGAGAATTCTAGACTGGAACATCTCGGTTTCTGGGCTCTGGTAGATTCCCCTGGACGGCTAGGCTGTAACAGGTTTTGTACATTATTTAAATTACAACAAAATTTACTGGTTCGGTATTTTTCAAGGTTTCGGGACTCGGGCGCCATCTGGAGCTGCAGGTGTGTGTTTGCCAATTTATGTGCATATATCTGAGTTCACGTTCCTGCTCGAACGCGCCATGTAATATTCACCCCTGCTTATAGGGGTTGTAATATTTATCTACCACGGGTTAGCTCATTAGATCGGAGATAGTTTCAAACGTTAGCTCAGATATACCATAAACAAGCAAAACACACTAACGGAGTATCCTGTATAACATTTATTTTATATATCTATCATACATAAGTAAATTGTTGTGTAATTAATTAAAGGAGATGTAAATTGCTCAAATTAACGATAGTATAAAAACGCGGCTTCCTGGTTCTCGCGGGCGGGACCTCGTGCGCGATATGTTCGAGGGCGTCGTGGTCGGCCGGACCGCTACTTCGTTGCTCTTCGGGACGAGCTGCGCGCTGAATGCAACGCCGGGCAGCTTGTCAAATTTCGCCGAGCTGCAGATTCTAGCTTCTGTAATCAAATAACAAATTAAAAATGCTAACGCGGGTTCTTTTCCCTATACGTGTAACTACAGTTCGGTGGTGAAATACTTCGAGGAATTCGCCGCACGACGGGGCTTCGCTTGAAGAACGAAACTCCGTGTCGGCGTGAGTTTTTGAGGTTAACTAACTCAAAACCTCCAGGTGAATTCCATGGCGAAGCTATAAGTGCAGCCCACAGGGTTCTCAAGCAAAACGGCCGCTACAATTCTCACGGATTAATTCAGGTAAATTCTACTTAGGTAGCTTGCAGCTTTTAATTCTGCTTGATTAGCACGGCGGTGAATTTAAAATGCAAGTTAATTATTACTGAATTACAAGCGGTTTTCGGTGTAGGATTTTTACAAGGAAAATATTGCTGAGTGTCAGGCGCTTCTTTGCGAAACCACTAACTTGAACTCAGCTTCGGAAGGTTCGGGAAAATATTGCTGAGTGTCAGGCGTTTCTTTGCGAAACCACTAACTTGAACTCGGCTTATCAGGAGCTTTCGGGAAAATATTGCCGAGTGTCAGGCGTTTCTTTGCGAAACCACTAACTTGAACTCGGCTTATCAGGAGGTTTCGGGAAAATATTGTTGAGTGTCAGGCGTTTCTCGCAAAACCACTAACTTAAACTCGCTTCGGAACGGATCCCCAGGTACTGGTAGAGTTAACGGAGGGACTCTCTGGAAGGGTAGGATGCAGGATCGGGAACTAGGTGTTTGCTGGAGGAGTATCAGGTATCTCTTGGAAATCTCTGGGGAATCTCTCTCTGCAAGCCCTTTTATATGCTTTGAAATGCTGTTAGGTGGGGAGAAACGGCTCGCGTCATACCTTTGTTTGCGCTGTTTTCACGGGCGGAACTTCGGCTGCGCTATCTTATCTCGCCTGGAGCACACCGGGTTCTTGATAACGCTAGAGGTCGGCGACGTTTAAATCAGCAAATATTATTTAATATTGAATTAATCGGATTCAAACGGGAGCTAGCGTTACATTACTTCACATATAATGGTAACAGTAGTTCAACAAATTTGATGCAGCCTGTACATAGGATTAAGAACAAATATGCAATTTAGATATAAATACAACCCGATTTAGTATAAATACATAAGAAAAGGAACATATCTGGTATGTAAATATAGGACATATAATTAAATTCCCAAACGTCGTGTTATGGCACACGCCAAGTGAATGAGCAATTGCATTCGCTGCTCTTTTGTTAAGCGCGTTCTATACCTGGGAGAGAACCTTATTAGACAGATCTATTTAAAAGCGGCGCTTCCAATAGCCAATAGGATTGTTACAATAAGAACCATAAAAATTTAAATGTTTAAACACAGTTGACCGTGTCAAATAAGCAAGAATGGATCCTTCCATAAAGCCAAATCTAGTTTACAATATAACCCATAAATTTAAATAACTAAACACAGTTGACCGTGTTAAATAAGCAAAAAAGAATAAAGCAAAATCTGGTTTACAATATAAATTGGCAGCATCACTTGGATACTTCAAAATAAATTAAAGTTTGTTAATAAACATCAAATGGTTTACCACTAAACAGTTAAATTAAATTTACGAGCAACAGCGTTGCAGTCGAACTGACTCAACGTTACAATTAAATGTATAACGGAACATTATAATCGAAGATAAATTCCCAAATAAATCCCTTTAATTATGCAATTCAGGGACGAGGTGTGCGATGCCAAGAAATTCATCTGCACTCTTGAATTCGACGGTAGAGGGGCAGCACAAAAAGTACATAATAAATTACAGCACCTTAAATCGACTGTACCACGATGCGGTAACAAAGCTCGGCAACTCGGCACATGGAATATTTGGCACGCAGAAAATCGGCACATCGAAAATCTCTTGTGAAAAGGTTCACAGCTTATAAATACATTTCAGAACTCAAAAATTTACATACCAGACACAAAGCCCAAATGAAGTTCATTTGCATTTGCAAATAACGAGCGAAACTACAAATCGTGCCTGGAGATTTTCACAAAAGCCAACAAATTTTCGAAGCAGTCAAGATGGATGCCAATAAACCAAGAAAGTAAATTCACTTGTTTTAAGAAATCGATAAATTTGAGACGCTTCCAACTACGTCAGGATCATCCAATAGCGACCAAGGGTTAAATCGATGACGTAAAAATGTGCAACGTGCGCCACCTAAACATCAGAGAACAAATCTCAAAAAAATTGCAAGCTACTTCGCCGGTGAAGAGCTAAGCTAAAAACGCACTTTGAATTGCCTAAATTCCAGGCACCAAAAAGTTACTAAAATCAGAATAAGGTGGAAAATTCCCATAATTTTACACCTTAAACTTAAATGTAAGAAAAAATGAAAATGGATACTCATGTTAATATGTACAGAACCAGAGTACACCAGAAGTATGACTATCACCAAACTAACGAGGCGAAGTAAGTCAGTGAATTATGGAACACTGTGATGTCCAATCCGCTCAACGGCATAATGGAATTCTCTACGAAAAAGGTGAAATCCTATAATTCAATTAGTTGAGAATCTACATCCGGTACGAATTGCGGTATCCACAAAGCAGATACAACAACAACCCAACTACAACACGCGGTCCCATAAAACTTACTGCGTCATGACTCGATCTAACGAGAACAAAGGGGTAACTGAAACACCCCAAATATAATCAACTTAGATAACTAAATCGGACAAGACTAGCAATGACCCAACAACTCGAGAGGCTCGTGTCCTTCGTAGACGGCCATAAATCCACACAAGTGTATAGACCAATGCGCTGCTGAATGCGAACGATATACAGCCCAGCACGACTACATTCATCACCAAGGCCCGCGAGGAGGTAGAATCCTGAAACAGAAGCGACTCTCACAGTCACATAGAACACCCTAAGCGTTGTCAAACAAGAACACACACAGACGCGCTGAAGAAGCCAAGCAGCCGAATAATAGAGGTGTATTTACACATGGTACCTACACAAAAACCAAAAAAACATAATCGCAAAAGCCTCCTTGAGCGCTCCAACTACAGTACTGCTGAAATCCAGCCGGTCTACCAATAGGACAGGGATCAACTACCTCGTCGCTACGATGATAAAAGCGCCGGTGAGGAAAGTTGTCGATTCTATCAACCAAAACCACAAATAACCATCCTACCAACAAATCTAACTCGACGCCAACGACACGGCCAAGAAGACAACTAACCTAATCTATAAGCTACCCACCCCAGTAAAATCCACCCCACCTTAGAATTACTATTTACAAGTAACCTACTTGACACAAAAGAGGTGTTGCAGAGAAAGACAAGAATCAAGTCAAGAAGAAAATAAATGACTACACAAAACTACTGCGAATTAAGATAAAGCATGAGAAAAGAAGGGAGAACTGCCGAAAGGAAGATTGCTTTAAGGCTTACTACGGCACTAAATTAGGTCTGCCCAGGGATGGAAGTGGCACCCAGAAACAATCAACGTTACGAGTCCAAATGCACATGCAAGGGCTTCAAACCCTGCCATGCCAAACACCTTTTCGATCGCCAAAGTCGTCTTCTAATTCGTAAGAACAATAACCAACCTTACGACGAATCTTAAAGGGACCTACAAATCTAGGAGCGAGTTTGGCATCAATATAATCCGCGGCATTCGACAAAACCCTATTCTTGCGCCAAACTAATTGACCAATATGATAGTCTACGGAACGACGCCGTAGATTGTAAGTCCGCTTGCCACGCTTCGACGAAAACTTTGCCGACGTTGATCATTATCAACAGGCTGTTCTGCTGAATCAGTTATATCCCTAGGCTGACAATGTTCGTCGGCGGTACTTATATAATTGCTACCAAAATTAACAAAATACGCGCTATATCCCGTAGTCTCATGCTTAGCTGTTCGAATTGCACAGCCAACTGCAGAAAGATATAAGTCCCATTTACGTTGGTTTTCCTTTACGCACGATGTCAAAATGGTCTTGACGACACGATTGACCCTCTCAACAGGATCAGCACGAAGATAATAGAGTTGAGTATAACAAACTTTTACATTATATTTGGCACACATAACCCGAAATTCTCTACTTTTTCATTTGCACACCATTATCACAAATTATTGATTGAGGAACCTCATAAACGAGAAGGATATCCTCTTCCACATGTCGAGTAAGCGACTTAGCCGTAGCAGATCTAACTGGAAATAAAGAGACATATTTGCTGGAGTAATCTGAAACAACAATAATGTGCGCATAACCGCGAGTAGAACGAGGCAAAGGGCCAACGAATTTCAAACTAATCATCTGTCAGGGTCGAGTGACGTCGGGTCGAGATCCCATTAAGCCAGCTGGGGCTTTCTGCTCGGGTTTCTGCTCGACACAAACACGACAACTCTTGACATAGCGAAAAACCTCACTTTTCATTCCAGGCCAAATATAACGATTGTGCAACTTCCAATACACTTTATAGCCACCTAAATGTCCAGCTCGAACGTCATCATGATGTTGGCGAAGAAGTTCGGATCGTTTATCCCTTGGCACGGTAGCCTTTCAATAATCTTGTTCCGTCGCAAGTTCTGGCATTGGGCAACGGCCATACTTAAACAAAACGTTGTTTTCAATTCGTCAACGAGGATACCTTTGAAGGTTCTCAGCAACATTGCAAAGCATACCTAAATACCAAGGTTCGGTGGTGCCGTGAAACTCATGAGGAGCGTCAACGAGGTCAACTACCGGAACAGAACGAAACAAAAAATCGGGAACGACATGCTCTTTCCCTTTCCTATGCACAATATCAAAATCAAAGGGAATAACTAAATACGAAGGAACAGCATTAGTCTACATCATGCGTGAAACACGGCGATGCTGTATCAATGCATATCTTGTTCTTGCGTGCATTTTCTGGTTGTGACACAACATCTGCAGCTTACGGTATGGGCAAAATAAACCTTCTTAAAATCCTGGAAAAGACATCTAACTTGGAATCTGCAGCGAATCACTTTGTGCAGAAAGATGTAATACGCGGAATTCATCGCATTAGCGGGAGAGCAATTTTTTATTGCGTTGTACGGCGGAGGTATCCGTAAAGGTAAGTCAATCAACTTGCTGCGATACAAACACTTTGCGAAATTCCTTGCGAAGTAAATGTTCAATCTGACATCCCTTCCACCTACAACAGACACGACCAGGATGAACGCATTCCGGACATACTACCACCAAGTTCAAACCTGGCTTGGAAATCACACTCTACCCGCGGAAATATGAGGCTGGAAGAAAAGTGGTCGTACTTTTACACCGGTGCCTAGCATTGAGGGCCTCTTGCAATAATTAAATTAATTTCATGCGGGTGCAAGACCAAATGTGGAAAGGCTTGTAGCTGTCGAAAAGCTGATTTAAAGTGTATCGCCATTTGCTCCATATGCGCCGGGAAATCCTGTGAGAACGTGCAAGAAATCTCCAGAATGCTTGGTACAGATGATGACGAATATCACACCAACGACGAATACGACATATTTTCTCTTCTTTTCAAGGGAAACACAACTTGATAAGAGGGTCAAAATCGACGATTCTGCAATGAGTGGGATCGACGATCCAGAACCCGGTCCATCAAAAATACCAAGGGAAGTGTGAGAATGATAGAAATACATTTCGTGGATTAGGCCTACAGGGGAAACCATGTAAAAAATCTGGTGTGATACACGCACATAACTTCTTTTTACAGTGATCTTATAATTAGCCAAAGATTTGATTTAAAATTTTTAAGCTTATGAATTTTCAAAAATTACAAATTCTACAAAAACGGTACAAAATACAGCGTTAGTTGAAGAGACAAACTTTCTCTAGAATTTTAAGCTGAATGAAAAAATGTAATAATATACCGGGTGATCTATTTAAAATAGGAGTTAATAAAAAAAATAGAAACAAAAACAAAAGAAACCCATTTTAGAAGTATTCAACTAGAAAATCACCTAGCTCACATCAATACACATTAAAAGTGTAATAAAAATGTGAATTTTGAAAAAAATCGTTAGAAACGTTTTTGAAAAAATCGAAAAAAACTGAAAAATCACAAGAGTAAACACCTACTTCCGGTTATGCGATTTTCTTCAAAAGCTTGCTGCCGTATCTACATACGAGGGGAACTAGAAAAATTATCTACCTAACCATGATAGAAACAATTGATAAGCTTCAGCTTGTAATGTCAAACACTGACAAGTCTTTCATTGTTGCATGAAAAATTTGATTCATATCCGCCAGTAATTTTATATTTTGTGGAGTGTTTTGTGTCTAAAAATGAGTCTTTTGAAATTAGAGCATCGAAGTGTAATAAGATTCCTTACAAAGGAAGGCAACAATCCGAAAAAGATTCGCGAACGAATGATTGCGGTGTATGGAGACGATGCTCCGTCATATTTCACAATTAAATTTTGGTCAAAACAATTTCGGTGAGGACGGGAATCTATACTAGATGATCCCAGAAGTGGAAGACCTGCAGAAGCGACAAATGTTGAAATGTGCAAGAAAGTGGAAGCCATGGTTCTTGAGAGTCGCCGTATAAAAGTCTTCACCATTGCTGTAGCATTGGAAATATCCGAACCTAGCGTTTTGACAATATTGCACGACAAACTGGGCATGAGTATTGTTTCAGCAAGGTGGGTTCCCAGATTATTGTCTCCTGAGCAAAAGCTGCGTAGACAGCAAATTTGTAGAAACAATTTGGAATCTTTGGAAGCGGACCCCGACTTCTTAATGCGGATAGTGACTGGTGATGAGACTTGGGTACATCACTGGGGTCCTGAGACGAAATTAGAGTCTATGCAATGAGTGCATAAGGGGTCTCCACCCCCAAAGAAGGCCCGCACGCAATCTTCAGCTGGGAAAACTCATGGCAACCGTCTTTTGGAACATGTAAGGTATTCTTTTGATTGAATATATGCCTAAAGGCTCTACAATCACTGCAGAGGTTTATGGTAACACCCTCAAAAAGCTGCGTACAGCTATTGTCAAAGAACGTCCAAATTTATCACAAGGTGAATCGCTCATTCTTCATGACAACGCGACCGTGCATAAGGCCGCCAAAATCAAACCAATTCTGCAGGAATGCCGCTTTATTGAGCTAAACCATCCACCTTATAGTCCGGATCTGGTACCATCCGACTTCTATCTATTCAAAAACCTAAAAAAGAATCTCAGAGGGCGTCGTTTTGAAACAGACGAGAATTTGAAGGAGGCAGTCAAGGACTATTTTTAAGACCCAAGCAGAATATTTTTTTCAACGGGCATTAACTCTTTGAAGGACAAATGGCATAAGTGCGTTGAAGTTGGGGGAGATTATATTGAAAAATAAAATTATTTAAAAAACCGTATGTAATTCGTATCGTAGTTAGGTAGATAACTTTTCTAGTTCCCCTCGTAGTACACAAAACTTATACAGTCTGTTCAACAAATAAGGCCCCGCCTTCTAGCTACTTTATTATTTATTTTAGACCCAATAAACCCGATATCAAATCAAATGGCACATAAAAACCTACATTTTAACACTATCAAAAAATTTTTATCTTCAATTGTTTCAGAGTGGTGACGTCACATGCAATTTTTTTAAATGACACTGTATATATTTTTTTACATTTTCTGGTAGAGGTTTTTTTTTCTCTTTTCAAAAATATAAATATTGTATGCCCTTACATAAGAAAATTTTCGAGAAAAATTAAAAAAACTTTTTATCGGTGGGTGGCCACGATACAAAACTATAAACAAAAGTGTAACTCAGAAAAACAAAACAATAAACACTTTAGATTATTCTGAAATCTGATAGTTAAAGCGTTTGGCTACTATTTGTTTTGTTTTTCTGAGTTACACTTTTGTTTACAGTTTTGTATCATGGCCTCCCACTGTGAAGAAGTTTTTGTAATTTTTCACGAAATATTTTTTATGCAAGTGCATGAAATATTTATATTGTTGAAAAGATAAAAAAAACCTCTACCAGAAAATGTCACAAAATATATAGTGTTATTTAAAAAAATTGCATGTGACGTCACCACTCTGAAACAATTGAAGATAATTTTTTTTGATAGTGTTAAAATGTAGGTTTTTATGTGCCATTTGATTTGATATAAGGTTTATTGGGTCTAAAATAAATAATAAGGTAGCTAAAAGGCGGGGCCTTTTTTGTTGAACAGACTGTCGATAAAGTTTTAATGCCATACCTCTTTTCGTTTTTGAGATATTCTATTCACAGACACACACACACAGACAGACTAATGAAAAAAATATGTTTTTTGGGTTCAGGGGATTCTAAAACGTGAAGATCTGTTAAAACCCCAATTTTGAATTTTTTGGGTGAATCCAATACTTCCTTTATTATAAAAGGAAGTAAAAACGAGTTAAAAAACTGTATCTCAAAGGTGATGTAGAAAACAATTGGTGCGACACACTCGAAGGCACAGTGCCGTTCGAAAGTGCACACTAAATGTACAGTCTATGTGACTTGCGACCTTTGCGGCACTGTAGAGCTGCAAATAATAGTTCAAATGGAAAAATACTTATATATAAATGTTATGCAAATCAGTTGTTTTACAAAAAATATAAGAGTATTTTTTATGCTAGGGTTAACCGAAAGCGATGTATTTACGTAGAACCCATTTAAACCCTTAGTTTCTTGGCTTTTTCGGATTTTCGAATTGTTGAGCGCACGAGAAATAGGTATTTCGGAAAGTTGTGAGGAATTTCATAAACTACAAACTTACATTGATACAATTTCAGCGTTCTTTCTTCCGATTTGGCGGAAAAACAATTTCTCCGATCGACCCGAAAACTAAAAACTAGACTCAGAGCGCAGCCCCCCAGCCATTAACACAAAATGCTGTTATTAAGTTTTGCACGTAAAGCCCTATTAACGATTTCCCTGACGCCTGTATTATTAGCCAATAGTGAAAATGACGTCTAGTAAGAGATTGGTAGTAAAAATAATTACCGGAAATAATTTAATTTTTAAGTTTAATGCGTCAAACACACTTATTTCAGATTTTCCAGATAATTTCCATTCTTGGTGTTGACGCCTGCGTTTTATTAATCTAGCGCACCACACTTAAAGCTTCTGATTTGAAGCACAGGTTTTTATTTCAGAAGTAACCTTGACCATACTCTGATCGTGACATTGATAGTATGATAGTATATTATGATACTGGTGCATAACTACGCCTTTAAAGCTTTAATGGCACTTATACACGTGTATCATACGCTACTTTTTTACGATCGTAACAAAAATATAGAAACTTAGTTTGGTGACACTTTTTCCGTCACATTGTGTTAGATATTCTAGGTTATGTTGATATTCAAATTTACAGCAAAGCGTGTTTTAATATAGTATTAAAACACGCTACCAACCGAAAAAGATGTAATTCGAGCACTAATATTAAGAGTGTTACAAACGTCACTTTTGATACTAGAAACTGTGCAAAAAGTTGTCATTTTGACCCCATCGTAGAAAATAGTATATTACGCAACAAGTTTATAAAAGTGATGTTTTACTGAACAAGTATGGCTGGTTTGAGTACGAGTTCAGTAAAACCACTTTTCTAACGTGTTGCGTATACTATTTTATCGCATTTCAAACGAAATGTCAAATATTAAATGTTTAAATAAAAGTGACATTAAATGTCAAAACATAACCAAGCTGAGCAGAACTCGTTTTTATGTACTAAAGCACAATAAGCACCGTTAGTTGATGCTATGCATTTGGCGGTACTGAATTTGACATAGACTTACAGTGTCACCAACAATACACTTCAGTACTGCCAAACGTAAAACAAATCACCGTTGCTATGTAGAAAAGTGTTGCTAATGCAGAAACGTAAAACATTTCTCTACGATTTTGAATGTAGAAATGTAGTACATTACCAAATGAAATGTGATAAAATGATTTTTTTCTACTTTGCGTCAACAATACTCTCATTGTGAAACTCAATTGCGTTTCACAATAACGAGAATTGTTTTTATTGTAGCACGCAAAACAGGAACTTTTTTCTTGGTTATGTTGACAATGTTATTATGTGAGCAGTCGAAAGTTGAAACCAAATATCAAGGAACAGTGTTAATAATAACTAGCCAAATTGAATATTTCTACCTATTAGCTTCCTTTTGTGTTAAATGATCACGAAAATGTTGATTTTGGGATAAGGAACAAAAGTTTTAATACCTAATTTTGAAAGAAAGGACAATTTGGTAATCCGAACGTTTAATTTGGAAAGTGATCAAATCACAATTTCTTTTCAGATTCTTACAAAGTAATAGTTTGCATGCACCCCATTTTTTTAGAGAAATTTTCCTTCGGAACAGACTTTATGGTGATAACTGATACGGAAAATTCTTGTACATTGTAGTCATAACTGTTTTTATTTGAACTGTATTTTTATATAATTGTTGTAAATAATACATAATAAAATAGTTGATTAGTAGTAATACATAGTAGTCTAATATACGACGTACACAAATTTTTTTAAATAAACCGCCAAGAAGAGAATGAGAACCTAACCTAGAATTCCACTAAGCATGTTTACATACAAATATGCATAAAGTGATTAATCTGCGAACTTTTAATTATTATCGCTCGTTGAAGGAAAAGAACAATTATTGTAGGCTTTTATTGTCACAGAACAAGAGTCTATCGCATTAATTGAAATTCCAGGTAGTATTGTGAAGATATATTTTGTTGAAAATTAGTATATCCCTCAATGTTGATAGGGCTTTCATTACTCTTGTTTTGTAAAGTGGTGTCTATGGGGGCTGCAGCTGAAGACATCGCATTGGATGAAATACTTGGCTGTGGCGAAGGACACCTAAACATATCAGCCACTTGTAACTTTTTCATCATCGAAGTGTCAATAAACCCCTCAACGACAGTTGAGGAGTTCCACCCCTATGTTCTTTAATTGTTAATAGGTCTCCTTCACTATTGGCCAAGTGTGAGGCGCTAGACCGTCTAAAACAATGCCCTGTGTATTTTTCAGGTTCGAGAAGTTTTAAAAACGTGGCTATAATTTTTGGAATTTTGCCTATTGTGTTACATTAGTATTACCTAAAAATAGTGGAATATAACTGTAGCAGGTTACTGTATTAATTAAAATTTAACCTTCATTGCCAGAAAATATAAATCATCGGCCTCATTTAGGAACCGTTGTATTTCTTCATCATCCAAAATGTTCGATTTTTTTGGCTTGTATTCTTGAGATTACTGCTTAAGAATGCCTTTAGCTTTGGGAATCTCGATATATCTGCACCAGGTTTTGAACACTTTAAATTCTTTTTCATAAATCTCTTTAGATTTCTCAGAAAGCAACTTACTTGTAGCTTCCTGTGTTGTCGTCCTCAACTCGGGGGGTGTACAATTAATCTCTTCCATCACAAAAGTTAAGCAAAAAACGGCAGATACTGATATTCAAATTCAAATTTCGTTAGACAAATGTCATTACTTCATTTGTTACCAACCGAACTTGTCAAAAATGCAATTGAAAAAAAAATTTAATACATTTTTAAAACCTATTTACAATGCACAGTAGAAAAAATCGTTCTAGGACGTTTAGGCGCCATTCTTTAAGCGCGCATCTTTAGGCGCGCACTGTTAGGCGCGAGCCCTTTAGACGCGGACGCTATTAGGCGCCTGGACGTTTAGGCGCCGCCACTTTAGGCGCGGGGACAGTTAGGCGCCACATAAAAGAAATTCACATTATTCTTGATTAAAATTTTTTGGTTGGGTAATTATTACAGTAATTAATGTTGAAGAAAAATTAAAACCTTCATAAACAATATGTATTTGGCGCTTTTGCGAGCCTTCTTCAGTGTTAAAGTTGTACAAATTTACATATTTAATTTACATTGTATCGATTATGAAAAATGAGTTATTTACATTTTGTATATGGGTAGTTTAACGTGGTGGAATTATACACACCATATAATTTCACTACGTTAAACTATCCATATACAAAAAGTAAATAACTAATTGTTCATAATCGATAAAATGTAAATTCAATATGTAAATTTGTACAACTTTACACTGAACACTGAACACACTGAAGAAGGCTCGTAAAAAGCTGAATATATATTGTTTATAAAGGTTTGAATTTTTCTTCAACATTAATGACTGCAATAATTAAGTAACAAAAAATTTTAAAATCAAGAATAATGTGAATTTCTTTCATGTGGCGCCTAACTGTCCCCGCGCCTAAAGTTGAGGCGCCCTAAACGTTCAGGCGCCTAATAGCGTCCGCGTCTAAAAGCTCCGCGCCTAAAAGCTAGAGCCTAATAATGCGCGCCTAAAGGTTAGCGCCTAAACGTCCCTTTCCGAGAAAAAATAGTATATTACACTCTTTTCATAAGACGACTTGTAGCACTCATTCGTGCCACAATAATCGCCTTATGAAATACGTGTAATAATGTACTATTATATACACAATCGGGAGTAATAAGCCACAAGTACTTTCAAAATTTTCTATTTAAGATACTAAACAAATTAATTAATGGAATTGTTAGAGTTGAAGTAGTTTAATAGTAATTTACGATACAAGTGCGTAAAGCTACTCTTTAGGCACGAGTGGGGTAGAGTTAAAACGCGAGTGAGCGAGCGTTTTAAGCCCCACGAGTGACTAAAGATGCTTTACGCATGTGTATCGTACAATATTTTATCTACGATAGAATCTAAAAAATACGGTAAATATAAAAAATATTTTACATGTAAATTAGAATTACTAGCAACCGGTTTTAATTTTGAGTGTTTTAAACATTTTAAAACACGTTGCTACTAACTACGTGCCTAATGAATTTTTTTAAGTACGTTGCTATTAACGACGTAAACTAATGAAAACATCTTATTAAACAGTCGTTTTATAAACTGCCAACTAAAAGGCAATTTTACACACTGTCGTAGATAAATTACTATACGTTTGCTATTGTACCCTAGCCTTTGATTTTGATACAAAATATTCTAATGCCTTGAAAATAAATTTGATTGCAGTTTTGATCAAATAAATAGCTATAACTACAATTAACAGACAAAAACCTATAACATCTAAGAGAAAATACTGATACAACAGCAAATCTGCAGCGGGGCTTCTTAAATGCTGTGCTCCTTTCTGAATTAAAACGTATTCAGTCCACCAAATGGCAAGATCCAACCCCGATATAGGTTGGTCCTTCGCCAACTCTGCTAGTTTTATAATTCTCTTTCGATATCTAAAATTATAATATGAGGAAGGATATTTTAAGCAGTTTTTAAGAAGCATTACATACTTTGGATTATCAATACCTTCTAATATTGTTGATTTGAAAGATACTTTATCCAAAGAATGAGTATCGACGCCTAAGCCGAATCCTTTAGAAACAAATTTTTTAACATTCACTGGGTGGTCTGCAAGAAATGGCATTCCAACCAGAGGTACGTGATTGTGCACAGCTTCTTCCATCGATTGTTGGCCTCCATGAGTAATAAAAAGTTTAATATGGGGATGTCCTGGATGTATATAAAGTTAGCGAGAGTATTTATGAAAAATTCAGATGTAACCGTGCAATTTTGTTATTTACATTTTACCATAGTGGCACTTACTCAATATATGTTGCAGTGGAAACCACTTTGATACAAAAACATTGTCTGGTTTTCCCGGTAAATCGTCCACTGCAAATTTCCATAGGACATAAGATATGGCAGACGTTGATGATAAGATTCAATTCCTAAGTGATAACATACTCTCCCTTCTAGATGGCATGCCCCGGTTAAAACTGTTAAAATAACCAGAAATAAAGCCCCGGGGATTACTAATAACATCAAATTACTCATGCCACTTAGAAACAAAGCTAAACAAAATTTAAGAGAACTAAAAACCCAGCTCACTGGGATTATTACAAATTGTTGCGTAACTAGACCACTACAGTCATGAAGAACGAATAGAAAGCTTATTTCGAATTTACGCTGAGAAACAATAGTCCGAAAGCTACCTATGTGGAGAGGACTTAAATCCCTACATACCTTGAAGACCAGGAATTGGGTTATTCCAGATGATCTCCTCAATCCCGATGCAATCAATGATTACTATATAGTGCTAATATACAGAATGCGAACATAGGTAGTCAAATGAGTTAGAATACAGTTTATGGGCTTTGTATGCGTTAGACAGAAATAGACATATACGATTTAAAATCTAGTATCCTAGGATTCAGTGTTTTCTGAAAACAAAACACCTTCATTCTGCGGATGCTAGATGTTAATCGCATATAGGTCTATTTCAGTTTAACGCATACAAAGCCCATAAACTGTATTCTAGCACATTTGACTGCCTATGTTCGCATTCTGTATATTAGCATTGTATAAATGCCGCTCCTATTGTGAACAATGATAAAGTTGCTGAGCTGTGTCAATCATATTTAACAAATCAGCTGGTTGATAACATCACTAAGTTTAAATTTTCATTTGTTACTGATTCAACCATTTTATCAATTATTATTAAATTAAAAAGTAATAGTTCTGGTGCTGACGAGATCAGTTTACAAATTCTTAGATATTGTTCTCCAATTATAATACATTATATCACACACATCGTCAACTCATGTTTAGCCACTTGTAAGTTTCCAAGTGAGTGCAAAAAAGCTATAGTCATTCCTGTACTTAAAGTATCTAAACCTACTGACTATAAAGACTTAAGACCAATTAGCTTACTCCCAACTTTATCTAAAGTATTAGAAAAGGTTATTGATGCACAGCTGAGGGGTCATCTGGAGCAATACAAAATCGTACCTAGCAATCAATCTGGCTTTCGTCCTAATCATAGCTCTGCTACCGACCTGGCTCGTGTACTAGACGATATTGTAACTGCACATGATCAAGGTAAAGCTTCAACACTCGTCTTATTGGATTTTAGCAAAGTCTTCGATACCATTAACCATGAGCTTCTTTGTGCTATCTTAAATTGTCAATGATTCAGTTGAATTACTACGCAGCTACCTGAGTAACAGGTGTCAGTCTGTAAGGTTGTCTTGTAGCTCATCTGGGTCAAAAGAAGTAACTAGAGGAGTACCTCAGGGTTCTATCCTTAATCCAACTAAATCCACTGTATTACTATTCGGCAATCGTACTATTTTAAAGCTAATCGAAGACCGTGCAAAACGATACCTTCATGGTGTAGTCTTGCCGGTGGTTAGTGAAGCAAGACACCTAGGCCTTATAATTGACAACACCTTGGGATTGAATCTCAAGTTAATTTACCCTCATAGGCACTATTTATCTACAAAAATCAAGTTAAGCCTTTGTGAAGCGTTAGTTCTATCCCAATTTGTTTATTGCAGTCCAATTTATGGTCTTTCTTTGACCAGAGATAAGCAAAGACAGATTCACAGGGTCCAGAACTCTTGCATGAGATTAATATTCGGAATAAGGAAATTGGACCACGTATCACATAAACTGTCTGAACTCAATTGGTTAAATATGACTAACAGAAGAAAGCAGTTGAGTGCCTGTTTTTATTTTAAAATCATCATGGATAAAGAACCTTTGTACTTATATCGCAAAATCTCGTTCAGAGATGATACGCATAATATTAATAAATATTCGTTATAAAGATACGTTAACTCCACCCTTACATAAAACAGCTTTCAGCTACCAAATTTCTAAATTCTTTAATTCGTTATCGCCTGAACTGAGGTCATTGCCTATATCGAAATTTAAATATCGGTACAAAAATGTACTTTTAATTCAACAGTTTTTAACGTAATCTATAAAACAGTGATTCTTAAGGCTGCTGTTTGTTCGATGGTATATCTACTCATCTGTAATTACTTTTACTATTACTATTCCTATTATTATTATTTGAACAATAGTAATACCTGTTTAGTTGTGATACATTTTTTTGTAAGTGTACTTTCTTTCTCGAAGTTGGTGGGTTGTTCATTATTGTCCCTGGCTTTGCAAGTTAGTGTTATTTTAAACTATTGAAATGTGAAAACATAACAGTACGTATGACTGACATCGGCATCTCAGTCGGTAATGAGATCTACCACCGCATCGAACTTATGTAGATTTCGAGTGTTGAATTTTTTTCTATTACGTTTATTATGTCAAAGTTTCAGTGGAAGAGCGGTCTTTTAGACTGAACTGCGCCTTGGGGTTTCTGTAACTATTACACTGCAATTATTTTTTTTTGCATTAAAAGTTACGTATCTAATTTTAGTTGCAAGAAATAAAGACATCTATTATTATAAATAAACTGAACTGCACAAATAAAGCTTCTTTATTATTATTATCATTATTAATCAAGCCGAATATTCCGCGTGCATATAAACTGGTCTGAATAATTTTGTGCCACAAAATCCCTCGTGCTACCCACTCGGGACGTTTGTAGAGCGGCAAATTGACTTGCCAAACTTCTTAGCAAAAGATTCTAACAGAAAACGTCAAAATGTAATGGCTATTTTAATGCACTTAGGATATTACTGTTGATTGTTTATCTCAATATTACACCAACATATACTGGAAATATTTCTACAATATTTTGCATAAATATTATGTTTACATTATTACTCAGAAGTTTTGAAATATTTTTCCAAATATTAGCACAATGTTTTGAAACCAATATTGTAGTAATATTTCCAGCATATGCTACAAACATATTTGGAAATATATAGGAATATTTTTCTTCAATATTAGCTAAATATTTTTAAGAAATATTTACATAATATTGACAAGGATATATTTGACAAATATTATAAAATAATATTTAGGAAATATTTCCAACAAATATATCTGTAATGCAAGATAAGTGTCACATCTAGTGTTAACATAAATATTGTTTCCTAATATTTAGGAAATATTGTGAGCTGCTAGGGATGTGTGAAATTCGCTATTTGCAAACTTTCTACAGGCCGATTGTATTTTTAAGAGAATTCGGCATGTGGAAATGTTGCCACCCATGTGGATTTGGGGGTTGCAAAATGGGGAAAACGCTATAATTATTAAACAAACCTGAAAATTAATATTTGTGTGAGATTCGTTGTTTGGAGGTTTTCTGCTGGCCGGTTGTTTTTTTTAAGAGAATTCTAAATGTGGGAATTTTGCGGCCCAGGTGTATTTGGGGATTGCAAAATGCGAAAAACGTTATAATTATCAAAAAAACTTTAAAATCAATATTTGTGTGAAATTTTCGCAATTTTTAAATAAGAAAAAGGTGCATTTTTTTATTCTGCCCCTCTGTGCAATTGTAAATTTGCAAGTAAATAGTAAATAGCGTGTCGGATTGTATTTTTCTCTAACATGAATAATATTTCGTGGGTTAAGATCATTGCCGCGCTGCACTTGTTTGCAGAATAGTAGTCGCCATTGGCAGGGTTGGAATGTTAGGGTCAGCTGTTTGTACTAAAACTTAATGCGGGATTGTAATAGAAAAAAATGATGGGGACTTTAAAAATATAAATATATATACATATGAGATTTATCTCAGATTAAAAGGGTAAATTAAACACAACACGCCCTGTTCAACCACTGCTCTTTATTTTTATGAGTTTTCAGCTACAAGTCAAACCCCAGAATGAATATTTGAACAGAAATCTCGATACTAATAACTTCTCGTTTTTATGAGGTTTTACACCACTAAACAAAACAGTCGGGGTGTGAACGCCGCCCCGCCCAATTAGCCGCCAGGAATTTGGAATTCGTCTCGGCCTTGCAGTCGGACCCGGGAAAGGTCGTCAGGGTTGATTTCCATTGCCCTCGATAAAAATCCACAGCAAAGCTCACAGGGCTAACCTGATGCTTGAATTCGTTCTCGAATTAACCATCACCCAGGATGTCGTCCTCCTCGTATTTAACTACCAAATAACCTGTAATGGAGAAACAACTCTGAAGCATCGAGTTTTACCCTCAAGACAACAGCAATCAACTTTTCATACATTCCATAATCATCACAACATCAATAACATATCAATAAAGTGATTTTCTATTCAATATTCACATCCAATACCCAGCTTTTCGTTCTGCAAAGTGCTTTGCTTTCAACAGTAAGCTCTTTTCTCTTTTGTCCTGTAAAGCGTTATGCTTTCAACAGTTTGTTCTGTAAAGCGTTATGCTTTCAACAGTAAGCTCGTTTTCTCTTTTGTCCTGTAAAGCGTTATGCTTTCAACAGTTTGTTCTGTAAAGCGTTATGCTTTCAACAGTAAGCTGCTTTTCTCTTTTGTCCTGTAAAGCGTTATGCTTTCAACAGTTTGTTCTGTAAAGCGTTATGCTTTCAACAGTAAGCTCGTTTTCTCTTTTGTCCTGTAAAGCGTTATGCTTTCAACAGTTTGTCCTGTAAAGCGTTATGCTTTCAACAGTAAGCTCGTTTCCTCTTTTGTCCTGTAAAGCGTTATGCTTTCAACAGTTTGTCCTGTAAAGCGTTATGCTTTCAACAGCAACCCGAAACATTTTTTTGAGGTCATCCTGCAAAGCTTTGTGCTTTCAGCAGCCCTAGTTCAATAGCAACCTTAAACATTTTTTTGAGGTCATTCTGCAAAGCGTTGTGCTTTCAGCAGCCCTAGTTCGATAGCAACCTTAAACATTTTTTTTAATCATCCTGCAAAGCGTTGTGCTTTCAGCAGCCCTCATATAATCAACAGCAACCTTGCAAAGCGTTGTGCTTTACACCATTGTAAAAACCAATACTACTATTTCCATTCCCAAAGAATACCACCGTAAAGCGTTCTGCTTGCAACGAATTAGTTTCTCATCAGTTTCACAGCAAGCAAGAATGCTCGCAAGTTTCACAGCAAGAATTTTTTTTAATTGGTCTCACAGCAAGCAAAAATGCTCACAAGTTTCACAGCAAGAATTTTTAATCAGTCTCACAGCAAGCAAAAATGCTCACAAGTTACACAGCAAGAATTTTCACAATGCTTTTCACAATAACTCAGAATTTTCACAAAATGCTCACACAGCCCTTTCTACTCACCGTTACTGAATACTTAGTCGGAAAATTCTCCTGGCCAAGTTCGGACCATATCTTTCCCAACTATTCTCTTCCGGGTAGTAGCCAAGTTCTGAATTTCCAACCGATCGTTAGGTAGAAGCTGCAGCACTTCAAACGGGCCTTCATATTTTCGCTCGAGCTTGGATAAATGCGAATTTCCGGAGGGATGGAAAATGAAGTCACCTACATTTATTGTTTTGTTGGTTATTCTAGTCTTATCAAATCGTCGCTTAGAATAATCTGCTTGTTTTTTTGTACGCTCGTATGCCAGAGCTCGATCATTTTCCAAATTAGTATTAGTTTCTTTTGGCAACATAAATTCTGTCAAGGATCCTATTTCAGGTAAACTACAGTTTTGACCGGTTAGTAAGTAAATAGGTGAAAATCCTGTGGTTTTATGAATAGTAGTATTTAAAGTTACTTGTAATTTAGAAACACTGGTCGACCATTCTGACTTATTTTGAATTTCTGTCCTTAATAAATTTAGTACTGTTGAAACATATCTTTCCACCTGTCCGTTGCCACGGGGTGCACTTTTTGCTATAAGATGTTGCTTGATCCCTAATTTTGTCAACAATTCTTTCACAGTTTTATCAGTAAAATTTGTGCCTCGATCAGAAATAAGTCGTTTAGTAGTTCCGAAAATATTAAGATAAATTTGTAACACATTATTTATTTCTGGGCCTGAGAGTGTTTTTAATGGAATCAAGAACAAATATTTAGTAAAAGCATCGATAAGTAGAAGGATGTGTTTATAACCGTCAGGTGATTCAGGAAATGGCCCAACGCAATCGGCATGTAAAGTGTGAAAAGGAATTGGAATTTTATTAATTGGATGCAACAGTCCCTGTTTCGCTCCAGTATACTGTTTACTAGCTATACACTTTAGACAATGATCGCAATACTTTTTCACAAACTTTGCCATTCCTGGAAACCAAAAATAATGATTGATCTTAGCAAACGTCTTGTCGGGGCCTATGTGACATTGTTCGTCGTGGAACAGGCGTAACAATCTAAGGCGACTGCCTTTAGGTACAAAGGCACGATACATAGGTGGATCTTGCCCCGGATTAATTTTCCTAAACAAAACGTCACCTTGACAAAAATAATCGTGGGTCAGTTTCCCTTCCATTAATTTTGTTTTGATATCCTGAGTTTCAGGATCATTAAGCTGGTTTATTTTTAACCAATTCTTAGTACTGATAACATTCACAGATTTAAATTTAGTTTGAGTCTGGTTCCTACTGAAATAATCGACGTGTTGTATGTATTTGCCTTTTCGATACTCAATTTCCAAGTCAAAATTTTGTAGATACAACGTACTCCTAACAAATACACACGAAAATGTTTAACTGCATAAAATACGGCTAATGTTTCCAGCTCGTACGAACTATATTTTGATTCGTCTGTCGACGTTCGCCTTGAGAAATATGAGACAACTTTTAATTGCTTATCGTGTTGTTGAAATAAAATAGCACCAAATCCTAAAGCGCTCGCGTCAGTGTGCAATTCAGTTTCGAGGTTTGGGTCGAAAATAACCAGTAACGCTCTGCTACTAAGATGGGCACAAACATAACTTTTTGCAATTTCTTGATCATTAGTCCAAACGAACTTTTCATTAGCTTTTGTTAACTTAGTAATACATGCAGTTCGCGAAGCAAACTCTGGAATGTATTTCTAAAATACCCAGCCAAACCCATAAACTGACGGACTTCTTTTACATTTCGCGGATCTGGGGCATCTAACGGCGCCTGTACTTTGGCTTTTCCCGGTCTTACGCCCTCTTTGGAAATTTCTTGGCCGAGATAATAAATAGTGGTTTCAAAGAATCGGCATTTTTTAATATTTAGCGAAAAACCTGCTTCGGCTAACGCACGCAAAACACGTTCTAATTTTTCCAACCCTTCTGGCTTCTGAAATGGTATCGCACGGAACTAATAAATCGTCGAAATACACAAAAACATCTTTATCTTTTAATTCTTTTAAGGCATTACTTACAGCACGCTGAAGAGTGGCCGCCCCATTAGAAATACCATAAGGGACGCGCAAATATTCGTATTGTCCATCGGAAGTAACAAAGGCAGTTTTTTCTACTGACTCTTTTTCAATTGGTATTTGATGAAAAGCTGCCGCCATATCAAGACTGATATAGTACTGACATCCTTTTAACCGATCGATCTGATCATCAATCCGCGGCAGGGGAAAGCGGTCTTTAATCGTTATTCGATTAAGTGCTCTAAAATCAACATACAAACGACTAGTTCCGTCCTTTTTATGAACTAAAAGGACCGGACTAGCGTATGGCGAATTGCTCTCACGAATTATTCCATTCTTTAAGAGGTCCTCTACGATAGTTTTGACTTTGTCTTTCTCACACAGAGCCATTCGATAAGAGTGGTACCTGATAATTTTGTTTTCCTTGAGCAGTTGTTTATAATAATGAAAGTTTTTTATATTCTTAGAAGTTTTATCTGCTAAGAACTCTGTCGCGACATGACCTAAGCATTTTGATATTATCAGAAAGCCAAGGTGCACAAGGCTTTGATAACTTTGCCGTTTTATAGGGTGCAAGAAGGTCAAATGGCGTAGTTAAGGTGCTGTTTAAAAATTCTATTTTATCATTAACATTATTTAAATTATACATGTTGCTTCACGGAATGGATCTTAGGTGATTATAAAATTGCTGATCCTTAAATTGTTTAGAGTCTCTGTATGTTCTAATATTCGGTTTTGGTTTGGAGCATACGACATCAAACTTACAAGAAATAAGCTCATGATCATGACCCTTTTGACTCCTTTGACAATTTCCCGAGGGGTCAGCTGACCCCCCTGATCCCACGGTTCCACCGTGCCTGAGTGAACGGGTTCTGAGTAATACGAGTTGGTTGCTGTATTAATTGCTCCAAACCCAAACCATCCCAGCAAGAATTAAAATGATCGGCTCCAGCATTGTCACAATCCAACATGTTGACATTGAAGTCCCCCACACCGATTATATATTAATCTAATAACAAAACAGAGCTTACACTACTTTCAAATTCATCCAAAAATTCTAACAAATTTGCATGAGGAGGTCTACAAATAGCTCCAAAAACCAAGTCACTAGTCTTATTAATACTTACAGAAGTAGTAATGCGACACCTTAATTGGAGCAATCAATTTAATTGACCTAATTAAATCCGCGGTTTGACCCAATTAATTTTGCGGTTTGGCCTAATTAATTTTGATATGTGCTACTGATTATGTTACGCATTAGCTATTGATTAAATTACGCGGCGGCCATTTTTAATTTGCTTCCGGAGTTACGCGGCGGCCATTTTCACTTTTGGCGCGAATATTTGAATTTGCAATTTTTCAAATTTTTTCTAAGTTCCATTTTTACTTCCTTTTACTGTAAAGGAAGTATTGGATTCACCCCAAAGATTCGAAATTGAGTTTTCAACGGATCTTCACGTTTTAGAGTCCCCTGATCCCAAAAAACATATTTTTTTTCATTGGTCTGTCTGTGTGTGTGTGTGTCTGTGTGTCTGTCTGTGAACAGAATATCTCAAAAACGAAAAGAGGTATGGCGTTGAAACTTCATATATAAGTTTTGTGTACTATGTAGATTAGACAGCAAGCTTTTGAAGAAAATCGCATAACCGGAAGTAGGTGTTTACTCTTGTGATTTTTCAGTTTTTTTCGATTTTTTCAAAAACGGCTCTAACGATTTTTTTAAACTTGACATTTTTCTTACATTTTTAATGTGTATTGATGTGAGATAGGTGATTTTCCAGTTGAATACTTCTAAAGTGGGTTTCTTTTGTTTTTTCTTCTATTTTTTGTATTAACTCCTATTTTAAATAAAACACCCGGTATATTATTACATTTTTGAATTCACCTTAAAAGTCTAGAGAAAATTTGTCTCTTCAACTAACACTCGATTTTGTACCGTTTTTGTAGCATTTGTAATTTTTGAACATTTTTAACAAATGGTTAAAAATTAAAAATGAAATTTTTGACTAATTATAAGATCACTGTAAAAGGAAGTTGTGTGAGTGTATCACACCAGATTTTTTTGAATTTAAACTTCCCGGGGTCGGCCATCTTGGTTTTCGCGCGAATATTTGAATTTGAAATTTTTCAGATTTTTTCTAAGTTCCATTTTTTGAATTTAAACTTCCCGGGTGTCGGCCATCTTTGTTTTATGCGTGCGAACTTCTCGCGGCTGCCCTTTTTATTTCAATTTTCGCGCAAATATTTGAATTTCAAACTGGTAAATCTCCCTCTCTTGTACTCCTTGTCTCTCTCTTGCATTCACAGAATGGATGTTTAATTTAAAAAAATATCTGGACGACCTGGATTTGAGCGCTCTACTTTCGTGTTCACAAAATTTGCTGCAACCGTTAATGGCTCGACACCACGGCGGCGCTGCAAATTTTAATGTGGCTATCGGAAACCCATTTCACTGTTCTGACGTCATACTGCCAGACTTTCAAACTAAATATTTTTTGAAAAATACAATTTATAAGAATGGAATTACATCGTCTATGGACTTAAAAGGTTGAAACGAATTTTAAAAAACTGATTCCATCAAACTAATGTAAGCTAGCTGCCCTGTTACAAAATTTTATATTTTTATTTATTTGTCTTTTGCTAGCTTTATGAGAACAATGAGCCTTACCTCAAGTTAGGTTCTTGCATATTTAATTACTTGTTTGTGATAGTTAATCAGTACATATTAAAAAATTATTTAGAAATTATGACATTTCTACAACTGTGAAATTGAAAACTTCATAAAAGTGAAAAGTCAATGAAATGATATCTCTCACATATGTTATTACTTAAAATATCTATTAAAGTAATTATTTCTTTCAACTGTGTAATTCATTCACTAATTAGAACTTATAAATGTTTTATTTACATATACCTGTCACAAAATCCACTTAATATGTCCTGCTCGATGTCCTGATCCAATTATAGTACAAGTAAGCTGCCCACACTACATCGTCAGCACTGCCTAGTAGATAAGTTCACTTCAACATCCATAACGATAGCTATTTCTAATTGACTCCATTGTTATTTCCATAAATGTTCCCAACTCTGCGACCGAATGTGTAACAGCAACGGCAAAAACTCCAACCAAATAAACTGCTTAAATGCAGACCAACTCCAAGTAATTACTCCTCTGCAATCCTAATCCAATTCAATCCTCAGATGCATTTGCTGACCACCTCCTACAGAACTCCAACTTATATCACCACTACTGCAAACTATCTCAGTGTACCGAAATCATCCTTCTTGTAACAGGTACCAATCTACCAACTATCCAAACTGCTTTCCCTCTTAATCCTTTCCAATTATTACAGAATACTTAAGACGTCATACAAGGATAGTGATGATACCCAAATCAAAATTTAAACTAGATGTAGAAATCCCTTTGATTACGCTCGTTCAAGTCCAAATCCTCATTCAGCTGTAGTATACTTCCAACTCTAGCTCTTTTGTAGATGTATTCACCTGACAGCAACCCACATGAAGTTCTAAACCAAAAAGCATACCTAATATTGAGTTATATGTAGTTTATCCAATTCTACTGCAAACACCATTATTCCATGTATATTATTTTATTGTTATTAGATGTTATTATTCTTCTTTGTAGCATTTATAACCTTCTCATTTTTCAGTATATTTTTAAATTTCACTTTATTTCTTCCATTTGTTAATTTTAGTTACATCTACCCTTTAATACACCAACCAGTCAATAAATAACATTTGATTAAAGGGTTTTTATTATTCAATTTTCATTTTTACTATAAAACTTGTTACACTACTTTTTGATAAAAATGTTGTTGTTATTTTAAATCATTTCAATTTTATCTAGCAATAACTATTATATAAAATTTTTTACAAACTAAGCCTCTAGATACATTTCTATACAATTTATAATATTCTGACACGTTATAATTAACTTCTTTCAAATAATCATCTAAGTTGTCTTTCACTTTCAAATAAGCTTATTTCGATTATCAATTAATATTAATTATGATCCAAATAATTATATTATCAAACAACTATCTCTACAAAATCAATTCATATGCCAGAACCTTTCTGATAATTAATCACTTAACAATATTACATCCTATATCTTGTTCATTAGATAACTTTCAAATATTTAAGTTGTTCCTTTATTCTATAAATCCATCCTTTAACATTTTAATTATTAATTAATTTATTTATCAAAAATAATCTCATATCTTCGAATAGCTTTACGAACAAATAGCAGTCCTAAGATGCAACCATTACAATATATTATGTTGAATTATATCATTTTCTTTGTTTATTATGGACAAGGTCTAGTCATAATAAATATGTTATAATTAGATGGAGTTCTCGATAAAAATGTTTATATTGGCATGTCTATGACTTAATCGATATCATATTTTATATAAATGTTCATAGCCGTTCAGGCAGTTATACTGGATGAACGACCGTGCGGTCTGCCTCGGAAAGCTCGACTCGGATACTAATTCTTCAATAGCCTGACCACACCTCAAACTTCTAGCCCGACACGGATACTATTACATCAGGCTACCTGACCCACACCTCTAACGATGGCTTTGATACGTATCTCACGCGCCTCGTTTACTATGCCAAAGATTGCTCTTGGTCCGATCCCTGAAGCGGCGACTCGCGTTTACCCCATCGATCCGTCTCTTTCTGCTCATCAATCTGAACAGCTCTACCGCGGGAAGGCAACATTGCGGTCTTGAGAACACTAAGTTTTGCATGCGCCCATTGGTGCTTTTCTGAGCTGATTTGTAGTCATATGCTCTTTATTATTTGTTAGTAACTGTAGGTAATTAAGTTCAGTCGCCAGTAGAAAGTGCCAGCAAGCGCCAAGGTATTTGTGCACAGAAGATGGGCTGGGTTGACTTAGCAAGGGTGTGTTTTTGGTTCGCGGAGGCAAGTAAATGTCGGGGATCTAGTTATCAAAGTTGATCCAGCGCCAACTAAAAGCGATAGTTCCGGCTTTTTCTGTGAAACTCAGAACGGCCCCATCGAAATAAAGGCCGAGTTGAGTAACTGATTGCCAACTTACGCACGCGCACGCTTTATAGTGTGCTGTGAGCTTGGCGCTCGAGTATATATAAGTAGTATGCTGCCAAAACAAAGGCGTAGGTAGAAGCAGCTGTTGAAATGACTGAATATTATTGGTCGGGGGTGCTAGCTCTGTGGGATCTGCGCAATAGACTAGCAGCATATAAAGGCGTCATAGAAATAGCTGTTCTAGTATGAGTTAATCACTTGTCACATAAATTCGTAGTGGAAAGAGTCTTTTTAACATTGCCGTTACCATAAATGGGTGGTCAAAACAGATTTTACCTGGCTATTTGATATTTACTTATGGTATTAGCTATAATTGGTCTGATATGTATCTGTTGTTCATTAAACAAATTGGCTTTTTATTTTTAGTACATCTTTGGAGCGATACCATTTTCAGCTTAGCGCGAGCTCAAATTCAAATTCTGTGTTTATTGAATGAAGGGCTTTTTCCAGCTACGAACTCAGGTAAATAGAACAAAAGAAATCTTATTGCCATTGAGCTACCTGGAAATTCTGAAAGACGAAATTTGTAAAAATAGATAAACGAATAAAACGACCCATTATAATGCTAAAAATTTAAACTCACAGTGAACTTGTTGTGAATAGTTTTTAAAAGTGGCTGATAGACTAATGACAGTTTTTCACTAAAATCACATATCGCTGAAGCACAAACACTAGCTGTGTGAAGTATATATCAAAGTTGGTTCATTTTCGAAACTTAAACGAAAAACAAAAGTAGGCTGCTGGACCAAAGACACGCAGTGGTAGTTCCGCTAAGGAAAACTAAGCGATTCTCATGGTGATACCGCCCCAAAATGCGTATAGTGTGTAAACCGGTAGAAACGTTGAGTTTAGTGAGAATTCAAAAGCGAATATTCAAATGTTGGAGCTGACTAAAAAGCTGTTCAAATAGTATAAAGTCCAGTTTGTTTAATAGGAAGTACTAAACTATATATTACACACATAACTTACTCCATTGACATGGAGTTGAAAACTTACTGGCAACTATCAAGCGGATCTTAGGAACGGGAGATCTACAACTGATTAAATGAATGATTTTGAAAAGTTATAAATTTAATATCGATATTAACCAATTCTACATCTATCACAAACTGGCATACAGTAGCATAAGCTAAAGTAAATTTGGCATACAATAAAGATAATGAAGCTAACGGTGTATGTAGACTAGGAAACAAGACGTTCGAAAATTTCAAAATATATAACCGTGTCAAACAAGTAGATGTTCTCTGGTTGCTACTATTTAATCAGATACTACCGCTACTACTCTTACCACTCCTACTACGGCTACAAAAGCTACTACCGCTACTACTGCTGCTACGGCTACTACCGCTACTACTGCTGCTACGGCTACTACCGCTACTACCGCTGCTACCGCTGTATCGCTGCTACCGCTACTACTGCTACTACCGATACTACCGCTACTACGGTTACTACGGCTACTACTGCTACTACCGCTACTATCGCTGTTACCGCTACTACCGCTATACCACATTTACGACTGAAGCCTATAGATGCAAATTTCTACAAACGAAATAGTTATTCAAAGCGAAAGAAAGAAGACATGGTAGAAACATATCCATGAATAGACAAGCGCTAGTAAAATAAAGAAACTATCTACATGAGGAATAGTAAAGATGATCTATAAAAACAGTCTCTAGACATTTCACACACACATATATATGTAAATTTAAATATTTTGGTACAAATATCATTAGCATAAGCGATATCAACAAAGAAATAGGACTGCGGATAAGATTAGATAAAAGATCAATATTCTTCATTGGTTCAATATTACTATCAAAGTTCTGGTTCTGCATATAATATTAATTAGACCAATCGTATGTTATGGATACAAATGACGGACCTAGAAAAATATATGGGACAAAATTTTAAATGAATGAAACCCTAGAATAAACTCTGAAATTTATACTTATAGGTAGTTAAAAAACAGTGGACCCGATGGCTAGGACATGTATGACGCATGCTCGTAAAAAGGCTGGAAAAATGCAATAACGCTAGATCAACACCCATCAGTAGAAAGAACTTGTGGACGATATTTAGAAGATTTTTCTGTTAGGGGCACACAAAAGACAGAACGCAACTGAACACAAGGAGCAGTGGAGGAATATAGTGTGTGTGTTTACACGTGCTCACATGACATAATAGAAGCTTGATCTTTGAAGAACTAGTTTGAATATATTAGAACTAGATTTTTAAAAATTTTCAATCTTCCATCTTTCGATTGCTGAAGAAAGAAAGTGAGCTACTATATCTCGCTCTACTCTAACAATTCTGGAATCCATCCTTTCATATATCCACCTTCAATAATCGCTTTTCTATATGCTTCACAAGTGATTTTACTAGAATTGTACAAGGGGGCCAGCCTAAAAGGTCTCTTTACAAAGAAAACAGAACATCACCAATTCAAACCAAATTTAAAAAATGGGAACTAAAGGCTCTTAGAAAAAAATTATGTATGTTTTAGTTAGGGTTTTCCAGATCTAACTGTGTTAACGGAAAATTGCCGTTTACGACAGGTAACCCGCTTATTGCGTGATCAGTAGCTCATGGGAAAAGGCGGGGTCTTAAACAGAAAGAAAGGTCAGGCGTTTGCTCACAAAAACCCAATTAATTGTGCCTTAGAAAATACGGGGGTACGTAGATAAATACGTTTATTATTGTTTAGGCGCCACTGTGGTATTTTAAATGTTCATGATGGAGTGGAAATCCCAGCACAGAAGACCTGCAGTCGATGAAAGATTAGTACTGCGTTCAGCCCCGAGATTTAAACCATATCTCAGTTCCGAACTTTTGAAAATGCTTACTTTAAGGTGTTCAACTTTATTTTGCCCTTTTCTCATTTCTGTACTTTTGGGAATGTTTACTTGCTGCAAAATAGGTGAAGCTGCACGACGCTTATAATACTACAGTTTTGGAAAATTGTAATATCTACTTTTCTCGCCCATTTGTTGGTCGCCAAAATTATAATATTTCACACCTTGGTTCTGCGTTAAAGGTTTGCCAGTTGTAATATATATATATAAATGCTCAACTCCACTTGAGGTTCCAATTGCAATACCCTTCTTTTTCTAGCGGTTATTACAAATATTACATTAGATATCTACCCTCTTGCTTATTTAACAGAAGTAGTATCAAGAATACTTTATCAAACACTTACCTTGCTACTTATTGAATTATTTCCAAATTGACATATCTCACCAATGAAAACATGACGTTTTAAATTATGTCACTTGACTTTTATTTAAAAATTACCTCGGCTAGACAGTTTTTTGAGAAAATAAGACTCTATTTCTTCCTCAGCTCAATGAGTTAAGGTTAAAATTATAAATCTCCTTATTGTTGAAGACTGAATTACCAAATTATTATCAAATTGACTTCTTTGTCACTTACACTCCTTCGTACATTTAATTGACTCTTCTTATTCAGTCAGATTGTATAATTAAGATTGGTTTGACATTACAATCAATCAACTAAATGTTGTCAAAATGTTTAATCAAATGTTACTTTTTCCAAACTGATGATAAAATTAATTAAAGATACCCTAGACCAAAACGAGATAATTTCTAATTATAATTTCCCAAAACGTCGAGTACCTGAATCAATGTAAATTTAGAAAATTTAATATTCTAAATTACGCTCTAAATCTAAATTACAATATTTTCCACTAATTTTGTCGTACCAAACTTTATGAAATAATGAAATAATAGAAATACACTAACTTTCACGAAGACTCACTTGCACCTTGAGTGTATTTTCTATCAGCTCCTAACTGAATGGTAGTGGTCAAACAACTCCCTTGAGTTGTTTAAGACCAAAATACCTCGTTGTAGCTCTCGTACCACTTAATACCCTCAATATATTGTAGTACAGCATGCCACAAACACTCTCACTTTCACTTCCTACTGGTTCAAGTACAAATTGCCACTTCAAATGGTTTCAAACAATCTTGAAATTATAATCTGAATAATAGTTGTGACCTTTGGTCAAATTTGATCGATAAGAAGGCTATCTTGCTATCACGTATCAAATATACAAATATTAATTTCACAATTAAAGGAAATATAGCCCTTTAACGTGATTATTCAAACGTAGATTATTCTTTTCGAAGATACTTTTTCACTTGAAGTAAACAACACCCTGGTTGCCTATTGGTACTACCACCAGTTATCTTCACAACTGTTATCACATGATACCCATTAGATATCTGGATATTATTATTGAATTAATTAAGCATCCACACATCATGTGGCATTACACGCTTTACAAATGATAATAATACAGGGCATTTGAAAGGACTCTATTAATATAACATTCAACTAGGGCTTCACAAACAAAATTTGTAGTAATCATAGCTGCGCGTTATCAGTAGCACCAGTCGCTGGGCGTGGCGGGAAAAATACTACCGAGAAAACTAATGTTGATATACGAGTGCAAATCGTTGAAGGCGTTACAGCACTACGAACCGAGATACTCCCAAAAAACCTATATCAGGGAGCAAAATCCATAGAAAATTTAGCGGTAATTCACGTAAAATTTGTTTTTTGCATGCTAGTCTACTAGCCACTATTTACCAGCTTAGCAACGAATCCAGTGGGTATGCTTTTATGCCATAGGTTGATAGCACTTAACGACACCTGTGATGTGTGTTATAGGTTTGTAGGCAGTACTGAAATATATTGCTGGTGGAACTGTCAGTCTATGTGAAATTCGAAGTTAGCTGGTTAGGTTTTTCCGTCATTCTGACACAAACTGACACAAAACCTAACCTAGAATTTGGGATAGACTGACAGTGACCTAAGAATGCATTTCACTACTATGAGACACATAATACGAGTTACATAATACCTCAATATATTGTAGTACAGCATGCCACAAACACTCTCACTTTCACTTCCTACTGGTTCAAGTACAAATTGCCACTTCAAATGGTTTCAAACAATCTTGAAATTATAATCTGAATAATAGTTGTGACCTTTGGTCAAATTTGATCGATAAGAAGGCTATCTTGCTATCACGTATCAAATATACAAATATTAATTTCACAATTAAAGGAAATATAGCCCTTTAACGTGATTATTCAAACGTAGATTATTCTTTTCGAAGATACTTGAAGTAAACAACACCCTGGTTGCCTATTGGTACTACCACCAGTTATCTTCACAACTGTTATCACATGATACCCATTAGATATTCTGGATATTATTATTGAATTAATTAAGCATCACACATCATGTGGCATTACACGCTTTACAAATGATAATAATACAGGGCATTTGAAAGAACTCTATTAATATAACATTCAACTAGGGCTTCACAAACAAAATTTGTAGTAATCATAGCTGCGCGTTTATCAGTAGCACCAGTCGCTGGGCGTGGCGGAAAAATACACCGAGAAAACTAATGTTGATATACGAGTGCAAATCGTTGAAGGCGTTACAGCACTACGAACCGAGATACTCCCAAAAAACCTATATCCAGGGAGCAAAATCCATAGAAAATTTAGCGGTAATTCACGTAAAATTTGTTTTTTTGCATGCTAGTCTACTAGCCACTATTTACCAGCTTAGCAACGAATCCAGTGGGTATGCTTTTATGCCATAGGTTGATAGCACTTAACGACACCTGTGATGTGTGTTATAGGTTTGTAGGCAGTACTGAAATATATTGCTGGTGGAACTGTCAGTCTATGTGAAATTCGAAGTTAGCTGGTTAGGTTTTTCCGTCATTCTGACACAAACTGACACAAAACCTAACCTAGAATTTGGGATAGACTGACAGTGACCTAAGAATGCATTTCACTACTATGAGACACATAATACGAGTTACAGCACTTTGAAAAAAAATCATTTGGGATAATTCTTTAATAATAAAAATGGTGCTTGTGTACTAACAATTTTATACGACATACGCTAGATCACGTGGCAAGCCTAATGTCGTAAATATCTATTTAGGTAAACCAGGCACAGAATAAATTTAATTATTAACTGTAAGTGCTGCTTGTGCAGTAAACAAATAGAATTTGATGGGTTAGATTTTAATCCTGTATATCTCCAGATACGCCATATGGATTCACCTTTTATGAAACTGCATGAAAATAAATTTAGTCCTGTTAAGACTAGCAAAGGAGCAGGAGGTGGAATATGCCCTTTATGATCAATTTCCATTATTTGTATTTCTAGCAGACCATTTGTTACGTGTACGATACCTGTTGTGTTGATTTCACATGTTTCACGGAATAT